>MU826355.1:91663-431663 GCA_029204205.1 Desmophyllum pertusum
CCATACCCTTTGGCACTGCACATACCTATATAGCTTATATAGGAGACGTACCCCCCCGCCCGAGGCTCCAATCACTTCACTTACAAACCTGTTTGCAGTCTGCAGTGTTTGTGAAGTACAAAACTGGACAGGACTTACCAGTACCTACCACCTGCAATATTGTGTAGCATTCTGTCACGTAATAGGCTGAGAGCATGTTGACCGTTGCTTATGTCATACAAATAATTCAGTTCTGATACTGTTCAATTTCCATTTATTTATGTCTTCGCTGAAAAAACTGTTGCAGTGTATGTGAGACCGATGTTAGTGGCAGATCTAGGGAGGGTCCTGGGGAGCTATCTCCTCTCCATTCTTGAAAAATGTTTTGTTCAAATTTTTGAGCAAGAAAAGACCCACCTTCACTCCCTGACTTTTTAGCAAGGAAAATGCCCATCTTAACTTCACCCACCCCACTGAATGTGAATAAAAAAATAAATCAACTTTATTTATACAGTCGAACCCCGATTAAGCGGTCACCCTCGGGGGAAATGGCAAGTGGCCGTTTAATCTGGGTTGGCCGCTTAAACGGGGTTTCGTCAGAAAATTAGCATAAGGCGTGGTATAAACGTCACTTTATCTGAATACAACACGCTTGGAGGCTTGTGACAACTGTTGTTTGAATATTTTAATAGTTTGTCTCCTTCTATTTCGGACTCTTATCAGTCATCAGGTTTTTCAAAACAAGTGGCCAAACTACGTGTATTAGATTCTTCGTGGCCGCTTAATCGTGGTAAAAACAATAAGAAAGCCCTCATTGGGACGGCCAAAAGGTGGCCGCGGTTAATCCAACCACCGACAGGCCACCAAAATCTGGTCGTATTATCGGGGTGGTCATATTAAAGGGGTTCTTAAATAAAAAAATTACTGACAGAATTTTAGTTCGGGACAAAAGAAAGTGGTCGTATTAAACGAGGTGGTCGTAAGGCGGGGTTCCACTGTATTGTAACAAAGAACTTACACTTGTGCCACATAAGTCAGTGAACATCAAGCTCTTAACCAGACCATAACAGTACATTTTGTGCATGGTATTGCACAAAGAGAAGATTAATTAAATTTGCATACAACCCAAGAAGTCAGATAAAATTTATGTTGACCAAGTTCTTGTTCAAAGTAACAGTAATCAAGGCTGCTATATACAATATTGTTATAATGTTGTCTATAGCAGCCTTGATTACTGTTACTTTGAACAAGAACTTGGTCAACATAAATTTTATCTGACTTCTTGGGTTGTATGCAAATTTAATTAATATTCTCTTTAATTTAATCACTTTTATAGCACTATTTACATATACTGATCAACAGCGCTTTAAACAATAATCGGAATAATTGATCCTAATATTAAAAACAAGTTAGAAATAAAAGTGTCTGGGGAGTTGCAGTCAACCGTTTTCTTTCAGTTAAAATGCAGTTCAAATATCAACTTCTCATCACCCCTGTTACCCTTGGGTAAAACTTTTTTACTGGCTTTACAGTGCGACTTACTTTAACCGGGGCCACTTAGACAAAGAAAACCAAACCATCTTACAGAATGGAAACGAAGAATTTCAACTTCAGTTGTTTGAGCTCATAAGTTTTCACTTCAATACAACCTTTCAATGTGGAATTAAGTTGAATTTCTCTATTCCGCTCTACAATATGTGCTTAGTTTTCATTGCCTAGGTGGCCCCGGTTACAGTAGTAGCACTGTAACTGTAAAATTTAAGAAAGGAAAATTTATAAATCTTGCTAGTAAGGCATGTACTTGAAATCAATGTGGCAATACAAACCACAGTAGTATAAGCTTACAACACAAAATTTTTAAAATGCGATAACAGCACCAATAACAATTAGCAACAACAGCTTTTATTCTGATTTTCTATTAACATCTCGAGTGTTGAGCTTACCACTGATTAATGATTGAAATCAACCTCATTCAAACAACGGTCTAATCGAGTGTCTATAAAACGACGATCGGTCAGGTTTTCAACAAACATCAACCGACGGATTTACGTCGTCAAAAAACAGCTAGCATGTTTATAATTTTGGCACTCATACCTCGATCAGAATTGACACACGAGACGTTCCAACCCCGTTGATAAAACACATGAGCAATCTTTCTTCTGTAAGGCAACGGCATGTAGGGCTGACTTTTGTTCTTCAAACCGGAATCATCCAAAGTTCAACTTGCTTTCGCTGGCCCAGTCGATTTTACTTCTTTCGTCCGACTTCTTTCCAGAAGGAGTCGTCCCCAGCCTTTCCCTGTCCTATTACTGAGCACGCGCAGTTGAACATTTATAAGCGTTGACTACAGTGGGCATGCGCCTTACCGGATGTCGTGAATTTCACGACATCCGGTTGTCAGCGTTACCAGAGCCTCCGGTTCGCCACACCACGTGACCAAAAGAAACAGCGATCTGGGAACGAGAATGAATGCGCGCAAGCTAGATTCTTGGCAATATTACGGTTTTACTGCGCATAGTCAGGCGGAACGCTTTATCCAGAGGTTATCCCAAGTGGTCGTTCCAGCCTGGTTTCCATATGATCGCACGCTCGCAACGATCGCAAGAGTGGTTTCCATTGTTCAGCGATCGTTTCGACTGCGATCGTTGCGCTCATGGAAACCACGAGGCTCTGGCCCGTTGGGGGGGGGGGGGGGGGGGGGGGGGGTACTCCCCCAAAATTTGGGTGGGGCGTGTGCGGGCACGCTTCCTTTGAAACCCGTACCCTATTTCAGACCAAAATATGTGATTTTCCCTACCCTATTTCAGACCTGACCCTTAAAATTTTCGGGGAAAATTTCGCCATTTAAAAAAATAGTATATATACCCAGAGGTCTATAAAACTAGAGGTTTCATCTAGCATTGCGCGCGGCCCCATCAGATTAGGAAGATTAGGCTATTTTTAGACACTGTTTCCCGGCGCGAAACAGCAGCCAATCACGCACCATGCCTGACAAAATATGGTCATTGAACGCGCTAGCTCGACAAATTTTTTGTTCAAGACGGTTTGTTCGTCGATTGAAAAGATGGCTAAAATCACTAAGTAAAGAAAAGCCTTGGCCCTTCTAAATCAAACAAAAGTTAATTTCTACTAAAAAAATTGCACGAAAGTTTGGAACGAAATATTTAATGGAGGAAATGCCTGTAAAATGTAACCGAACTAATGCGACTGAAAGAGCACTAAAGGCAGCCCTGCAATTAATTTACGGGAAGACCCGCGGACACAATTAATTCGTCCAAAGAATGAAAACCTGGTAACAACACAAGTTTTAAGCTTAGTCTATTCAGTATTGTTACCTTGTATTTCGACGAGGCTTGTCACAACTTCCAGCTGAATTAAGTTTTTTAAAATCAGCACAAATAAATATCCCATGGATCAAGTTAAGCCGTTATAAGCTTATAACTTGAGCTTACGCAGTTCGTCAAGCGTTCGTGAACAGTCAATCCATTCAAAGATCACTCACAGTGAAATTCTCTTTCTTTCCATCCATTTAGACATTGAGGGTTTCCTTTGTTTCTTTTACTTCAATGAAACTTGATTTCAAGCTCAGTTCGTTAATTCTGTAGTCGCGCAAGTTTCACCCGCCGTATAAACAAGTGAAACCTTCGGCTGCGTATAGCTGTCCGTTCAACTTGTAAAATGAATATAATGTTCAGCCTCACACAATTATTCGAAACTTCCCATGTTAAGCTAAACCATCTGCACAAATTTTTCCAGAATATACGAAACTTTGGGAGAGATTGAACGAAGATTAATCCGCGGAGAAACCTTTGTCTTTTCATTCACTTTTCGACAACTTTGCTAACTGGACACCGCGCCAAGTTTTGCCGCCGAATTCATACAAAGTCATGCTTCATTTAGATTGAACTGAAAAATCACTCAGTCGATTTATAGTTTTACAAAAAAGTATACCGAAGTTTGACCTAAATTTAGTGAAGTATTTAAACAATTATTACATTCTGCTGTGACGCTTTTTCGCTTTTCCTTGGCCGGCAAAGTTTCTGCCTTTGCGTACCTAGCGCTCGCATATTAAAAATGGTTCAACGTGATTGGCTGCTGGTTTCGCGCGAAAAAATGTCTAAAAATAGCCTAACTCCTAATCTGATGGGCCAAGACCCAATACCAGAGATGGAAAACCTCTTAGTTATAGACCTCTGATATACCCTATTTCAGACCAGTAGGCAAAACATACCCTATTTCAGACAAATATGGTCAAAATCTGATACCCGTTTTTCAGACCAAAAACGGCTCAAAAACCATACCCTTTGGCGCCCGCACATACCTATATAGCTTATATAAGGGAGTACCCCCCCCCCGGGGGGGGGGGGGGGGCTCTGGGAACGAGATTGAATGTATGTTCAATCAGTCGTGTAAAGAAACTGAAATCCGGCCCGCCATAAAATAAATAAATGCAATGATATAAATAGAAGTTTCATTTCCGTTCACGATTCATATATTTAACTCACGAGATATATCGTTCATATATCGAAGCGGTATTTACAGTAAATTTGCTTAAATTATTCGGCCGGGATCCTAACAGATTAACACTTGCTGTTATAAGCGGGAATGTTAGCGATAAAACATATTAGCTTGTTCCAGGGCGTTCGGATATTGGAGGAGCGACGCGAAGCGCGAGGAGATGGGCGGCGAAAGAACGCCTGTAAACATTTTTTTTAAAAAGCTCTTTCCGGCCGCTTTTAGACAGCCTTAACAGTGGTCCGTAGCATAACCTCTCATTTTATTCACGTTTTCGTGGTTTTCTGTAGTTATAAATTACCGGTAAGGTGACTTTACACGACTGACTCTTACAGTTCGTTTACGTTTCTCTATTTAAAAAGAAATTGCCCGATTGGTCTTCCGAATATTACGTTGTGCGGTTTCCGGCTTTCGCCTTGTAGACGGTTTGACACCTCTGTTTTTTCGATGTTTTCACTGATCAGTTTTGCTAGTAAGGTTTTCTTTGGTCTATTTCTATTGTATGTTTAGAGTTTTTCTAGATAGGGCAAGGATCCTGAATATTCTATTTAGGATGTTAGGTTCTTGCATTTATTCTCGGACGCCGGAGTTCGAAATCAAATAATTGAATGCAAGCATGCATGGCGATGCAAGAAACATATGCTTTGCGTCAGACCGCACACTGAAGAAATCAAATAGCCAGATCGCATTCCTCATTAACATCAAGAACGCTCGAGTGTTGACAGTAACTGTCAAAATTGACCAATCAGAGGGTATACCAGAATCTGGTATACCAGAAATGTTTACAGGCGTTCATTCGCCCCCTCTCCCCAATCCCCACACATATCATTCACTCGCCACTCTTCGCGCTTCGCGCGTGTTTTTTCGCGCCGCTCCCCTACTCTCCGAACGCCTGGAACAGGCTATAAACATATTGACATTCAAAAGTTTCTAAGACACTCGCGCAGCAATCATTCGTTATTTGCCAGCGTAGAGGGCAAGCAAGCTGTGAACAGTTAAGATAAGCCGGCTTTTTGCGTCTTTTTCGGTCGTTTTCGAAACGCCTTTTTCAATGTGAACACTCAGAATATTCAAGTCAGCGTCAGACACGTTTAAGATGCAGTGAAAGATGTGTTTATAGATTCTAATATGTTCTAACCTGTTTCTGCCACCGACTCACACACAGGAGAAAGCTAGTTTACCCGCTCGCCACATGACGTAGACGGCATTATGCGAAGCACCAACTATAGGCGAGTAATGTGCATTACCAGGGAGCGGTGGTATTCGGATGTCTATCTTGTTTCCAAAGACGCTACAAATGTCAGCGTGTAGTTCGCCGTTCCTGGGCAAGGAAGAAGAAACGGCAGCTGCGACAACACTCAGAAAGACCGCGAATATTGTTATTCCCACTTGCGCCATTCTTCTCACAATTCGAGATGCGTTTTCTACTGAAAACTGACTGACAAGTCAACGACACTCAGTTTAGAATAGGGAGTGACTCGTACAAATTTTGCTAGAACCGACCCTCGGGCTTTAATAATATTATTCAAATTTTTATCACGAAATCAGTTTGTAACTAGAAAATACTTCATTAATTGTCATTAAACGTTGTTGCTGCCCAATCAATTTTAGGCTAGACGAAACGCGCTGTGTCGAATCTAATTCAGGAATGTAATTCAGGAATTATATGCATGCATGTGAAGTTCGACGTTTAAATCAATTAAAATTCGACAGATTTGAATTAAATGCGACTTCTGCCGCATCTTCGACTGGGCCAGTCGAATATTCCATAGAAATTCCAGTTACTTTATACGTCGAACTTCACATGTGCCGAATCGAATGCATACATTATTATAATATTAAATTATTTCTGAATATAACAGCATTCGTGATTGGGTTGAAAGGTATAGTCTTGACGTGACAAGTCATGCTTGAAAACAACAAGAGGGGCGCCAAAAAAAAAACGTTGGTTCGCGAAAAAGGAAATTCGTTCTTTATATTTTCTCTTGTTCGTATTTTAGCTTTCAATCTAAACATTCGCTAGTCTGCAGGGAAATTGCTTTATTATACTATAAACTCGTTTGTAAGAATGGCCTAATATAGCATTTAGATCGAGTAGCATTTTCGTTGGATCAGCGACGGCAACAGCAGTGAAATGCTAAAAATGCGTCTCCTTCTTTTTGATAGCAACAACATGACGGTAAAGTTGCAGTGACGTACGGCGACGTTTTTCTATTCTTCCAAGGATACTCGACTCTTGTCCGCCATGCTGGATTTTTAATTTTACTGATTTTACAGTAACATCACATTTAATTCGACACAATTCGAATTTAAACCCTAATGTTTGAAATAGCGCGGGAAAAGACTCGAAATGAAAACGGGGCCTAGGAACGAAAACTTTACAAAAACTCGCTCATGAATTAAATGCGACTCTATAAATTCTACGTCTAATTTAATAATTTGAGTCGACCCAAATAGGTATTAAATTCGGCACATGTGAAATGCGACGTTTAAACCGGGCCTAAGAGGTTTAATATTAGTCACGAAGATTACGGAGGTCAATTTTTTGTTTTCACAGTAAAAATCATTCACAGCCCTTCGATCTCCACTTCTGCCAGAGGACTATACCGTAGAATTCCGAAGTAACGGCCCCCCCAAAAGTTACGCATCCCCGAAAAGTAACGTTAATTTTTTACCCCTTCTATTAAAACCCCGAAAGTAACGCCCCACCCCCCCCCCCGAAAGTAACGATCCCCCGAAAGTAGCGCGCCCCTTAAAAAATGTTACCACTCCAAAAATATTAAATCGTATTTAAAGTAAACGTGATATGGCAAAAAAATACAAATACAAGTTGACAGTGATTTGAATACCGTAATTGAAAAAAATTGTCTCCCGTTAATTTACAGTGAATACCAAACAATCGTCTCCTACTTTAGAACATGCAATGAAACAACTAGAACGTGGAGGGGGGATTCCTCCGTTTCTCCAAGATTATAAAGCTACGACAAACGAAATTTGGATATATAGTACATACAAAAATGCCTCTTTTATGTACGAAACACGTGATCATGACGTCATATGACGTGAAAATTACGTCATGACTTCCGAACAGCCGCCATCTTGGATCCGTCATCTTTTCCAAAAAGTCAGAAAACCAGGGGCGGGGGAGAACACTCCGCGACGCCTGGGACTTTTTTTGTATCTCAATCATCCAACAAAATATGACGTCACATCCGGTAAAAATTGCCTCGAAGAGTCGTTTTCGCGACTACCGAAATCAAGTTTCGAATAGACATGATTTCTTCGTTTTTTTGAAACCTATGGTTTGGTTGAATTTTATACTATGGATATAAATAAGTTGCAGAGATATTGCTTCGACTTTTTCAGCAAAGATTTCGGCAAAAGAGAAAGGTTTAGTATTGTTTTGAAGGCAATAACACAACGCGAAGTGCCGTGTCATGGCGGATATTTCCCGTTCTCAAAACAAGTGGCGTTCCATCTTTTGGCTCTAATAGTTCCTGGTTCTGTGATAACATCGATTTCTATAGCCCACTCGATTTACAGCAACATGGATGAAACATTGGTGGTCATAGTATGTAGTGTATACTCCGGGAAGGTAATTAGCACTCGCCGTAAAGTGTTGGAGGTCGATGTTTTTGCTCTTGACCCGTGTGTGTTTAATTGAAGACACAAGCGAAATCTTATACTGAAGGTTGGTATTTTCTTTTCTACATCTCCTTGTTGAAGATTGTTGTTTCCAGTAAGACACAATACATGTATGCCCATGTATATTCCGGATTTGGGGTCATCAGTCGCTTTTGTTCCGTGAATTAATTTTAATTATCATGATCAAAGAACCATTGAACCAAGTATTGAATCCGAATTATTATTCGAATCATGTCTTAGCATCATGACCATTTACTTATTTCTACTGTACAAAGTAGATCCAAAAATTTATCAAACCCTTCATAGGGTAAATAATATGTAATTATGGCAAAATGACTAAATACTGCAGGGGGCTAGATTTTCCCTTGACACAAAAATAAAGTTTATTATTATTATAATAAGCTTAATTACCCTCAATAATAGTTGACTGCTATATTAAGACCTGGTCTAGATCTTGGAACTCTCTCGACTGTGGCAGAAAAAGACTTCTATCATTCCCATATCATTGTTGGAGCCCAGCTGGATGCATGAGATACAGTATACTCAATAAATTAATCCCTCCAACATCTGGGCATCAACAATGCATACAAATGCTGCAGCGACAGGATCCAGAAAACAGCAGTCCTGGCCTCTGCCCACATCTTGCAGATATTTCTATCATGCTACTAGGCTTATAAGGCTCATTGGGACTGGTTGTCCGCTGCCTAGCAGGTGTTTTTAGCCAGTGCATCCCCAACTGCACTGTGAGAGACATGACATAATAGTACAGTGGAACCCGGTTAATACGGACACCAAAGGGACATGAAAAAGTGGCCATATTATCCGGGTGTCCGTATTAACCGGGCTGATATAAAAGAAAATATGTGTCGTCGGGACAAACAAAACTGTCCGTAATAAGCGGGTGTCCGTATTAACGAGTGTCCGTTATAGCGGGGTTCCACTGTAATCATTATTATCCCTATATTCTTATAAAATAACAGTGGGAGGGGGAAAGGGGATTTTAGAGCCAAGAAGGGCAAGCAATTTGAGGAATTTGTAAGGATTGTGTATAGGTAAAAGTTGTCATTTTCTTTTTGTTTTCTTTTCAGAAAATGTATGTTTCCTGTTTCCCCTAACTGATTAGACGAGATATGCACAAGACTTAACAGCCCAAGAAAAAAATGAGAAAAACGATTTGAAAAAAGAAAGTCTTGATACATTGCTGATAGTAAAAAAGGGCTATTTTTCATCTTGACCCGGGGTGGGGGCGGGTTCTCAACCAAAGTTTGAGTGGGGGTGTGCCGCCCAGGCTGTCAAACCCTGACCCTGTTTATGACAAAAAATTTCCACTTCCCCCTACCCTGTTTATGACATGTATTTACGGAAGAAGGTGTTTATTTGAGCATTTGATTCCCGAAAGTGATCTGTTTTGTTTTTCAACATTGATATCATTTTGTCGGACACAAGGTTGGATGGCAGCCAGGCCTGCAGAAATTGTCGGGGAAAAATAATTCCTTGTGACTGAAGGGCACCGATGTACCCTGTCTATGATAGCATTGAGAGTCAAAAACCCATAGCCCTGTTTATGAATCTGGGTCGAAAACTCATACCCTATTTGGTGGCACATCCCCGTATAGGCCATATATGATGGGAGTATCCTCTCCCAACCCCCCCTGGACATCAGTTGACAAGACAGCTTATGAGGAAAAGTCTACTGACTCTATTGATAATATATTATTTATAACAATGACCACAGCGCAATTACCTTATTGTATAGTGTGTTTTATTGTCTGTATTAATGTTTAGTTAATCAGGGTTTAAACTAGCCTAGTTAAGCTAGCTAAATTAATTAGATGCTCCTGTATAACCTGCAAACCTCCAAAAGGTCTAGGGGCACAATTGATTTAGTATCACCATTTAGAGTAATTAAAACTTGATTTACATTGACTCGACAAAAGTAGAATATTATTGAACTAGCTAAATCACAATTTAAATTTTAAAAGCCTGTAAAATATTGATGTTATTAAAATCAGTCTGCAATACAGACAACAAATATATAAAAAAGTAGTTAACTATATTTATGTATTACATGTATAACTCAATGATCAAACTTTAAAAATGACACTGCAAAGATCAAAGTGCCTTTTAATAACATAAATTCTGAAGTTCAAAAACCTCAGTGATCTTCTCTCCATCTCCCTCCTCTCCGAACCCCCATCCCGCACTCTAAGGAATTAGGCTTGATACTCAGGTTAGAGCTGTGTAAGCAGTCAAGCCAATCAGAATGAGCTGACTTCACACCGGTCTCATTCATACTCCTTAAATTGACATTCTGGTATTTACAACAGCAGTATTTAGCATAGTGCTACATGCACATATGGAGGATTGACCTACCAAAAAATTAATAAAACAAGAGAGCCTGCTTAGCTTGCACTGGCTAGACCTGTAATAGTAACAATTAAGTTACATATTTCCACATTTAGGGCCACAAAATGTTCACTTTGGTACAACTGGTCATTAATAATTTTTATATCATATAACTCCAGTTATTATTGCGAGTATGAAGGCTTATAATATTCTATCACCTTCGTTATTTTTATTAAGACAGAACAGTTTTGTTCCTTTACTTTTATTCAGAACAAAATAATATTAGCATTTTAATGTTGACATTTTTTAAAGACCAATGAACTCGAAAGGTGATTGCATGACACTAATATATAATACTGGATAAGTTCAAAATTGAAAATACATGTACATGTATGTCACATTACTCACATATAATTTAGACAAAGAGACAGGTTTGTACATGTAACAGGACTATACATGTACTGTCCAATTTGGGAAATAATTGGATGATTAAGGGCCTGTTTACATGGAGGGAGTGACCCGGGTCACCCTCCTAGCCGGGCTAAAACATAGCCCGCCTTTACATGGGCGGGCTATTAGGGCGGGCTATCATATATGCGAGCTATCTTTTTTGGTGGGCTCTTGTTTTGGTGGGCTCATATTTTGGCGGACTATTTTTATTGCAACGGCGCGATTTATTTACGCTTAAAAGCACTACATAACAAACATGGCAGCAAGAAGAAAGGCTATAGCGGCGAGTTTGCTGTTTTTATTGCTTGTTCCGCCATTATCGCGGGTTTTGAAGTCAACAGAGATAGCCCGCCTAGGAGGGTGACCCGGGTTGACCGTTTACATGCAGAAAAGATAGCCCGCCTAGCCGGGTGACCCTGGCAAGCAGACAGTGTGACCCGGGTAGGCAGGCTATCTTTTCTGCATGTAAACACTTCAGTGTGCTTTGTAAAGAAATGTATGAAAAGTTGGCCCTCCCAGGGTAGCCCGGCTAGGAGGGTGACCCGGGTACCCGGGTCACCCTCCCTCCATGTAAACAGGCCCTAAAATTCCGAGGACTGCTTAATTGGATGAGGCTGTAAATACGCCGAGTCCAATTTGGCAGTACGAGGAATTTTTGAATCCAATTATTTCCCAAATTGGACAGTATGTAGTCGTATTACGTGTTGATTATATTGTGCACGGAAAATTGCGCTGTCCAATTTGGGAAATAATTGGATAGTTGCTTGAATAGGATTTTGCAGTAGTAATATAATTAGCAATAAAATTATTGGTCAGTCTGCAGTTTTTGTTTTACCAGCAGGTGCATTCCGTGTACATGCCACACCAAAGTACCCTGCGAGCAGGCTTATATATATAGAGTCCCCTGCTCCAAGAAGCCAAGTCTGTTGTAAGATTACTCCAACTACTGCCTTGATTACATGTCAGTATACGCCAAAGACTATGATCGCATGCCAATAGACCCTTCCACGGTTTTTTCAACTTTGATATTGTCCAGTTTAGCAAACCTTGAAATTAGTAAAATGGCCTGAGGTGCTCTTTCCAGCTGCAGTGTAGATTTTTGCTAACTGGCCAATATCAAAAGTTGAAAAAAAAACCCGTGGATACACCACACACTTTTGAAACCCATGGAAGATTTCATAAAACCCTTCTAAAATGTACTCTGGGCATTTATTTATACCTACATATTTGTATGCCTTAAGTTCTTTTAAAAGCCTGCAAATTATCTGAAAACATGCAGACTCGGCAGTCAATCTGCAGTCTGTATTTTATACTGACCGACCCTGTCAAGGGTTTGATAATTCAAAACTGTTTAAACTTAAGGATCTACTTTGTACAGTAGAATTGTAAGTAAATGGTCATGATGCTAAGAACATGATTCGAATAATAATTCGGATTCAATACTTGGTTCAATGGTTCTTTGATCATGATAATTAAAATTAATTCACGGAACAAAAGCGACTGATGACCCCAAATCCGGAATATACATGGGCATACATGTATTGTGTCTTACTGGAAACAACAATCTTCAACAAGGAGATGTAGAAAAAGAAAATACCAACCTTCAGTATAAGATTTCGCTTGTGTCTTCAATTAAACACACACGGGTCAAGAGCAAAAACATCGACCTCCAACACTTTACGGCGAGTGCTAATTACCTTCCCGGAGTATACACTACATACTATGACCACCAATGTTTCATCCATGTTGCTGTAAATCGAGTGGGCTATAGAAATCGATGTTATCACAGAACCAGGAACTATTAGAGCCAAAAGATGGAACGCCACTTGTTTTGAGAACGGGAAATATCCGCCATGACACGGCACTTCGCGTTGTGTTATTTGCCTTCAAAACAATACTAAACCTTTCTCTTTTGCCGAAATCTTTGCTGAAAAAGTCGAAGCAATATCTCTGCAACTTATTTATATCCATAGTATAAAATTCAACCAAACCATAGGTTCAAAAAACGAAGAAATCATGTCTATTCGAAACTTGATTTCGGTAGTCGCGAAACGACTCTTCGAGGCAATTTTTACCGGATGTGACGTCATATTTTGTTGGATGATTGAGATACGAAAATTTCAGCAGTTTTCTGCCCCCCCTGCAGAAAACCAACAAAAATGACTCAAAAGTAAACCAAACCAATAAAACAATGCTAAAATGATCCTAAAAGGTAAAGGTTATTGCCGTAACGTTATTTTCTTTCTAAAAAACATGAAAATTCCAAATTTGGAAAAACATGCCTGTCAAAATATGGTTGCCATGGTAACAGCAAGTTCTGGGAACAATGACATGTCATACTGATGTTGGTGTCCATCTACTAATTTTTAACTTCAAATTCTAATCTTACTGACTACATTAAATCTTCAATATTTCTTATTTCGTCCCAAACATACCCAAAAAATTTACAAAACACCCCACCTCATAACATAGATTCATGAGATGAGCATAGAGTTTTTGGATTGTTTGAAACTTGAACGAGATATTTCCACTAAAACCATGTTCCACAATAGGGTTGCCAGATCCGCCTTCCGGCCTATTTTTTCTCGTTAATCCCGCCATCCCGCCCTTCTTTTCGTCGAAATCCCGATCCCGCCCAAAATTTTAAACAAGTTTACATCACATAAAAGACTTAGGCCCCGTGCAGACTTAGGCCCAATCTCATCCCGCGAGCCCTCGATCCTTTAGAAGCATCCAAAAGAATCATGGGCTCTGGGGACGAGGTTGACTTTGGCCCCGTCCACACCGTACCCGTTTTCATAACGCTCAGTTTTCGAAACGCTCCGTTTTCATCGAAAACGCATCAAAAGCTCCTCATCCACGCCATCGTTTTCGTAGCGTTTTCCCCGTCCATACAAATACGCTCGAAAACCCGCAATGCCGTGTCAAAAATCGCCAGAATACCGAAACCGCAGGTATGGTGGAAGTCAGTGATAATATTTTAAATCTTCCACTGCGAAAACTGTGAGCTTCAAGGAACAGATGATGTCCTAAGGACAATTATCAGTGAATATATTTTGAAGCAAAGGAGGCTTAATATTTTGTTTATTATCCTTCAAATATTTTCTATACTCAGTTGCGTTTTATCTTGACTGACAAACAAATTTCAATCGAGTTTCCGTTATTTTTTATATAATACCCACAAATATTAGCATTTGCTAGCATTTGCTAGTTTGCTAACAAATTGCTTGCTCGTGAATACATTTCACCAGAAATAGTTTTTGAGGCAAGGCTGTTTCTGACCATTTCCATAATTGCTTGATCCCTACGTGGACGGGCTTTGAAACCTCTTTAATAATTTTCTGACCCGCAACGAATATTTCTTTCAAAATCGCTGAACCCTTGAACAAGCCATTTAACAGATGGAAGTTTCTAGAAGCCCAGAAGATTGTTTACGTGCAGTTGTCCTCGTAATAACATCTCTTTCAAGAGTAGTTTCTCCTTTTGTTTCTGTTATAGAAACTAAAACAAAGTTTGATCTTGGGAAATATTGGTGGATGTACATCTATCTTTTTATTTCTGAAGTGCAAAATCGCGTGCAAACATTTTGTAAATTTGAGAACTCATTGTTGATGTGGCAGACAGTTCGATTAAGTCTGATGATCTTGGCTTCTGTGATAATATTCAGAAACAATTGTTTTGTTTGAGAGAAATTAACAGACCGTAATTTGAAAGCGTTCCACTAATCTATTGTACAAACCCCCTCTATTTTTAGTAAGGCAGTCTCGTCTGAGTTGACACTGAAGTACATCAGTTTGTTTGCTTGAGCTCGCACTCCGGATCCGTTATCATCTCGATCTACACTGATTATTATTATCTCTGAAGGTAAGTTCCTTGAAGTCAGTTATACTCGTTTTAGTGATCGCGCGCATTGCCTTTCTTAATCTTGACAATCTTGCATTCTAGGTTTTGATTAGTTCGTTGATAAATTTTAAAACAGGCTACACCTGCTTTGCTATTCATTAATTGAAACCCGACACAGATATACACAAAGGATCCATTTGTACCAGCCTGTCTTGTGCGCTTGGCCAATTCATGCAGTTACATAAAAATTGAAATCCCGTATCCCGCTACGTTCCCCTTGCGATTCTCGCATCCCGACCCCTTAAAAACACGAAATCCCGCTCCCGCTCGTAATTGAAATTCCCGCTTCTCGCTCCTGTTTTTAGTTAAGTGGCGTAAAAAATGGCAAATGACAAACAAACAGCACCGCGAGAACGTTTCCTGGTAAACTTTTTTATTTTCTCCTACATGTACCGTTTCGTTCCGTTGCTCGTAACAGCCGACTTAATACAGTTTCCCAACGTATAACAAGTTTACAATGAATATAAGAAAGTTTAGGTAGTCTAATTGACAAAAAAAAAATGTCCGTCTTTTACCAGTTACACTAGAACCAGAGTTAAAATGTTTTATTGAGTTTATGTTCGTTTACGTTTCAGTTTTTTTTATTACCCGAAACGGTTTAAAGATGATTTCCAGTCCATACTGCGCAGTGTTTAGGGTTTGTTTTCATTTTTGTTTTGAATTCGTTGATATGTTACACTTCCGGTAATAGCGTACATGAAGTCTTTGAGTCCGCCATTACGGGTCGTTTATGTTCAAGAATGCTCGATGAGCTGAAACGTCGGTTTGAGATAACGTCGAGGTTGTTCTACGCGTTATTATTGTTGGCAAGGATATCTGGCGTTAATAATGAAGAAAAAGGTAAGTTTTGTCCCGCAATTTTTATTTCGGCTCATTTTACATTCCTTCGCTTGAGATTCAGAAACATTGCAGGACGGAGAGTGCGCAGTACGGACTGGAAATCATCTTTAAGTAAATAGGCAGCAACGACAGCTACAGTTGAGTAAAATACTTAAGCCTCACAAAGGCACTAAGATACGTAAAAGCAAAGCGTTCTAAAGCCTATCTCTACCTTACAAAAAAGCTGTTGTTATTATTTTAAAAAACAACAAAGCTCGTATCAAGCAGCGGTTGCGAACACCAGCAAACTAACAGAGGCCTTGCGAGCTGAGTCTATCCGTTGGTTTTAGATGTTGTCAGTTGTGCTATATTTTGTAGTTGGCGGCATTGTAGGGGTAGCAGTCATGCCAGTAGAGGGCGAAGGGCTGGCTTGTGGTACCACTGGTAACCCTATTCCTTAAACAGCCAATGCCCCAAGCTTTTGATTGGAGTTCCAAACATTCTTGAATGCGCCATCCATGTCACTCGTGATTTGGAAAATGTTGACAAGTGGGTTAGTGGCTACATTACTAGTCGAAAACAACAGTCCGTCTTCCGTCCCGGAATCCCACGGTGGTGACGCGGTGACGTTTCCAGCTCTCTCGCCACCTTCCATTGTCACAGAGGTCAAGACTGTCAATTCCAAATGAACCAATCAGGGGACGGCGCGAGCATCGTGATCAAACGACACCATGGAGAAGTTCGCGGTGACCTGGACTTGAATATCGCGTTTCACTGACTCTGGCGCCTATATTACCACTCGGATCTATGAGCTTCCAGGCCATTCCCTCCACGTTGATTTTTTACGGAAATCTCATTTTCAAGGGTGGTGGTTTGACCTGAAAAATAAAATGCAGTCAAAGTTACGTCTTTGCATTAACTTTCAAATTAATTTCGCCTCTCTCCTCAAAAAGTATGTCAATCTCGTTCCCAGAGTCGTTTACCCTTATCCAGCGACAGGGACGGGCAACAAGAACCTCTGGATAAAGTGATCCGCCATGACAGGATTCTTGGAATTCCGGTTTCTACTGCGCATGTTGTTCGATTCCATGTTCCAACCAAATCTCGTTCCCCAGAGTTCTCGTTACCCTTGTCCAGCGGTGGAGCGGCCAACAAGGACCTCTGGGATAAAGCGATCCGCATGACTTCCAAGATTTTGGACTTCCGGTCTTATTGTGGCAAGTCAGGCGGATCACTTTTATCCCCAGAGGTCATTGTTGGACGCTCCACCGCTGTACAAGGGTAACGAGGGGACTCTGGGAACGAGATTGTGTTTAAGGGATGCCGCGCCAAGATTCTTGGAGTTCCGGTTTTACTGCGCATGTCAGGCGGAACGCTTTATCCTGCCGCTGGGTAAGGGTACCAAGGCTCTGGGAACGAGATTGAATGTTGTTCAATCAGTCGTGAAAAGAACTGAAATCCGGCCCGCCTTATTCAATATAAATGCAATGATATAAACAGAACAAGTTTCATTTCAATACAAGTCACGATTCATATATTTAACTCACGAGATATCAACTAAATTTAAAGGATCGTTCATATATATCGCCATCGGAGCCGGTATTTACAGTAAATTTGCTTAAATTCTTCGGCCGGGAGCCTAACAGATTACACTGTTATAAGCGGAAATGTTAGTGATAAACATATTGACATTTCCGGCGCAGCAATCATTCGTTATTGGGTCGTTATTTGCCAGCGTAGAGGGCAAGCAAGTTGTGAACCTTAGATAAGCTGGCTTTTTTGTCTTTTAAACCGATGAAGCCGAAGATTTTCGGTCGTTTTCGAACGCCTTTTTCAGTTTACATATTAAAACGTTGTACTTAATATTAAACGTTAACACTCATAATACCCAAGTCAGCGTCAGACACGTTTAGATGTGTTTTAGATTCTAATATGTTCTAACCTGTTTTCTGGCCACCGACTCGACACACCAGAGAAGCTTTTTCACCCGCTCGCCACATGACGTAGCTGGCATTATGCGAAGCACCAACTATCTCCGAAAATGTGCACTGCCAGGGAGCGGTGTATTCGGATGTCTATCTACTTTCCAAAGAGCTACAAACGTCAGCGTGTAGTTCGCAATTCCTGGCAGGAAGAAGAAACGGCAGCGGCGACAACGCTCAGAAAGACCGCGAATATTGTTATTCCCACTTGTGCCATTCTTCTCACAATTCGAGATACGTTCTACTGAAAACTACCTGAAGTCAACGACACTCAGTTTAGAATAAGGGAGTGACTCGGCAAATTGCGTGTTTGTTAGAAACCGACCCTCGGGCTTATAAATATTATTCAAATTGTTTATCACGAAATCTATTTGTAAACTAAAAATACTTCATTAAATGTCATTGTATTAAACGTTGTTGCTACCAATCAAATTTAGGCGAGACAAAACCACAGGAGGTTTAAGGTTACCAATAACCTTTTCGGAAAATATTTCGTACGCGCGTTTTTTTCGATGAAACCACGGTAAACTATATATCATTGTAAAGGTAATAGAATGTAGAATCTGAATATATTGCCATTTTTAAATTATATTGCTTTGGTAAGCGCGTGCGAGCCTTCAAACTCAAAACTGTCGATGTTGCTTCGCTGAATTACCCGCCTTCGCGTTAGCGCGTACAACCAAACAACTGCACTATATCAATCAGCACTTGATGGGCTACGAAGTGGTGTCGGGATTATGGATTATTATTTTTGTCATTCAAATTTGCAACCATTAACAAAACTGAACTCTTTGTTTCAACAGCCAATATATCTCATTCCAACTTATGTAATTATTTTATTGCAGCACCCGTGGAAGGTTTTTCAAACCGAAATATCGGGCAATATATATTTTTATTTTTTATTTTTCTGCTTCTTGTTTTCGTTCTTTTTCTCAGCCGTAAATCGTGGCGCAATGAAAAATATATATGCCTTGTTGTATCTTATTATGCTTGCGTGTTTATACACGAGCAATATTATGCTTGCATGCGTAAATGTTTTTTAAAAGCCCGCAGCATGAGTAGAAAACTGCTGCACGCACCGAATACTAATGAGAAGTAACATGAAAAACATTACTGATTTCTAACGTTTCCTTTTTGTTTTAAACCTGTAGAAGTAAGCTACTTTTAGCCAAACTTAATTTTAGCACTGAGAATCATGCAGCTAGTGAAAAAACATGGCAAAACAAATGATCTAATTCGGGGCAAACCAAATACATCACGTCCGAAATAAAAACTTGTAGATTCTTTTCCACCGATATGCAAATTTACGAATTTTACCGTTTTAAGAGGCTTTTTTTTTGTAATCGACTTGTCAATATATATTTTTTTTCGTCTGTGATAACAGTTATCTACTTCTTCTTCATTCCGTGACGCCAATTATTGTGAACGGTTTCCGTTTCATCATAGGTCACGCAATGCAAACTCTCTATGAGATCACGCGAACTCTCTTTAATCTTATTATTGAAGCGATTTTTTCTTTCAGTCGAGAGAACAAGGGCCACTCGATGGCTAAATCCCGCTAAGAGACGGGACTGAGCCAGTGACTTTCGTCCTTGAAATTGCTAAGCAACATGACGTATCCTCACCTCATTTGCGCTATGTTGGCGAGATTGCTTCCGAGTACAGTATGTGGTCCTAATTCCGGCCAGAAAAGACACGAACGTGTAATTCTCGCATTGGAAGAACTGCCTTGATCTGAAACTTGGCCTGTGACTTGTCACAACATTTACCTAGCATATGTAAGAGCAACAGCTTTTGTTGTTTATCGATAATCTTGTAGTATCGAAAATAGAAGTTCGCTTTGGCGGCCCTAATTCCGGCCAACGAGTCCTAATTCCAGCCACAAGGAAAAGCATACAAATATACGCATAAAACTGTTCACAAACATAAATTTCCGTGACTTTTAATCATCTTTCATCCATATCGATAAATGAAAAGGCAAATTATACCAAGAGAGGTTTGTTTTAGGACCTAAATAAGTGCACCGTATTGAAGCCGCTCTGCCGTGATGGCCAGTCTGACAAGAGGTTTTTGTGAGAGGTGGCCGGAATTAGGACAATTAGGACCTCGACCTAAAAACACATCGAAATGTTTGAGTCGTAATTTTAGACATATATTTAACTTGTAGATAATTTCTTTTGGTCGGGCAGAAAGATCATTCATTCTATGTATTTCATACCAAAAATTAGCGCTATTAATGGACATATAAAGACAAACGGGAATTCTAAATAAAACCATGTAATTTGAGGCGCCGTAAAACTAATGAATGTCGGACAAACAAATTCATCAACCTTCACGATAACTCGAAATTCTCTTCTTTAAACAGCAACAGGAAAGTACGAAAGGAAAATAGATCAATTAATCTTAGCAAAGAGTCGTTTCTTATTTAAGTTCGTTTTCCAATGGAGAAATACGCGATGAACGAAAAAGTGGCCGGAATTAGGGCCGGCGGAATTAGGAACACATACTGTACTAGCGCGTGTCTACGCTGATTGGATAATAAGAATCGGAAACTCTACGATTTCTTCAACGAAGATATATACTTGTTCCCACGACTGCTTTCGATGTCTCGTGACTGTAGTATCAAATTATACTGAGGTGCTAACTTTATTATCCGTCTGGCGAATATATTGGCGTAGGAAAAAGTCTTTTCAACATGCACCTCCAATTATCAACAACGAAACCTCCGGACCAACTTGGGTAAAGCAGAAAACTCTTCGTACAACGAGCAAATTCCTCACGGAACCGACCATTTCTAAAGTCAATGACAAATTCACGTTGCAACTCAGTCTATAAGGGACATACCCTCGGCCCAGAGCCGGGTCCAAAGGTTTTCGTTCTTGTCAATGCGGATTCCTCTAAGGGACAGTAGCTAAGTCAAGTGTTTCTGCTTGTCCGTATTTTTTGTTTTCATCTGACGTCATCAAAATTCTAAAATCTGAACTGTCAATCCTACAAAGTTATTCGTTTTATATATTCTAGACATGGAAATCATTTAAAATCTCTGTGCAAAGTTTGGTATCGATCCAGCGATTCTTTTGGAAATGAAGCTATTTGAAATTTGTGATGTCCCGGATGAACGTGTTTCTGAACTGTCACAAAAACCGGATATTTTTATATCGTGATAATAATTTAGAAGTAATGTCTAAACAGATTTACCCTGGGTACCAGAGGTTTATTTCTCCGTCGCGTCAAGATATCGGCCACGACGCCCCGGCGAGCGGCGGAGCCATAAGAGAAATTTGAAACCGAAAACCGCGCAAGAAAAGCCTCTGGCACCCAGGGTAAAACAGATTTGAAGTGAAAGCGAATGATATTGACGGTAGCTACTCTACTTCTTGTACAATTTTATGGCGGCCATGTCTGTGCTCCTCTGAAGGACACAAACATGGCGGCGGCATACTAAATACTGTAATTTTTCAGAAATTAGTTTGGCAATACTCACTCGGTCATGAAAAACGCTACAAAGCTATAATTTGGACAAAACGTTTTTTTTCTGCCAGCCTTTCAGGCCTTTTACCTGTTAATTTTCTGATGTTGTTCATGCAAGCAAACAGTTTTTGTAATATTGATAAGAACCACCAATTTAATACGCAGTTTTCGCCTTGAAAAAAGCCTGGGAAAACAAGCTCCTTGTATTCTATTTACATTGTCCTGTTTTGTAGAATCATAATTTGGATAGACTCTGTTTATTTCTGCTTTCGCAGCTGACGTCGCAAGATTTTCCCGCTGGGCGACTTGGGAATCTGGTCAATAAAACTCTACCCCACCCCTCAGCTTTTTGTGTGGAGCAACTCGTCCAGCGACGAATTTAACGATCTCGTCGGATGTAACGTCTCCACGACGCACAACGAAAGCCTTCGGCAGCTCTCCGGCTTCACGATCGGGGACACCGATAACTGCCACGTCGTCGATGTTTGGGTGAGAAATCAATAACGCTTCGAGCTCGGCCGGAGGAACCTAAAAAAGAATCGATAATGCGTCGGTTACTATCGGAGGACGGTCAGAATTGAGAAAATAAAGAACATTAAGGGGTAAACTTTGTAAAATTCCCTGGGCTTATTTTTGTCTTTATAATCAAAATAATTTTGATGACGTCAGTTGCAATACGCAGCAACAACACCATGATAAACCAATCAGCAAACAACAAGTCACCGTGGAAAAAAATCTGAAAGCGCGGGAAATTCGCGCGCGCGCGAGATTGCTCTTGTACTGATTGGCCGAAAAATGACGACCGCGTCTTCTGATTGGTTACAACACGATTGGAAGTTTTTGCCCAGTGAACGCAATAGTTATTTTCGAAAGTTAATGGAAAACCGTGGGGGGGGGGCAGGAAGCAGAAGCGGGAAGTTCAGACCTCCCCCCCCTCCCCCCCCTGTATCCCGTTGTACCTGAAATCCTTTGTATTTGATCAACTCTTTATTCGATCCACGATGTACACATATCCATCCTCGTCATAATGTCCTGCATCTCCTGTGTGTACCCAGCCTTCATGGTCGATGGTTTTAGCTGTTGCCTCTGGATTGTTTAGATAACCTGTGTACATCAAGCACACGGAGATAACAAACCAAATATGAGATTTTGAAGCACGCCCGTTAGAACAACAACTTTGTGTATTTAGTGCATTTCGTCTGGTGTGATCGTCCAGGTGAGTGAAGTCAGGGACGTAGCGTGCAATTTTGAAGATGTACGCACAAAGATACAGAGACTATTTTTAGCGCCGAAGGCGCACACCTCTAGGGGGTACTGGGGGCATGCCCTCCGCCCAGAAAAAGTCCTGAAAAGGACTGTTAATGGTGACTGACGTTTCGATAACCTAAGGTCCCTGAGCAGAAGTCATATTCAGAGTCTGACACCTTACAAGAGTTTTACACCTTAGCAGCTGATCGTACGACTGTCACTTGACTCTAAAGATGACTTCCGCTCAGGTTGTCGAAACGTCAGTCACCAACAACAGTCCTTTTCAGGACTTAACCTGGACGACCACACTATACAGAACTACTGATACTCGTGAGTCTCAAACCATGTAGCTTTATGTATCTCGGCCAAGTCTGTTAATTGTCAGATTTGCATGAACATGCTTTAACAGTCGAGGGAACAAGTATCAGTTGCAGAGAGGTTCAACTGTATTGATATAAATTATAATGGAGGTTCAACTATTATTAATAATACCTTTCATGACAGTGGGCCCTCGGATACAAATCTCCCCGTCTTCATGTGGTCCTAATGGGGCCATGGTCTCTTGATTGACAACCTGCCCAATCAAACATTTAACAAAGCAGTCCATGGCGTATACCCCCAGTCATACAAGTCTCGAAATTTCCAGTTTTCAACTTCCGTTTTCTCGACTCAGGTAGAACCTAACCTAACGAAACTTCGTACGATTACCAAACAAGAGGTGGTCTTTCAGGTGCTGGTATTGATTTTCTGTTCAGTTTATTTTCAAAATTATACAAGCCAGGTGAATCAAAATTTTCACATGTTGTATGAGCCACTGTTAATGCTGCAAAAAATACCTTGCATTCCAAGTTTGG
The DNA here is from genome assembly GCA_029204205.1 of Desmophyllum pertusum. Lineage (NCBI taxonomy): Eukaryota > Metazoa > Cnidaria > Anthozoa > Scleractinia > Caryophylliidae > Desmophyllum > Desmophyllum pertusum. The sequence goes on from MU826355.1 coordinate 114,876, forward strand.
TAAAAGGACACCACACGAGTTTGGTTTGCTTCCATAAAATGGACTCAAGAAGGTGCTAAAGCACTCTGTCAACCCATAACCTGTATTAGAAATGAAACAGTGTTCAATCGAACGCATAATATAAATAAGTGGACCCCGCTGGGGAATGGAAAAGTGCCTAGTTAGAGCAATGATGTTTGCCGGGATAGGTGAAATTCACAGGTTGGTGCAGTGCGGTGCAATCACTTAATTCTAATATTAATTTGTTTGTTCTAATTTTGTTTTTCTTGTTACCTTAAGTTTCTTCTGTCTACAGCTGTATGAGAGAAAAAAAATTGTCTCCTAAAAGTTTGTCTACAGTATGTCCTTTACAGGGGTGGATCCAGGATGTTTTGATAGAGGGGGTTCAAACTTGCACACAGTAGATACTACATGTACTCCATTGACCCTCCGGGGTACTCCCTTATATAAGCTAAAAAGGTATGTGCCGCACCAAAGGGTATGGTTTTTGAGCCGTTTTGGTCTGAAATAGGGTATAGATTTTTGACCATTTTAGTCTGAAATAGGGTACGTTTTTGTGCACTCTGGTCTGGAATTTGGTTTGGCTTTTAGACAAAACTGTTTTTTCCATTAACATTGGGGAATTTGAAGCCCTTTTCAAATGTTTGTGCAAATGGAACCCATTCCTGGGTAGCTGAAGTCATGTATTAGACACGTGTACTAATTTTATAGGTCTGAAATAGTATCGATTTTTTGGTCAGGTCTGAAATAGGGTATGGAAAATCACATATTTTGGTCTGAAATAGGGTAAGGGTTTCAAGAAGCAGGCCCCACACCCCAACCAAAAATTTCAGGGAGTACCGTGGGTAAATATGAGAGTGGCGAAGTGTAACCCAAGTTTCATTTTGAAACAACCAGATAATAGTATTATTACGACCCTTCAGTTGTAAAATATGTTTACCCTGGGTGCCAGATTTTCTTGCATGGTTTCCGGTTTCAAGTCTCCATTCCGACGCAACAGGAGAAAAACAAACCTCTGATACACAGGGTATAAGATGTTTAGTTCAGTTATAATATTTTAGTTTAATTACTTGGAAACCAGTTTTTTTGAGGGGGGGGGGGGGGGGCAGGTCCTGACCCCCTGGACCCTCCCCCTGGATCCGCCACTGCTTTAATTTAAACACAGGATGGCTAAAACTTAATAAAAATGCACCCATTGCATAAGGGGACTGCCTGAAGGGTACGTATTACCAACTGAAGGTAGTAATTACAATATTTTTTTGTTAATCAAAATTCCTGGGCTTTCACAACTGTCTCAGTGCTAAAATTTAGGACGCTATACTGTTAAAGGAGAAAATGGCACACATGCTTACAAAGCCTGATGTAAACATGAAAAGGAGTTTGGGAGAATTTGAAAGTTTATATCAGTGGTGGATACAGGGGAGGGGCTCGGGGGGCCTGGCCTGAAGGGGCGACAAGTTGTCAGGCCCCCACCTTGTAAACAGGCCTGGATCCGCCACTGTATGTGAACCTGCAGAGCCGCAGGCGAGGGTTTACATAAGAATTATATTATAATGGCTAGTAACATTAGTGACCGATCAAATCAAAGCTTTTAAAGACCTCCATCTCTCACTCATGACTACCTTGCCTGACATGTTTTATGTGAGGAAACCGTTTTTTCAAAGCTGACAGAAGTTCCTCTCCTACTGGCGCTCCCCCAGCAATAACATCCACTACGGTGCTTAGTTTGTAGTTGTCAACCATTGGGTGTTTGGCCAGGAATAGCAGAAGTGGAGGAACAACTGGGGCAACTGTCACCTGAATTCAAACAGATGTTAATCAGTCAGTGACACACAAGCTATATATACTCGGAAAAATAATTCTGGGTTCTCCCAACACGAGTCAAACCTACAACCTTCTTCACACCGGTCAGACACTCTACCATTCAGCAACCAGGCTGCTCCTGGGAGCTTCAGGCCATGTAACATAGTTTCATTGTCACAGACTGTGGATCACAGCATAAATACATAAAGGGGATAAGGGGAGGGGGGGGGGGGGGAGGGGGTGGTAAGTGCTCCCCAGGACTGATGTTAGCTGCATCTGGTCCCTCCCCAGCATTGGAGCAGACTTTAAAGGGGCTATGTCACAATATTTTAAGCCATTTTTGCGAAGTGCAAAATCCCCTTCAAATCGAAGAAAGACTCAAAATAATAGTTTACTAAGGTAGGAAAACACCAAAGAGGTGATAATAAACCAAACAGGAACAAGGATGGTTGAGGATGGAGAAGATTAAGACAAATTGCGAATGGCGAACTAATTTGTTTAGCGCCATCCTTGACGATGCTCTAATATAAAAGGCCATGGATTTAAACAATGACCGCGAAACACTTTTCAGAGACATAATATGGACCCATTTTGGGTATTTTCAAGATGCACCATCCGTGACGTAGCTCCTTTAATATAAAATATTTTAAAAATAAATAATATTTATTATTAAAGATAATTATACCTTACAATCCTCCAATGTTTGTAGAAATGTCTTTGGCTCAAATTGTCGCAAAGTGATAAGTTCCGCACCCCTGGACAGAGCAAGCCCCATCAAAAACTGTTTGCCCATAAGCATGGAAAGGTGCTGAAACTGTCAAGACTACAGACTACAAATTCACATTGAAGAAACTGTCCTGTCCCATAATGCATGCCAGTGCGATCAGATTATAGTGTGTGAGCATACAACCCTTAGGCAAGCCTGTGGTGCCACTGGAATAAAGCAAAACAGCAACATCTTCCTTGGGACAAACATTTGTGTTACGTGGAAATCTAGAGCCATCATCTTGTACCAATTCGTCAAATGACACAAAACCCTTTACTTTTCCAATAGTGAATGTACCGACAATGCCGACTTGTAATGCGGCCCTTTGCGCATTTCCAAGATGTTCCCGGTCTGTTATTAAGTATGTGACACCAGCATCCCTTAGTTGATATGCGAGCTCTTGTACGCCATAATAGGGGTTAATTGTCGTGATGGTTATTCCAAGGAATAAGGATCCGTAGTAGACAACGGGATAGTGGATCCCATTAGGAAGATAGATGGCTAGTACATCACCTTGCTTCAATCCTTGTTTGACCCAAGGCAGAAGCAAAGTTTCTTGTCAGTATCTTGAGCTGTTTAAAGGTATAAAACGTTCCACTAGATGGATCATTCTGAAAATACAAAATGACAACGAGTTTGAAGTGTATGTGCAGACACTGATGCAAAATTGTTGAGGCACTTAGCATTTTGAAAAAGCTGCAAATCATGAACGTTACAAAAGAATAAAGTAAAATAGTGGAATTACCACACCACCCCACCCCCCCCCCCCCCCCCCCTCCCCCCTAATCAAAATTAGCTACATTTTTGTGGGAGCTTCAAAATTCCGCAAGACCACGCAAATAAGCCTGCTGAAGTTCCTGCATCCTGCTCTCCCCACTGAGTCCTAGACTGCTTGTAGCCCCCCCCCCCCCCCCCCCCCCCCCCACCCCTTCCACCCACAAGGCCGAAAACCCAATAACAGGCTAGCACTTGCGAACTGTCCTGGGTGGGTTTTGGAAGTTATACATGTAGATGTAGATGAACGAAACCCGAAAATTTGCGTTATATCCGATGTGCGTGACAAAGATCTCGTTGGTTATCTGTTCGATTCATATTTAGCCTTTTGTACTTGTACTTGGTACGTAGCTTACCACTGCCTTGTTGTCTCCGTATATATCAAAGTTCTGAAACACAAACTGTGGCCACGAAAGGTTCTCTGGTATAGGAACATCGCCATACTTGCTTCTGAAAGCCATCGCTGCAATACGCCGCCAGCTGTGATCGCGCAAAAAATGGCCGGCAAATTTCTATTTTTTCTCCCAGGCTCTCTCGTGTTGGCACAGGTAGCCCAAGCTCAAGCCCTTTTGTTTTTGAACACAGGTAACCAAAGCGTATTATGAGAGTTTGTATCGAGCTGAAATTCGATCGAAAATAATTTTCACTTTTCCTTCGAAAAAGTTGTAAATAATGTGAATTAAAGTGTTAAAACCTCACCTGTCACGGTCTTTTACTGTGTTTTTTATCGCTTCCGGAGGCCGTTTTGGGCGAATTTCGACCTACGGTCGAAATCTCCAGCTGGTTTTTCAAGATCAATCCGCAAACCTTTCGTACTCAAATTTGGCCAGATTGTAGTTCGAGGACTGGTCTTTCGAGATGCGGGAGCTGTTATGAAATCGAATCGACTAAATGCTTTTTTAGGGCAAAATTCGAGAGGAGGTACGGAATTTGTCGGTCCAAAACTGCCTGCCTGCCTTGCATGCCTTGTTGTATTATTAGTATTCTAGAAGCGAGTAAAAACTTTGAAGTCAGAAAACCTGCTCTCGCGCGCATCAAATCACGGTAAAAACCGCTTCAAAGCAAAGTTAAACAACGTCCAAACGTTTTGACTTTATTTTATGAAATATAGACAGTCCTAAATACCAATTTTAGGAAGGTTAATGTTCACAATAACAATTCTATTGTACTAAGAAATTTGAATATCGTAGATATCTGTGACCACACAAACAGAGGATGGTAAGCCTGTGGTCTAAGTTTGCAGAACCTTTACAAATATTACTTGACATTCTTATTCTTAGCATAATAATAGTTCAGTTTACATGTAAATAGTCTAAATAAAGGCGGGTCTGGGATGAAGTGCTCCCATACAGGTCACCCCTTTACCCCATAGACTCTTATTACTGCTTAACCTGGGGATTCGACCCCTACAGAGGATTATCACCTCTCACTGACTATCCTGGGGATATCACCTCTAGAGAGGATTATCACCTCTCACTCAGTACCCTTGGGGGATTATCACCCCCTCTTGAGGATTAGCACCTCATACTGAGTACCCTGGGGGATTACCACCCCCTAGAGATGATTATCACCTCTCACTCAGTACCCTTGGGGATTATCACCCCTCTTTGAGGATTAGCACCTCCTACTGAGTACCCTGGCCGGATTACCCCCCCTAGAGATGATTATCACCTCTCACTCAGTACCCTTGGGGATTATCACCCCCTCTTGAGGATTAGCGCCCTGGGGGATTATCAAAGTGACCTAGTAACCTTTGTTAGAGTACTTCATCCCTTACCCCTTTTCCCCACAAATATTCTGTGTGAGTTGTTTGCTTCTATAGTAAAGGGTTATGGGTGAGAAAATTAATAATAATAATAATTATCTAACGGGAGAGACTTGTAAAAGCCTGCAAGGGTTTCTTTATCCCCCACATCTATTTTAATTGATTGTATTATTAGTAACTAAGGAAATAAAAAAACTGATTGATTGATTGATAGTGCTCGTAAGATAGCCATACAGTTGATCGTAGATTATCCGCTCAAAAATTTTTGCTATCACATAAATTAATTTTATATCAATAAGTTTGCTTATTTTGACGTCTTAGGAAGGGAAAATAATAAAAAAAAACAAGATGGCGGATTTAAAGACGTCATTTGATGACAATATGATGTCATAATCAACAAGTAACCATCTCAAGGCTTGCTAAGGCTTGTTAAGGGCTTCTATGGGCATAATGCGCTCAATACAGTGAAACCCCCGATTTAACGAACCTCGATTTAACGAAGTCCCCGATTTAACGCACAACTTTATTCAGCCCGGCCAGAATTACAATAAAATGTATGGAAAAGAACCCCGATTTAACGAACCCCGATTTAACGAAATACCCGATATAAACGAACACAATCTAGAAGCCCGAATGTAAAATCTACTCGATATAACGAATAAATGTCATCACGCCACAGAAGATGAACAATCGACTACAGTAAAATATTTTAATTCTCTAAGAAGTTGTCAGCAGTCCATTAGTCATACATGTTGCTAAAAAATAGTACTGTCGTGGCCATCTAATCGGCTTTATCTTCTTGTCTTTAATCAGTTAACATTACGGCAAATTAATTATTAACTATACCCCGATTTAACGAAGTTTTTGGTCAGTTTTCAACAAAATTCGTTATATCGGGGGTTCTCGATTTAACGAAACCCCGATTTAACGAACCAATTTCCCCAGTCCTGGCACTTCGTTAAATCGGGGTTCCACTGTATCTTATAAAAAACGAACACCCAAGGGTGGGGGCCGGGGGGGGGGGGGGGGGGGGGTAGGGCATCAACATCCCACCTCCTTGTACGGAGGACTGGAAACAGGAACCCTGGAACTCTACAGGAGGCAGGAAAAGAGAAGCGGGATGCACTACGAAGTGAGCTGATCAAGCTTTCCTTCGAAGAGAGGTTCTGGTGTCCCTGCAAAGTGTGCTTCAAGACACCGCAACACCCCCCCCCCCCCCCCCCCCCCCTGTCCTTGTGAAAGCAGTATAGCTGCTGAGTTATATTTTGTGTTTACTCACGAGCTATGGTTGATCGTTATTGATAGTCTGTTCGAGAAGTAATTTATGAATACGTCATAGTTGCCTCCTACGCAGACGCTCTTTGGGCTCGTCACGCAATCTTTCCTCCCCCATTGCGTGACGAGCCCAAAGAGCGTCTGCGTAGGAGGCTACGTCATAGTGTGAGTAATTTTCTTTACGTACGTTTTACTAAATCGGGACATATATATATTGAAATATAAAAATCAAATCCTCAATGTAAAATGTTTATGGCCTGCATATTTCATGCTTGACAGCGATTAATCGAGAAATAAACGATCGCGGCTTCTTTGATACCTCGATTGCAGTCAAATGGAGGTTCTACCCTTCTCGGCTTGAGTACGGATAAGATCGCTGCTAGACTGCAAAACAGTCGTATTTTTCCGGCTCAATGAAGGCGCGAAGGAGCCCGTAAGCGTGATCCTCGCGCGGGCGAAGCGCGCAAGCCTCGCGCGCTCCGCAGGGCGGGTGAGGCGAGAAAAATAACGACTGTCCGGCATTTCCATACAACGAATTTCGTTCTGACCTGCGGGGGTTCAATAATATCGCTAAGGCGTTAAAAATACTTGACAGCTCCAAACCACATTTTTTGTTTGTCCAAGTTCGCTCTTCAGTGGTTTGATGTCAAAGAGAGTCTTGAGGATTAATTTTGGTCTACATTTGCCTGTAGAAATGTAGAAGTGTTCTGGGGTTTGAAGAGAAATCGGTCGGATGAATCAAACAACACTGAAGAAACCCGCCTTCGCGAAGAAGGGAAAATAATAAAAGTACACGTAAGCGAGCGCGCCAGACAATGGCAGATTTGTATCGCAATTAATATTTGGAGCATTTTAAAACTAAATGGTATCCACAAAAACATACTTGCCGAGCCCCAAAGAATTGGAGAAAACGTTGCAGGCCTTTGACCGAGGTTATCAAAAGTCGATCTGTCGCTTCAATTTGAAGAAGGAACTATTCTTTTCGTGTGAGAGTTTGCTCGCCGTGTTGCCCTCTGCTCTGTGTTCGCAATTTTAAACGAAAATTAAACAAGAGCAATCAAACTTTTACCATCGCTACTGAATCACGACGCCGCAAACTTGAGAGGAAGGAACGGTTTGAGATTGAAACGAAGGAGTAAATATCGCCCGGTAAATCTCCATAAAGTGCTCGCGTGTATCAACAGAGCTATGGTAACGCCATTCATTATTATTTCCGAACAGCAGCCATTTAAAGGAAGCTTAAACTCATCGTTCTCTGACATTAGGCTCCCTAGGACAGGACAATTTCTGCCAGGATCTTCCCGGAATAGAACGCGTCCACAACGAACAGACGCCATTTTAGACCGCTGAAAATATGCAAATTACCACGAAGTAGCTCGTTTTAACTGTGAAATTGACACGGCTTCGGATATCTCTGATGAGGTGCGATGAACATTTTGCTGCAGGTAGCGTCAAATTCAACCAATGGTAATTTCCCGTTCCTGGAGCAACGGGAAATTCGAACGAATTCGTTGTATGGAAAGCCGACATGTCGTATTTTTCAGTCGTCTCTCCCCAGTCCTCTCTCCGTTTTCACACTCGCTCCAGACCTTTCATCTCGAAGACCGCGCGCGTAATGGAATCGTAAACGCGAAAAATACGACTGTTTTTGCAGTCTATATCGCTGCAGACGCTCTTCGGTTACCAGCTTAGGATCAAAGACACCATGTGGTTGTCGACCCAAAGCCATTTTCAGCAGGCTCTCGATGCTTTGGAAAAACATATTGTGGGCTCTGCGTGTCATAACTCTTAATGATGAGAAATCCTGCTGATGAACAATATTGCTCGATCTTGGCCCTCTCTTCTAAATAATTGAAACATGTGCATCATGCGTTGTTCGTTTCTCGGGATTGAGCTCTTTAAAAGCGCTTGTAAAAAAGGGGGGAGTATGACCCACGTACTGAATGACTATTTTCCCTCCAATTTTAAGACTTTCAAACATATTCTTGAAGACCTCTTGTTTGTCACGGATCCAGTGGAGGGCATGGTTACTGAAAATAATGTCGAACGACTCCAACCCAATCCCTGGGAAGTTTGAAGCGCTTCCTTCCACAAATGAGAGATTCTTGAATTCACCGTGAGTTTGCTGAGCCAGTAGAATTCGTTCCTTGTCAGGTTCAACACCTACAACCTTTCCCTCGGGTCCTACGAGCGCAGCCAGATATGCAGACAACTCTCCTGTACCACTGCCTAAATCCAAGATGGCGTCTCCAGCTTGAGGATTAACATCACTCCGTTTCAATGAACATTTCACCATCCACCTTTTGCACAGAAACGCGGCTTTGTTTTGTATTCCTCGGCTACGATAATGCTTGACGAATTGCCATGTTTTCTTGTCCATATGAAAAGGATTCAGTAAGTTGAAATGTAATGTCACTGAAGACTATTTATTCAAGCCCACAACAGTTTCCGAGTCTTCCGAGCGGGGAAAAATTAAGCGCGTGAAGAGAAATATGATCTTTGGAAATTCGATCGTTCTCACAGTTTAGCCTTAGTACGTCGTTCTTTCTCTCGATTTCTAAGCATTCGTCGCAAGATCTTCCAGTTGGTGATTTTGGAATCTGGTCAATGAACTCACCCCACCCCTCAGCTTTTTCTGTGGTGCAACTTTCTTGGCCACGAATTCCATGATTGCCTCTGACGTCACGTCGCCGCGACGAACGACGAAAGCCCTTCGGCAGCTCTCCCGCTTCGAGGTCGGGAACGCCGATCACTGCCACGTCGTCGATGTTCGGGTGAGAAATCAATAAACGCTTCGAGCTCGGCGGGAGGAACCTAAGAAAAGAGGAAGAAAATCGAGTGCTGAAAACGAACGCATTACAGTGCGATGTACATTATGTGTAAACATTACACACAGATTTGCTAAGCCATAGGCCGATTACCGCTGACATACAGGTATCAACGATTACGAAACGGCTGAAAAGTTAATATCGGCATATTCTTAGAGATGAATTTATCAGTATAGTCGAGTGAATACCTGGGAGGAAATACTGACTAGAGTTGGTTTATAGCGAGCATTTGAGTATTTAGTCACCTACAGTCATTCAGTTCAGTATATAAAAGTACAAAAAAGATAAAGCCGCACTAGCTCGGACCAAACTGGCCCACACTGCTGGAGCTTATCCCGGTTTCCTTAGCAAGAAGCCGACTAGGAGTATTGGTGGGTGGATGCTGGTCCATCGCAGGTTACCCCCCACCAGCATTTTGCCGCCAGTACCCATTTATACTCCTGGGTGGAGAGAGAACTGTGAGAGTAAGGCGTCTTGCCAAGAACACAACACAATGACCCAGGCCAGGGCTTGAAACCGGACCACTCGATCCGGAGTCCAGGAGTCCAACGCGCTTATAAACCATTAGTGACATTGGACCACCGCGTTTCCCATTAAGAATTGATAGATACAAACAAATACTGCACACAAAGCTGCAGATTGAGAGGAATCGCAAGAGACCATCCTCGTTTCCCAGAGCTCCTCGTTTTTTTTCTTTGCGCCGGAAACGAGTAGCCCTGGTCGCAAGGAAAAAAATCGAATTTTTCATTGGCTGATAAAAAATGAACGCGCAACACGAATTAATGAATGGATGTCCGGAATTTTCGGACATCCGGTAACGGCTGAGACCAGAAGCCTCCGTTTCGCCAACCACGTGACCAAAAGAAACAGAGGATCTGGGAACGAGAATGCGCAAGAGACATACTACGGCTGGCGCTCTTTTTTTTTAGCGCAAAAGTCGACTTTTCGAACGAAAAAAATTGTCGGTGAAAAAGCTTCTTTTTATTGCCTATTCCGTTTAAAAAAATCTTAGTTAGCTGAGGTTTCTTTACAGTTTTTGATGTGAAACTATATACCCTGAAATCCTTTATACTTGATAAGTTTCCTTCAGTCGATCAACAATAAAGAAATATTCATCTTCATCGTAATGTGCAATGTCTCCTGTGTGAAGCCAGCCATCGCTGTCAATTGTCTTCGCGGTGGCTTCTGGGTTGTCTAGGTAACCTGGAATTTCCAAGAGCGATCAACATCTCAATTCCCCTTACAGTAGCAATACATTGACAAGCAGACAGGTGATGAGAAACCACGGAATGCATAACCATAAAATACGTTTCAAATGTTTACTTTTTTATATTACTTTGTTATTTTTGTTTTAATTTTGTCGTCTCACCTTTCATTACAGTTGGTCCTCTCTTACACACATCTCTCCGTCCTGGTTGGTCCAAGAATCTTCCCAGTATCAGGATCAATAATCTGAGTAATTGTAAACATAAGGTCGTTACCGATCGACTTCCACAATCGTTTGTAAAACAATATCACTTTTATCTTTCATGTTATGTTCATATGTTCATCTTTCAACAATCAGCTGACATTATTTCGATCACTACCTGGGCTTTTCCACCAATCACCAGTTACCTTATATTCTAGCGTAGCGCGCGCCTCCCAAATATTTTCGCACCAGTCACCACTTACTTTGCATTCCAAATTTGGAAGCAGCAATTCCATCGGAGCCAGGCTTATTTATGTCCTCCAACCCTGTGTTTGTGAGATGCACAAGACAATTCTGTCATTCCAAAAACCTAAAGAAGAGAACAATATAAGTTGACAATCATGGGACGCTTCCCGTTCCAGTAGTAGCACTACTGACCGTATCCGAAAGACTCTCGTTGTAGCCTGTAAATGCAGCTCAGACGGATTCTTCGCTGTGTGTTTCACGCTGCCGAGATATTTTTCTCGGCGGCGTGATAGATCAGGCCAAAAATCCGTCAGCGCTGCGTTTGCAGGCTACACGAGTACAGCTCTACGCTGCGAGCTTAAAAAAGTTCCCGAAGAAAAACGATGAAGTTTTGGTTGACGTCATTCTTAGGCAACGGCTTGATTGATTCAGGATTCGCACTGTGTGTCTGTTGCCCGGCACTGCTATGTCCCTCAAAGAAAAGTGCCGGCTTTCTATTCTTCCCCCCCTCCCCCCCCCCCTCCCTGCATCATTGTAAAGGAACCTTGACCTTGACGAACTGGCTGCAAACTGGGTAGCCTCTTTGCAACACCTAGTGCCAGTCCCGAGCGAGCGGAGCGGCTCCGCAGGTGACGGTCACAAGGCTTGACAAGTCCATATTTATCTACCAAGGGATGCTTGGCCAAAAAACAGCACCAGGGGAGGTACCGAAGGAGCGTATGTCACCTGTATAAAAGAAAGAGAATACAACAAACAATGAATAACGCAAATACATCTGAAATTCCAACGAAGAAACAAACGGTTTGTTAACAAAAAAAACACAGTACAATCAAAGGCAAAATGTTAAACAAACAAAACAAACAACATAAAAAAACAATAAATTATTGTAAGTAAAGACATGTAAGAAGAGAGACCCTGGGAATGAGATTGGTAACCGTTGAACCGTTGGTAACAGCCAATCTCGTTCCCAGAGGCCTCGTTACCCTTGTCCAGCGGTGGAGCGGCCAACAAGGACCTCTGGGATTGAGTGATCCGCCTGACCGGAAGTCCAAGAATCTTGCCGTCCTTTAGTTTAAACATGGAGTCGAATACATGCCGCAGTAGAACCGGAAGTCCAAGAATCAGTCATGGCGGATCGCTTCCCCCAGAGTTCCTTGTTGGCCGCTCCACCGCTGGACAAGGGTAACGAGGACTCTGGGAACGAGATTGGTTAAGAGCGTAAAAACACGTAACCAGTGAAAAGCGCGGGAAAAAAGAGAATATGTAGCAGGCGTGGGATACCTCCGGTGATAGGCGCGGGAAAACATGTTAACAGTGGTATAAAGCGCGCGAAAATAAGGGAACGATGGTAAGCGCGCGTGAAAACATGTTAACGGTTGCAATTTTAAAAACCCTAGTCAAGCAGTCAACTCAAAACACGAACTTGAATCCGAAACAAACCTTGTAGTCCTGAATGGCTTGAAGAAAAGGCGTGTGGCTCAAAGTGGGAAAGGGAGACCATGTTGCTACCAAGGTAAGATGTAGTAGTCCCAGGATTATCCACCAAGCCGTAGACATGATAGAATGGCAACACATTTAAAAACTATCAGCACGTCTGATGGAGGGCCATTTATAGTCAGAATACATAGTTCCGCTATTAGGTTATAGTGTGTCATCATAAACGCCTTTGGAAAAACCCGTCGTTCCACTTGAGAACGGTAAGCGACCACATCTTCTTTGGTTTATTTTCACATTTTCAGGAAATGCAGTTCCATCGTCTGAAAGGAGAGACGAAATCGACTCGTAGTCCCGTTGCGCTTCCCCAACGACAAACACGGAGCGAATTCCTTTCAACACGCCAGCGTTCGAAGCCTGGACTGCAAGAGAGGGAGTGGTGACGAGATATCTTGCTCGGGAGGTTTTTAGCTGACGAGCAAGATCCTGGGGCGAGTATTGTGGATTTACAGAGGTGCTGACTCCACCAAGACATGCCACGCCATGCAAAATGATCGGGTATTCGATGACATTTGGAAGATAAATGGCCAGTAGGTCTCCTTTTTTAAATCCTCTTCTAGCTAAGGCAGAACTGAATCGACGAGTTTGGTCTTTTAGCTGATTAAAGGATAAGCAACGTCCAGAAATAGCGTCAACCTGTCAAAGACAAAACGAGAAAATATATTTTGTGATAATATCTACGGGGAATTGACGGGGAATTGCTGTGTACAGGTCAGTCATGTTCTTACCTACCTTACGGACATCTTCCTCCACACTGGTATGTGAATATGCACAGATGTAATGCGTCAGTCAGTGCCCATTCCCCCGGGCCAATCCCAGTACATTAGCATTTTTGAAGTGGCCAATTCCCCACGGTGGAGACAAGCAAGCCGTTCGAATTCCCCACGGTCAGGCTAAAAAAAGGCTCATACTGCTCACGTTTAAAATCAATGCAAAGAATCAAGACACAGAGTCTTTTATAGCCTGTGAACAGACATTAAACTCATTAACAATTAGATTATGAGCTCGAGATTTCTGTGATATGATAGTTGATGAGGCCGCAGGCCGAATCAACTATCGCATCATAGAAATTGAGAGCGAATAATCTAATTGTTTTAGTAAAAATCATAACAATTGTCTCAGTAATAACTCTAAATTCTCCTCCGAAACTGCGGAGAAACGAGAAGAAACTGCACTTTTGTAGAGGACCTCCAGCCACTGCACACTAATGGCTGATAGTATACGAGTAGCTCAGCCAATCAGATTTGTCTCATTTGCATTAGTATACTAGTAGATTTTTACTAATCACAATAGTAAGCTTGGGGAAGGTGCCTTGGTAGAGCCACATGCGTGACATGCACCTGAATGGGTAGGTTAAGAACTACTTTTAGAAACATTACACACGCGGTTAGACAGAGAATGGCGTCAATTAGCCCAACTGAAGGTCAGCCTAATTCTAACTGAAGATTATCCTACTTGTTGGTTAGCCTAATTGTTGGGGTTTGGGTTAGCAGTTGACCTGCAACCTGCAAAATATCCCTGCCAACACCTGAATCGGCTTTGATCCTAACACGTAAGTACGAAGGATTGGAATCGGAATCAACTGCAATGTCTTCAACACCCAGGTGGATGGAAGCAGAAAAAACTGGTGAGGCATGGCCATGGAGACAGTGAACTCGACAGACGTAAGGGAAACCAAAGTAGGTGACATTGCAAGCTGCCCACAACACATACAGTACAATGATCCGGGCAAGTCCAATGATTTTAAAATCACCATCATTACGCCGTCGGTAATAGGCAGGCGCAGAGCTGAAGACGAGAGCCATGAGAACCACCTGCAATATGTGGCAATTGATAAGGGGGGTCAGGAAAACCTTGTTCGATATGCAAAGAGCGCACAGCAGATAAGTACACCTTTATGGATGAATGCTGGACCGACCCTGCCAAAAAAGTTACAAATAAGTAAGGGCCATTCAAGGCAATTGCAGGATTCCCTTTTCAAGTGGATGAAAGAACCTAGCCAAGGCCTCCCTGATGTGAGAATATACAGCTTGCATGCATTGCTGGACATGACCAGAGAATCCGAAGGTCAGTCATACCCAAAAAGCCTGGACAAAACGATTACCAAATGTATGTTACAAAAGTGGTGCTAAAACCTAGCCAAGGCTAACGCCAGAGTTCATGAAATTATATATAGGACCTGGTCCTGAAAGCCATCACAAACCGATTGCAACTTAGCGACTACGATTTGCATGTTGTGTGAGCAGGTGTGAAAGCTTCGCCAAAGCCATTGCCACTGATGTACCAGTCCGCATGCTAGACGCCACCACAAGTACCACGCTAGCATGATCCTACCACCACCACCAAGTGGTCAGAACCAGAAGCAGACAAGGAACAACAACAAACGAAAGGAATTTCCCTAGGGGCCAATCATTAAGCAAAACTGAATAAAAGCATGTAAAATTCAGGCACAACCAATGGCCAGAAAAGACTGTCGGTAGTTTAGCAACGAGGGCTGCTGCAAGAGCCTGCAAGAACCTGCCACAGCCAGTGGCCAGGTTACCGACCGTGGACAGTTTGTAACGTGGGGCGACTGCAAGAGCCCGAAGAACCTTCCACAGCTAATGGCCAGGTTACTGGCCGTAAGCATTTCGTAAAGGAGGGCTGCTGTGGATGGCGAATAAATAAATTATGTTGCAATTTGTGATGGCTCCCATCAATATATCGACTGGACTATAACATAAGCTGTCAACCTAGACCGCATTCAAATGCAACGCCTGAAACACCATGGCCCGGGGAGGGGGGGGGGGGGGGCCACTCCCTTATATACGCTCTATAGGTACGTGCCGCTGTGGACAGAGTATGGTACAGGGTCGCAAAATTAGCGTTTTGTGGTCTGGTACAGGGTAATGGTTTTTATAGCCCAGCGGCACACCCCCACCAATTTGTTTGGGAGTATCCCCCCCCCCCCCCCTCCCCGGGCACCATAGTGACGAGGTTGATAAGCTATATCAAGCTACGGGAGGTTAAAAATGCGGTGTTTGCATGTAGCTTTCGCAAACAGACTCATTCCTGGGTAGTTGAGACAATGGATCATAACGTGCACTATATATTTTGGGTCAGGTCTGAACATAGTTAATAGAGGGAAATGGTTATGAAGCCCGGCCCACTTCAAAGGAGCAAACAAAGACGCCAAGATTTATGTTGGAAGGTCCACGACCCTGCACAATCTTTTGTTTTGCGCTCATACACTATGCATGAATTACGTAATCGAAAACGTTTCTATTGGTTAGTTGCTTGAACGCACGTAAACACCTATTGTATTTTGTCAGGTTTGTGCAGGGTCAAGGCCAAAAAAAGCGAACAAAAACATATAACAAAGACTTTTGTCGGGCTTCATAACCATTCCTTTTATTAAACTATGGTCTGAAATAGGGTTGGGAAAATTAAATCACATATTTTAGGTTGAAATATAGTTTCAAGAATCGCACCGCACACCCCCACCCAGTTTTCGGGTAGTGATCTCCCGGGGGAGGGGTGTGTGTGTGTGTGGGGGGGGGGGGGGGGGGCTTCATTCGGGTGCAAGCCGGGAAGTAGATACTCTTCTTTACAATTAATTGTTGTCGGATAACATCATCTTTGATAGTCGGGGATAAATCGGAATAGAAAGCATTGCTATTTTGCCGACACGTCCCAGATTGTCCAGGTTTGTTCGATGGGACGGGAATATGATCGTTAACCGATCTGGAAACAACGAGGTCTGCGATCGTCTGGCATTTTCTATTTCGTTCCGGCACAAAGCTGTCTGGGTATAAATCGATGATGCCACACATGTAAACTGAAATAAAATATCCAGGGATTTTAAAACTCATCTCGGTTCTCAGTGCAAAATCCAGCCGAAATTGATGTTACAGTCGAACCCCGATTAAGCGGCCAACCCGATTAAGCGGCCAGCTATCAAAGTCCCAATATCAGTATAATACTGTAAATAAAACCCAGATTAAGCTGCCAACCCCCTATTAAGCAGCCACTTGCCATTTCCCGGAGGGTGGCCGCTTAAACGGGGTTCGACTGTATATCATTTGCAATAGTCTACACAATGGGTATATAAAACGGGTAAATAAATGGAAATAACAGATTTTGAGTACCGCAATATTGAATATTCAGCTGAATATTTAAATATTCAACCTTGCGGAGCATTAACCATTGCATATTATTTTGAAGTAAAGCTTCGCAATAAAAACTTAAGGCCAATTCAGAGACGGTACGATTTTGTCGCCTGCGACTTTTGTAGCGTGCGCCGCTCGCGTCATGTAAAAATCGTATACAACATTGTTTGTAGCAAAGACATGTCGTAGGGTTTTTAGACTGACATGTTTCAAATTCTACGACATTTTTCGTGTCGTACACGATAATCGTAAGCGAGTTGTAGGTTTGATTTACACAACACAATTCGTGTCGTAGTTGTTGTATAAAGCATATCGCATGCGACAAAATCGTTCCGTCTAAATCGGCCTTAAAGTGCCTATAACGTTTTACCCAGTTATAATGGATTTCGAAAATTTATGTCTGTCTAAGACGTTTTGCGAAGAAATAAATCGTATTCTGTGTTTAGTCTTTTTTTTATCAGAGGACAAAATCCCCGAAAAGCCCATTTTCCGCCATTTTGAAAACAAAAAGGAGCAATTTATTGAGAGACTGGGCACTAGCTTGTGACGTCAACCCAGTATCACGGCTGCCGAGCTTTGCTTGTTTATCACTTGATTCTATGTATACCAAACTAGAAATATGCCGGGTAAATGTGTTGCGGGTGGATGTTCAGCCTTCCCAGATTTGCAGAAGGGTATAGTTCTGTATGCTATACCTTCTTTGACGACGATTCGTCCCGAAGCAGGAAACACAGAAAGAAGTGGTCGATTTCGTAAGCAAAAGGCCGATCCGAAACTCCTCAATATCGCTCCATTTAGCACCTAATAATACCTTCATGCATATGCGTCGCTTCAGCTTTGTTGATGACGAGACAAGCCAGTGTTTCCCAAGACTGAAATGAGACGATATCGGCATAAATGTTGTGCCAACTGTTCTTGCGAAGCGAAGTGACCAGAAATCCAGTTGTGAGTGAAAGTGCCAAACGTCGCCACCGATCGACGAGCCGCGGTGAGAACTGATAATTTGTCAACTGTTTCGATCTTAATTCTTTATTTAAGCTTTATAATAACTTAAGCTTATATGTACAGCCAATAACAAACGTACTGAAATAACTAGTAATACGTGAGACGCTCAAGAATGCGAAGAGGCGAATGGAGTCTTTGACATGTTGTGTCTGATTTGCACCATCAATGTTATATCACCAGAATTTCTGGCAACTTACACTGTATTCTCAAACCGAAATAACCTTAAGCTTAAGTTTATTAGGTTTTAAATCTTTATATTTTTTACTCATAAGGAGTGCAATATTCAGAATGGTGCCTGGATTAGGGAAGTGATTTACTTGAATCTTTCAATAATTGAAATTAATTGAGGTGAGGGAGCTAAATATAAAATTTATGCAGAGTTGAACCTGGCCAAAATATAATGGCACTTTGAATTGTCTGGTGTCTGTTTTGCTTATCCTCTTATTGCTCATATCCTCTTAGTATATCTTGCTTGAACAGACAATGTGTCTTATTTACTCTGTAGATTATGTGGAGGATACACATGTTTTGTATACAGACATTTCTTGTTGCTTAGGCCGGTTGCTATATGTAGGATTTGAGTGATGAATACAATGTTCTTCAAGCAAACTGCCTATGAAAGGGCATAAAAATGTAACCAATTGCCCAAGAAATCAACTGCAGTTTACCAGTAACATAAACAAGTCTGAATTATTACTGAGGCAGAATGAGAAGAATAGCTATATATATAGTGAGTACATTTGAGATAACACTCATAATGTATTGCATGCTACAATTTTTTGTAGCTCTAGAATTTGAATCACTCATCAATTTTGTTTCTCAGCATTAATGTCAGAATTTTGTATGTAAAATAAAGTGCCAATTACCAATAACTTGTGAATGATTATTGACCTTATGTCTGTCGTACAGCAACTGCTATTAACCACTGCTAAAACTAGTTATTCAGCAGACTGATAATTATTCCCTTTCCTGCATGCATCAGTTTATTGTTAAAAAAATGCTGTTACTTCCCCATCTCAAAGCAGTCAACATAGAGCAACCAGTACTTATTATGGGAACCTAAAACAGTATCGTGGAGGTGCGGTGGTCTGGTGGTTAGTGCGCCAGACTTCTTTCTGAGGGTCGGTGGTTTTGAGCCTGGTCTCTGCCATTGTGTTGTCTCCTTAGACAAAAAACTTTGCTCCACTATTATCTGTTTCTATCCATGCAGGTTTATAAATGGGTGCCGGCATAACCATTAGGGAAACCTAACAAAATGCCGGGGGTAACCCTGCGATGGACTAGCATCCAGTTAGTGGGGAGTAGCAGTACTCTTAAGCCACTTCATGCTATGCTAAAAAGACTTTGCTTGCATTTCTAGCCTGTCGGCGCCCAGCTCGCTTTGCTCATCTCAGTCCCACACTCGGCTCCCCAATTTTTTTTTTGCCCTATACCCCACTCCCCAATTTTTTTTTTGCCCTATACCCCACTTAGGAGCCTGTTCACAGGCTACTTTACTTCACTTTAAAACAGTAATTCAGCATCTTCAGTTTCAATCCAGCATTATATGGCAGATGGCTCTGGAAATGTTTTTCTTATGGCATGACACTGCTACATGCAGGCAAAGGTATCCTTTTTTCCCACCCAAGTACCCATGAACAAGGCAAGTGAATTTGTGATAAGCAATACCATGCAGTAACAGATCTAGAAGATCTCAAGGTTTAGGGCAGTGCAAACAGACCATAAGTTTATTCATAGACTGATTAAAATATAAAATAAAAAAAGACTTGTATTAATTTCAGATTTTTTATTTCTCACACAAGTGGATAGAAAACTAGTAATGCGCATGTCAGACAGCAATACTGCATTACATGTATATTGACGACGTTGAAATAAATATATTCCTGTATTGGGCTATATGGAATATATTTTCTTCCAAGTAGCCGTCAATATAATGCAATAAATTATTGCCATCTCAAAGTTTTATATACAGTGTTTATAGGAAAATGTTTCACAGGTTTTGGTGAAATGTTTGGGATCACTGGTTTATAGAGGACTGTTGACATAAAAATTACAATAACATAATGAGCAAAGTGGTGGGGGTACATGTATCTAATCGCTTAGACTTTAAAAACATTTTCACAAATAATATAAACTATTTTGCGATTTTGAGACGGCAATGCTGCATTTAATAATTTATTGACGGCTACTTGGAAGAAAATATATTCAGTTTGGAGAATATATTTTATTTCAACGCCCGCCAATATCATGCAGTATTGTCGTCTGAAAATCACAATTACTTTTGTATCACAATTCGACTGTTTTTGGGGCAAAACGAAAGCAAAATTTAAGGATTACTTGCACTGATTAAAATGTATTTCTTACTCCTCGCGAAGTGTTTACACGCAAGGATTGTAAGTAGAATCAAATATTTGTTTTTGCAGAAAAGTTATCAAATACGGGTTAATTCTCGCCATAAATTGCTTATTACAACAAAATAAATTCGAAATTGTATCTTTATGGAGATTTCTAACTACCATACGTCGACAGAATCGGTAAATAACGCAAACTTGATGAGCTTATTGCTACAAACTTTTGATTCAAAACATCGATTGCGTGACTTGCGCGCAAAAGCAAAAAGTCCGAAATAAACAAAATGTCAAAAACAGAAAACGGTTTTAAAACTCGCCTTACGGTCCAGAAGCTTCCATTCAAAGTTAACTTGGGCTTCTTGCTTTTGCTGATTCTCTGAAACCCACACTTCACTTGCAATAAGTTTTGTCCTTGTATGATTTTAAATAAGCTTACGTCTGGTCCAACTTTGTTGGCGGAGACCACCTTGCTCTTCATCTAATATCGCTTCTTTCAACTTCAATCACGTACCCTGGGACGTAATTGAATCTAGAATCATCTGAAGTATAGCTCGTCCTCGGAATTGAAGTCACTTTTTGACATTTAGGTTCAAATAATCAGCCAGTAAACCCGAATAACTCGCGTCGAATTCACTCTGACTCCCTTCTTCTTTGTTGTGCACTTGAGATGAGATACTGGGTCGACGTCACTAGTGCCAGTCCACTAAGGCGCGGTTTGTACTTCGAAAAAACCGTGATTTCAATCGCGTTTTAAAAATCGAGAATAACTTCAAATCCCATTATTCTGCTTGTTATGGCTTATTTTCAATGTCTACTTTTGAGAAAAAAAGAAATTGGCTAAGCGTTATAGGCACTTTAAAAAAGAAAGAATGATTGAATCAAGAAAATATATCTTACAATAGCTGTCCTATTTCCGTGTTTGTCAAAGTTTCTGGAAAACGAACTCCGTCCATGATAAATTCTCAGGGATGTTCACATCGGGGTGCTTGCTTCGTAAGATCGCCATGTTAGAACCCTCTTGTACAAGCACAGAGTGTACTTCTAAGCTCCGAACGTTTTGGAAGAACAGACGGGTTCTGAGAAACTCGAACAACTCCAAATTGTCAAACAGAAACCATGCACGTCACGTGAATATATAAATATTCAATGCTCGCGTGACCAGCTCTTACTATGCAACATACGGTATTGTAAATCACGCTAGCTGCCATTAACAGTTCCTCGAGCCTATAGTCCGGACTATAGCTTTTAAAGCCTTCATGTTACTCTTCCAACCGAACGTGTGGCTTAAAATACACTGAACGTTCGTTCTAAAGTCAGTAGAACTGTTGCTTGAAGAAGACAAAATGAGAAGAGGGTGCGTGTTACTTGCTCGAGGCTTTCACAAAACATGGCCATTTTATGAAGCAAATATCCAGGTGGACATCCCCAAGAATTTATCGGACTGAATTCGTTTTCCAGAATTTTGACAAATACGGAAACAGGACAGCTATTGTAAGATATATAGACTGCAAAACAGTCGTTATTTTTCCGCTAAAGGCGCGAAGCGCCGTAAGCGTGATCCTGCGCGCGCGAGCCTCACACCGCCGAAGGCGAGGAAAATAAGCGTCTCTCCCCAGTCCCACTCTCCGTTTTCACACTCGCTCCAGACCTTTCATTAGAAGACCGCGCGTCGTACGCAAAAAAATACGACTGTTTTGCCAGTCTATAAGATATATTTCTTTCTATCATTTCTCTTATGTTTGCAGTTTTAGTTTGGGTATTTATACTCCATAGAGTTCGATTACAGGGATTTTTTGAAACCAACAATATTGAATATTTTAATATTCATATTGATCATTCTTCAATACCCCAGAATCACGAACTGCGAAAAATAGAGACTGTTCGCAGTCTAACGAACTAGACGCGCACAAACGTTTCTGGCTAAAGTAATAACAGGACTGATATACTTTAATTTGTGAAGCTGAAGATGAGAAAACGGCGCGCGTCCTTTTAATAAATTCTGGTTCCAATCGACATTGATTGCGTCAACCTCGTTCCCAGCAAAATTTAGAAGGGAAAAGCCCTGGGAACGAGGTTGTGATTGCGTGACATGCCAAAGCGTCACGTGCAGCGGAGTGGATTTAGCATTTTTTATTCGTTTTGCAAAAGTACTACGCAATGCAATGCAGGCGGTTTGTGGGCTTGCGATTGTTTACCTTCGAGTGTTTAGTCGCCATATTGGATTCGCAAAACGTGGAGAGTTGGGGCGGGTAAGGGGGCGGGGTTGGGGGTGGGGAAGGGTTAGAATAACCGCCTGCCCGCAAACCCAATGAAATCACTAAACGCCCTAGATTAGTTGCGCTTGGCCGCTTGACGAAATGACAACTACTTGTATTAGTTAATAATATCACAGACTATTTCTTCAAGCCTACAACAGTTTTCATCAGTTACACTGAATTCATCGTATATCTACACAGAGCCATAATCAGACGTCCCTCGAGCGGGAAAAGAATCGAGCACGTGAAGAGAGAAATATGATGTTTTCTTCAAGGCTTCAACGATAACGCCCTTGGAAATTCGAACGTCCTCACAATTTAGCCTTACTACGCTGTTTCTTTCTCTTGATTTCTAAGCATCCGTCGCAAGATCTTTCCACTTGGTGATTTTGGTATCTGGTCAATGAACTCCACCCCACCCCTCAGCTTTTTCTGTGGTGCAACTTTCTTAGCCACGAATTCCATGATTGCCTCTGACGTCACGTCGCCCCGACGTACCACGAAAGCCTTCGGCAGCTCTCCGGCTTCATGGTCGGGGACGCCGATCACTGCCGCGTCGTCGATGTTCGGGTGAGAAATCAATAACGCTTCGAGCTCGGCGGGAGGAACCTGAGAAAAGAGTAAAAAAATCGAGTGAAGGCGAACATATTACAGTGCGATGTACATTATGTGTAATATTACACACAGACTTGGTAACTGGCATAGGTGATTACCGCTGACATAGAGAAACAAGGAAACGTAGAGGGGGGCTTATATCTGGGGGGGGGGGGGGGGCTTATAACCGGAATATATTACATATTTTTTTACAGGTATATGGGCCTATAACCGGGGGGGAAAGGGACTTATAAGCGGTAGTTTACGGTTCTGCAAGGTAACCTGTGATCAGGGGCTCTTTTTGTGCGCAAAAGTCAACTTTTCGAACGAAAAAGTCGGTGATCATGAAAGTTTGTTTTATTGCCAGGTCCGTTTAAAAATCTTAGATAGTTGAGTTTCCTTTACAGTTTTTGATGTGAAACTATATACCTGAAATCCTTTATACTTGATAAGTTCCTTCAGTCGATCGACAATGAAGAAATATTCATTTTCATCGTAATGTCCAATGTCTCCTGTGTGAAGCCAGCCATCGCTGTCAATTGTCTTCGCGGTGGCTTCTGGGTTGTCTAGGTAACCTGGAATTTCCAAGTATAAATCAACATCTAGTTTCTCCTTACAATACCAATACATTGACAAGCAGACAGGTGATGAGAATATAGAAAATCATCAGCTTAAGGGGATATTGTCTTGAAGTACCACGGAATGCATTACTATTAATTAATACGTTTCAAATGTGTACTTTTTTATTTTACTTTGTTATTTTTGTTTTAATTTTGTTGCCTGACCTTTCATTACAATTGGTCCCCTTACACACATCTCTCCATCCTGGTTTGGTCCAAGAATCTTCCCAGTATCAGGATCAATAATCTGAGTAAATATAACATAAGGTCGTTACACATTCACAATCGATTTGTAGAACCATATCACGTTTATCTTTCCTTTTCAGTACTACGTACTTACACTACCGTATTTCGTCTATTTAGCCCCGGGGGGGGGGGGGGATTAGAAGAGGGAGGGGACTTATTAAATATTTACCAGTCGCAGTATCACGGTTTTATATGACAAATATTGTTTCAACAAACCGTGAATGTCACCGACTGGCCAAGGGGAAAACTGGGGACGAGAAAGGGTAAAACTCTTTTTTTTTCTCTTCTATTTCCTCCCTCTCCCCAGGCCAATTTGTTCTCTTTGTCGAGGAGGCTAGCGGGAGGAGGCTATTAGGGATTATTATTCAACAAATTGTAACACTGTCTAAATATGGTCATGATGCACTCAATATCTGTCGGCCGTACTCAACAGATATCCTGCAATATAAGTAATTTCGTACGCGCGCGGTAAAATGTTGAAGACAATTCTTGAAATAAAAGTGGAAAGAGTACTTTTTTTAGTGTTATCAATTTGTTGAAAAATAAAACATTCTGCCGAGTTGGCTAAAATCAGGGGATATTCCGCAAGATTGAGCAGGATAATTGTTAATTTATAAACGTTAAATTATTCTGCGCATTTCGAAAATACGCGCATGCGCATCACAAGCTTATGTTATTTACTTACCAATCATCATCCATTTTATAATTGCACCCGGCTAACCAACCAATCAGCTCACATAATTTCGATCACTACCTCTTTACATTCCATCAATCACAAGTTACCCTATATTCTACCAAGCGCCTCCCACAAATTTTATCGCACCTTACCTTACATTCCAAATTTGGCAGCAGCAATCCATTGGAGCCAGGCTTATATATGTCCGCTATCCCTGAGCTGTGAGATGCACAAGACAATTCTGTCATTCCAAAACCTTAAGAAGAGATCAATACAAGTTGACAATGATGGGACGAAACAAAGGCAAGGACTGTACTTTACAAAACCGTTATCGTACCGCTTTTAGCATTGCTAAGCCTTTTAACGAATAGAAACCCAATCTCGTTCCCAGAAGCCTCGTTACCCTTGTCCAGCGGTGGAGCGGCCAAGTAGAGCCGGAAGTCCAAGAATCCTGTCATGGCGGATTGCTTCCCCTCAGCGGAGGTCCTTGTTGGCCGCTCCGCCGCTGGACAAGGGTAACGAGGACTCTGGGGACGAGATTGATAGAAACCTCGTTCATA
Organism: Desmophyllum pertusum; assembly: GCA_029204205.1. NCBI lineage: Eukaryota > Metazoa > Cnidaria > Anthozoa > Scleractinia > Caryophylliidae > Desmophyllum > Desmophyllum pertusum. The sequence continues at coordinate 139,690 of MU826355.1, forward strand.
TGAACAATTTCTTGGTAAGAACGCATTTAAGCGCGAGTCTTGCAGCTATTAGGGAGCTGTTAAAACACAAACGTTTTTTGAGCCACGGACGGCAACCGGAAGGCGAATGTTATTGTTTATGGTGCGCTTTCAACACCCCACCAATGAGTTGGAAAGCACTCGCTCATTGTTTAAGCAGTATCAACTTGACTAAGAGAACGTTTGACGTCCGGTTGGCGTCCGTGGCTCTGGAACATCCGTGCTTCAGCTCTCCATTTTCTGATAATGACGAACTTCATGGTCTAAAAATGATAGTTTTGCGACTGTAGGGCGGATTTCAAATGGCGTTATGAATGTCGTAAAACCAAAATTAAAGTAATCACATATAACGCACATTACCAAATCAGAGCTACCAATCAGAAATGGAAGTAAGACGATGCAACCGGCGCCAAGCGCGGGAAAACATGCGACCGATGCCAAGCGCGGGAAAAACATGCGACCGATGCCAAGCGCGGGAAAACATGCGACCGATGCCAAGCGCGGGAAAACATGCGACCGATGCCAAGCGCGGGAAAACGCCTGCAAGCTAAGTCATGATTGGTTAAAGTTTTGCTCCTGATTAGTAAAAAAAAAACCAGCATCTTTGTTCTTATTGGTTATTAAAACAACATCAAACGCAACCCAAATCAAGCATATTATTTTCTACAATCAAGCAAAATTCGCATTACTTCATTGCAAAAGAAAAAATATAAAGACCTTGACGAACTGGCAGCAAACTGGGTAGCCTCTTTACAACACCTAGTTCCAGGTCCCGACCGAGTGGAGCGGCTCCGGAGGTGACGGACACAAGGCTTGACAAGTCATATTTTATCTACCAAGGGATGCTTGGCCAAAAACAGCACCAGGGGAGGTACCATAGGAGCGACTGTCACCTGTAGAAAAGAGAGAGAATACAACCAACGAAGGAACAAACGGTTTGTTTACAGAAAGACACAGTACAGTCAAAGACAAAATGTGAAACAAAATTAAACAAAACAAACAACATAAAAAAAACACAATAAATAATTGTAAGTAAACACATGTAGGAAGAGAGACCCTGAGAACGAGGTTGTTAACCGTTGAACAGTTGGTAAGAAGCGTAAAACACGTAACCAGCTGTGAAAAGCGCGGGAAAAAAAGAGAATATGTAGCAGCGGGATACCACGAATCCGGTGATAGGCGCGGGAAAACATGTTAACAGTGGTATAAAGCGCGCGAAAATAAGTGAACGGTGGTAAGCGCGGGAAAACATGTGACCAGCGGTAAGCGCGTGAAGCGCCCGTGAAAACATGTAACGGTAGTAATTGAACCAGTCAATAGAAACTGGGCTTGTTTAACCATTTAATTCTCATAACTCAAAAGACGAACTTGAATCTGAAACAAACCTTGTAGTCTTGAATGGCTTGAAGAAAGGCATGTGGCTCAAAGCGTGAAAGGGAGACCACCTTGCTACCAAGATAAAGATGTAGTCCCAGGATTATCACCAAGCCGTAAACATGATAGAATGGCAAACACATTTAAAATTATCGGCACATCTGGCGGAGGGCCATTCCGAGTCAGAAGACATAGTTCCGCTATTAGGTTATAGTGTGTAGTCATAACGCCTTTGGAAACACCCGTAGTCCCACTTGAAAACGGCAAAGAAACCACATCTTCTTTTGGGTTTATTTTCACATTTTCAGGAAAATGCAGTTCCATCGTCTGATAGGAGAGACGAAATCGACTCGTAGTCCGTTGCGCTTCGCCAACGACAAAACACGGAGCGAATTCCTTTCAACGCGCCAGCGTTAGAAGCCTGCAGTGTAAGAGAGGGAGTGGTGACGAGATATCTTGCTCGGGAAGTTTTCAGCTGACGAGCAAGATCCTGGGGCGAGTATTGTGGATTTACAGTGGTGCTGACTCCACCAAGACATGCCACGCCAAAGAAAATGATCGGGTATTCGATGACATTTGGAAGATAAATGGCCAGGACGTCTCCCTTTTTAAACCCTCTTCTAGCCAAGGCAGAGCTGAATCGACGAGTTTGGTCTTTTAGCTGATTAAAGGATAAACGACGTCCAGAAATTGCGTCAACCTATCAAAGACAAAAGAAGAAAGTATATTTTATGACGTCACTCTAACCATTGGTCCAGAGAGGGGAGATTACAAGAAAGAGCCTGGTAACGAGACTGGACATTTGTCTCCCGTGGGTACTCCTAACAGAAGCTATCAACCTCGACCTCATTCTGAATGCAACGCCTGAAACACCGTATATGGTGGACGAGGTTGATAAACTGTGTTTTATTTTTAGAAGAAACTGATTTTTCTGGGAATTTGAAGCTTATGCAAACGGGCTTATTCCTGGGTAACTGAGATCAAGGTTAGGGTATCAATTTTGGTTCAGGTCTGAAATCACATACAGTATTTTGGGTTTGAAATTTTCAAGTATCGTGCCGCACACCCCCACCCAATTTTCTTTCGGGGAGTACACCCCCCCCCCCCCCCCCCCCCCCACCCGGGCGGGGCGCGGCTCCTGCATTCATGATTCAGGTGCAAGGTTAGCCTCCTCCGCAGGCAACTCCTGGGTCTCCGGGGTCTGGGGCAAAAAAGGGGCAAAAGAGCGGGCACTGGGCCCCCACCCCACTCAGTCACCTTTTTGTCCTCCGTACCAGTCTCTCACTCGTGCCTTCATGTAAGAGTTGCCTGCGGAGGAGGCTAGTGTAACTGACTTGTCCCCAGTCGTCTCTCTTGCTTTCTTCCTTCCCAGCAACCCCCGCGTCTTGCGACTCCCAACAAAGGAGACAAGAGAGACGACTGGGGACGAGTCAGGGTGATCACGAAGTAAAGGTAAGGTAAAAAAAGCCGTTAGAGGCCAAACTGGCCCACGGTTTTCTGTAGCATGAAGCCGACTAGCAGTATTGCTACTCCCCCTGGATGGGATGCTAGTTCACCGCAGGTTACCCCCAGCATTTTTGTCGCCGGTACCCATTGATACTATCGCAAAGTAGTACGTTGTCGGACACGATCATCTTTGATTGCCGGGGATAAATCGAGAAAATAGAAAGCATTGCGATTTTGCCGACACGTCTCAGATGGTCAACGATCATATTCCCGTGAATATCCGGCGGCAACATTTCTGGGTTCATCTCGGCGGGCATCTCGGGGCAACGAGGTGTCCGTGGTCGTCTTAGCCGGCGAGAGCAGACGTAATTTCCGGCTAATTTTCGGCGGGGAAACTCGAGCCGGAAATTACGTCTGCTTTCGTAGGCTACGATCGTCTTAGCCTCCTCGCAGACTTTCTTTTGCCTCGTCACGTTGGGGAGGAGAGATTGCGTGACGAGCCAAAAGAAAGCTACGATCGTCTGGTATTTTTCGATCTTCGTTTCCGCCACAAAGCTGAGTGCTTTGGGCGTTCCGGCACAAAGCTGAGTGCTTAGGTATTTTCTTGATGATACGTATACCACACATGTAAAACTCGATAATCTCGGTCTTCAGTGCAAAATCCAGCCGAAATTGTTGTTATGTAATTTCGCAATAAAGTCATGTCAACATGTACCGTATATTGAATATTCAGCTGCAGGAGCATTAATTACATTATTTTGAAGTAAAACTACGCAATTAAAACTAAGAAAGAAAGAATGAATCAAGGAAATATATCTTACAATAGCTGTCCTGTCTCCGTATTTGTCAAAGTTCTGGAAAACGAACTCCGTCCATGATAAATTGTCAGGGATGTAGACATCGGGATGTTTGCTTCGTAAGATCGCCATGTTAGAATCCTCTTGTACAAGCACAGATTGTACTTCTAAGCTCCGAACGTTTTTGTGGGAGAACAGAAGGGAACTGACATTCTAAATTTCACTGTTCAATGTGAGCTCGAAACAACTCCACATTGTAAATAACGGAAGCGAATTCCCACATCCACTCTGTGACCCCGCTTCCGCGATATGTTTCCATTTTGTCAGCGGTCGCCCTTCGTCATCAATAACTAACAGGAGTCTGCCAGCGGTCAACCAACGGTAATTAAAAACAGTGCAGTGGAAAAAGTTTTGAATAAAACATTTAAAATGTCAGATCACATTTGCGTGTTCGAGGATATCCAGATAAACTGGTCAACAAAGTCCTCGCAGAAGTCGTATTTATAAATAGAAAGTCAGCACTTCTACAGAAACAAAAAGTGCAAAATATAACATGCCTTTTGTCACACAATACAACCCATGCATAGCCTGGCGTGGCAGGCTTAGAAAGGGGAGGGAGGAGAGAGCGCGAACTAGCCAAAATTCCCTGCGTGGCAGGCGTAGAAAGACGAGGGAGGAGGCTAACCCATGCATGTGTATTTTAATGAGCTAAGTAGTGGGGGGGGGGGGGGGGGGGGGGGGGGGGGGGGGGAGCGGGGTACTTGACCCGTGTTTGGGTATAGGGGTGCCGCTGAAGGTTTGAAAACCTGACCCTGTTTAGGACAAAAAAAAAATTAAAACTCCCAAAATACCAGCTCTGTGTAGGACAACATCCTCTATTTTATGACCCTATTTAGGTTGCAATTTAGCAAATCACGTTTGACTGATACGCGGCAAACGTCTCCGATCTCTAAATACTGTATAAACCATATTTTGACGACGACAATCGTGCAACCATACCCTGTTTAGGACAGGTTCAGACCCTGTTTAGGACAGACTCGCATGAAATTATATACTCTGTTCAGAGCAGAGGCTCCGGGGTGTTATGCTCCTGCATTAGATCATTAGTGTAACTTGAACGTTGCCGCTTAGAGAGTACTTACATACAGATTCAAGACAACTTTATTGTAACCTCACTAACATTTATACTTTACATCTTACGCAACGTTATCTACGCAGAATAAATGGGGTGAAATGGTACAAATATAGTGTTGTAGTTTACGCAACAGAGCTTGTATGTTTCAGGATCCCGTTTATATTGAAGTCATAGCTAATTATAAATATATAATTATTAAAAAAGTATAATATTTAGCGCGGAATTATTACCGCTCATTCCTACTTATTAATAAAGTGGGACGACCGCTGACACAATAGAAAACATACCGCGGAAGGGGGTCACAGAGTGGATGTGGGAATTCGCTTCCCGTAAATAACGCGAATAGACGAATATCGTGTGACCGCTCTATAAATTATGCGTCAACTACAATGACGTCATTTTCGATCACCTGCGCCAAAATCACTCTTGCGTGTGGTAGGCAAAACCACAGGTCACCAAAGCGTATTATGAGAGTTTGTATGGAGCTGAAATTCGATCGAAAATAATTTCACTTTTCCTTCGAAAAGTTTCGCTTCTGGAAAGCTGCTATGGGCGAATTTCGACCTTCGGTCGAATCTGCCACTGTAGTACTACACTGCGATCGATCATAAATTACCGTAATATAAACAGTCCACGATACAGTAATTTTTACTTCATCGAAAAATCATCGATGCGAACTGAAAGAGCACCTCAAGATTATTGCTTTGGCCAAGTTTCAGAACGAAATCTTGCACAAAAGTGAAGCGACCATTTTGTTCTCTTGTTTCGGTCGCTTTTGCCAACCAAGAATATCGCGTTACATGCTCGTGACAGTGCTCGCGACGTCACTGATATCTTCGCTATATGTGTCACGCCACAGTTCCTCGGCATATAAGCCTTCCTTTTACTCTTCCTAACAAAACGTTGGGGGCTTAAAATACACGAAAAGTCCGTTCTAAACTTGGAAGAACTGTGCTTGAACAAGAGGGTTCGTATTGCTTGCACAAACATGGCGATCTTACAAAGCAAATATCCGATGTGGACATCCCTGAGAATTTATCATGGACGGAATTCGCTTTCCAGAACTTTGACAAATACGGGGACAGGACAGCTATTGTAAGATATATTTCTTTCTATCTTTTTGTTACAGTTTTAGTTTTGTGCCGGCATTTTTACTTCATATACTAATACACACGATTACAGGGATTTTTGAAACTAACAATATCGATATTACGTCAATTTGTTTTGTTATTCAAATTTGCCAACCATTTTGAAAACAAAATAACTCTTTGTTTCTCTGTTTGGCACATTTTAATAGGTGACGTAACGAGAAATATCGCTAAACAAATTATGGTGTAGATCGAATCGCGAACTGCTTAAAATAGAGACTGCTCGCAGTCTAACGAACTACAGGCGCATAAAACGTTTCTGGCAGAAGTAATAACAGGAGAATTTACTTTAATTTGTGAAACTTTAAGATGAAAAAACGCGTACGTCCTTTTATAAATTCCCGGTGTAAATTCGGGTTCCAATCAACAGTGATTGCGTGTCATACCAAAGCGTTGCGTGCAGATACGGAGTGGATTTTACCGTCAACCTGGTTCCCAGGGCTTTTCCCTTCCGACTCGCAAAATTTAGAAGGGAAAAGCCCTGGGAACGAGGTTGAATTACCGTAAAAGCTCTATTAAGCCCCCGGGGGGCTTATTTAATTTCAGGCCTCAAGAACCGGGGGGGGGGGGCATATTTCAAATCATAAATTTTCTTGATTCACATTAATTTTCCAAACTTTACTATTACACCACTAACTAACTAAAACAGAACAAGAAATGGGTTATGTATGAGCGTCTTACAAAGGAAACGTCATTTATACCCTAACTCGACGATAGTTCTGGGAATATAAGACCACGTTTCAATACAAAGTGACTGAAACGCCAAAAAATATTGCTGAAAAGTCATTTACATCAGCCTTACGAAAGGAGGGGGGGCTTAATAGAGAGTGGGGGGGGGGGGCTTATTACAAAATCTGACTTCCAAATGGGGGCTTATTAGATAGGGGGGCTTAATAGAGAGGGGGGGCTAAATAGAGCTTTTACGGTATTCACTTTACAAAAGTACAAAGAACAATGTATTCAGAGTGATGAGGCAGAGGGAGGCACTCTTGATAGTGCAGTACCATTCTCGATCTCGTCCCCAGAGTCCGCGATCCTTTGGGTAAGCACCAAGAAATCACGACCTCTGGCTGGATTTTCTGAGCTTGCGCAGAGTACTCATTTTCTCTTGTCTTTTGTCTGTTCATTGTTTTAACAGCCAATCAAAAAATTTGTTCTATCTGTCCCGCCAGAGTCTGAGATTACTTGGTGCTGACCAAAAGGATCGCGGACTCTGGAGACGAGAATGGTGCAGTACACAACACAACACACCATTACCTCCGCTCACACCACTTAGCTCCTGACAAGAGAGAATGTAACACTTTTTTCATTAATTTGTTTGTTTGTTTGTTTGTTTTTCTTTGAATCACAGGTTGACGCTATTTCTGGGCGTTGCTTATCCTTTAATCAGCTAAAAGACCAAACTCGTCGATTCAGCTCTGCCTTGGGTTGGCTAGAAGAGGATTCAAAAAGGGAGACGTCCTGGCCATTTATCTTCCAAATGTCATCGAATACCCGATCATTTTCTATGGCGTGGCATGTCTTGGTGGAGTCAGCACCTCTGTAAATCCACAATACTCGCCCCAGGATCTTGCTCGTCAGCTGAAAACTTCCCGAGCAAGATATCTCGTCACCACTCCCCCTCTTGCAGTGCAGGCTTCTAACGCTGGCGTGTTGGACGAAATTCGCTCCGTGTTTGTCGTTGGCGAAGCGCAACGGGGCTACGAGTCGATTTCGGTCTCTACTATCAGACGATGGAACTGCATTCCCTGAAAATGTGAAAATCAACCCCAAAGAAGATGTTTGTCGCTTTACTGTTCTCAAGTGGAACGACGGGTATTGCCAAAGGCGTTATGATGACACACTACAATCTTATAACGCAGTTACGTCTTCTGTGCAAAGACGGTCCTCCGCTAGAAGACGTAGGGGACAGTTTTAAATGTGTTACCCTTCTACCATGCCTACGGCTTGGTGATGATATTGGGCGGGCGTCTTTATCTTGGTAGCAAGGTGGTCTCCCTTTCACGCTTTGAGCCACACACTTTTCTGCAAGCCATTCAAGACTACAAGGTTTGTTTCAGACTCAAATTCGAAATAACAACTGTGATTTACATTATCTAAATTATTTTCCAACACACATTTCTGCTTACGAGATTTCCTTTCCGTTTTTTTCGTCGTTTTTTCCCGCGCTTTACCACTAGTTACATGTTTTCCCGCGCTTACTACTGGTTACATGTTTTCCTGCGCTTACTACTGATTACATGTCTTCCCGCGCTTACTGCTGGTTACATGTTTTCCCGCGCTTACTACTGGTTACATGTTTTCCTGCGCTTACTACTGATTACATGTTTTCCCGCGCTTACTACTGGTTACATGTTTTCCCGCGCTTACTACTGGTTACATGTTTTCCCGCGCTAACTACTGGTTACAGGTTTTCCCGCGCTTACAACTACTTGCATGTTTTTTTGTTTCTTCCAAGTTTTGCAATCGTGGTTTTTTTTACGACAATTTAGAAAACGCTAGTTTCCTAGTTAAAATTTCAATTGCATTTTCTTCATTCGTTGCTTTTATTCCATTTCTTCTACAGGTGACAAACGCTCCTCTGGTCCCTCCCCTGGTGCTGTTTTTGGCCAAGCATCCCCTGGTAGACAAATATGACTTGTCAAGCTTAAAGTCCCTCTCCTCAGGAGCCGCTCCTCTCGGTCGGGACCTGGAAATAGGTGTTGCAAAGAGGTTACCCAGTTTGGAGACAGTTCGTCAAGGTCTGGACTTTTTTCCTCTGAAAGCAAAACACGAAATTTCGACTTTACTGAGACTGTAAATCGAACCATAATGTTGAGTTTACCTTGCATTTGCTTTTCCTGGTCTCACATTGCAAAACAGTCCGTATTTTAGCGCGAGTGTCGGACTGAACGCGTCCCTGTTAAATGAAAATAGTCCATGAGTACCATGACTGTATTACAAACCATATGCTAATCGCTCTTTTAGGGTATGGAATGACAGAAATGTGTGGCGCATCCCATGATATAGCACCTGATAGAAGGATGAAGCCGGGATCTGTCGGAGTTCTGCTGCCAAACTTGGAGTGTAAGGTAGACTGTTGTTTTCAGAGAGATAAAAATGTCGTTTTGGGTATATGCATGAAAAAGCCAGCTAGGATTTTCGAAATGGCAAAGTAGCTTGTAAATTTAGGTAATAAGATTTTGTTCCCTAAAGATCAAACCGTGTTAATTTATAAAGATATCCCTTAAACCTGAAAGGGTAAAAAAGTCCTCATTGGGTGATTCTGAATATAGTATAGCCTATGAATAGGCTCCGCGGTAGGGATGGGGTGAAAAAAAAAACTGCGAGCTAAAACGAGCCGCGCGAAGACTGGGAGAGAGAGAAAGGGGCGCCAGTCTTCGCGCGGCTCGCTTTCGCTCGCAGTTTTCTTTTCACCCCTTCCCCGCCGCGGAGCCTATTGATAGGCTATTCTGAATACTGAAACATAGTCAAAGGCCAGATCGAAATGTCAGGTGATTACATGCATGTTCAAGTCGGTAATTCGTTTTTCTCAGTTTAAAAGTAAAACAAAGTTAATCTGCAATGATATGCAGACGTTATGTTACATTTACTCAGATTATTGATCCTGATACTGAGAAGATTCTTGGACCAAACCAGGATGGAGAGATATGTGTAAGGGGACCAACTGTAATGAAAGGTGAGGCGACAAAGACACTGTCCTATAAGTCCTCTAAACTTGTTTTTCGTGTTTACGTTTCCGATATTTCTTGGTACGCGTATTAACTAAAGACAATAATATCCCCTACTTGATAATTGTAAAAAAAATATTTTACGGCGAAAGATAAAAAGAAAAAAAACGTGGACCGAGAACAGCGCGGGATACATATGGTCACATGACAACATTAGGCGATCGACGAAAGAATGATAACGTGTCAACCTCGTTCCCAGGGCTTTTCCCTTGTAATTTGGGAATGAAGGTTGATTTTGAATGGAATTTAACTATTCAAAGTCAAAAAATAATAATAATAATAACATTTATATTGCGCAAATTCCATAAAAATGTTCAAATGCGCATAACAAAGCCATTAAAATTACAATTAAAAGATAAAATTACAATAAAAAGCTATGATAAAAATGCCCGACGAAAAAGGTGAGATTTTAACCTGGCTTTAAAAGGAGCAAAGGATATCCAGAGTTTGAGTAGCCAATCAGAGCGCGCAGAGATTCAGGCGTGCACATAAAAATGTATATTAAGCAATATTCTCCGCCATCTTTGAAATGGGAAGAAATGACGAAACTTAGACAATCGTTTATGATTGGTCTACGTGGAGCATGCGCATGCAGGTTATCCTCGACCCTCTTCTCAGCGTCACCGGAAGTAAATACGAGTGAAGAGAGTCGAGGGACTGGAGCAATGGAACGGGAAATGCGCATGAGCAGAGTATAATTTGACGTCAGAGTTGGTCTCTCAACCATCAAAAGAAAGGAAAAATAAATTGCAACGTAGCAACTAGAGGTTGATAACTTTTGTGTAGGAATTATATCAAAACTAAATTGTTACAATAAGAACGGCGATAGCAAAGAGAACGCCACTGAACAAAAGGTTTAATAAGCGAAAACAATGTCTCTGCACGTGCGTTACACGGTTTGGTACATTTCTTTGCCGTCCTCTGGATAACAACAACGTGAAATTACCAAATCCAAAGCTTTATGAAGAGCCATCCGTACTTACGAATTCAGATCCTGGCCACTTATGACTAGCCTGCGTGCCCTTTTCCGCGTGAAGCAAAGAAATGGGAGACGTCTGCACGCAGGCTACTTATGACAAACTGAACGCGATGATATAATTGCAATTTAGTTTCAACGAATTCGAATTTCCTTTATACTCGTGAATGCCGAAGGCAATTCTCGAGTTTTGATGTTGGAGACAAATATGCAAATGAGCACTCGGTCGTTGGGCTGTTATGTTAATTCATGCATTAAATACATATTAATTTATTTTATTTATTAATGAGGTTGAGTCCATTACTGCCATTAGCAGGATTAGTATAGCTTTTCTGTCCAATAGAAAAATTTCCTAATTTTTCAGTGTCTTTAATAACATTCACGAGTTGCTCATAAGAGCTTTAAATTAAGCGACGTTTATTCTAGAGTTGCCGTAGTCGTCGCTTAAAGGAGCTACGTCACAGCTTGTGCATCTTGAAAAAATTGGCCACTTTTTTCAAGTTCGCCATTTGCAATCCGTCTTAATCCTCTCCATTCTCAGCCATCCTTGTTCCTGTTTGGTTGTTATCGCCTCTTTGGTGTTTTTCTACCTTAGTAAAACTATTATTTTGAGGCTTTCTTCAATTTGAAGGTGATTTTGCACTTCGCTGAAAAATGACTTAAGGTCATTCCTTAGTATTGCACTGCGCATCCTTTCTGCGCATAATTTCGCGCGTAATTAGCGCGCGCACATTAAAAACATGGCGGCTTTTTCTTGTGGTAATGCTCGCCAGAGAGGTCAATGATCGTTTTCTCGTAAACGAGCGTGGGGACCTATCATTTTTTTCGCAAATTTAAGTCTAGTAATCATCTTCTTTCTATACAAGGAGTATAGACCAATTCTCAGTGCAGAAAAATTAATAATCACTGGAAACGTGAAAAAATACGTGTTTTTGGTTGATTTTGTAAAGGGATTAGGAGGTATTTTTAGTCGATTATATCTCTTTCGCGAGGCTGGTGACCTATTCTTTTTATTCAATATTTGAAATATTACATCACAATGTTCAACTAGGGAAAGTTTCAGAAACTTTTCAGTGTAACTTCTATTGCGAAGGAATTACCTTAAAATATCATGACATAGCTTCTTTAAGCTCCGTGATAAATCAGTTGATCCTCACCAGGTTACCTAAACAACCCAGAAGCCACCGCGAAGATAATTGACAGCGATGGCTGGGTTCACACAGGAGACATTGCACATTACGATGAAGATGAACATTTCTTTATTGTCGATCGACTGAAGGAGCTTATCAAGTACAAAGGCTTTCAGGTATAACGGTTTGATGTTTAAAATTCAATACTGTTTAACAAATTCAATGCAGGTAATTAGATTTTGGAATATAATGTTAGAGGTTTCTTTGTCATTACAGTATTTACTCGAATTAACGCTTCCTCTCGATTAAACGTCTCCCTCCTGTTAACAACCCTATTGAAACAGCCAAAAGAGAAAAAAAATGCCCTGGTGCATTATAGGAAGGGGAGCCACATTCTTGGCACTCTGAGAGCGTGAAAAATACTTCAGATCAGAGGCAACGACAAGTTAGTATTCTTAGCAATGGGTTGATTGACACCGGACTTGCTCCGTTGCCCGACGTCGCAAAGAAAAATTCCGCCTTTCTAACCCCCTTCCCCCTTCCATCCCCCCTCCCCCTACCCCCCTCCCCCTTCCCCTCGCCCCTTCCCCCCTTCCCCTCCCCCCTGTCATGCTCACTCTGCTGCTATTCACTCGATTTTCTTCCTCTTTTCTTAGGTTCCTCCCGCTGAGCTCGAAGCTTTATTGATTTCTCACCCGAACATCGACGACGTGGCAGTGATCGGCGTTCCCGACCTCGAAGCCGGAGAGCTTCCGAAGGCTTTCGTGGTTCGTCGCGGCGACGTGACGTCAGAGGCAATCATGGAATTCGTGGCTAAGAAAGTTGCACCACAGAAAAAGCTGAGGGGTGGGTGGAGTTTGTGGACCAGATACCAAAATCGCCCAGCGGAAAAATACTTCGCCGCTTACTCAGAAATAAAGAAAAACTAAAAAGTCGTCTTTGATAATAATCATTATACCCGTGCCAAATAATAAATAATGTTTTAATGTTTTAAAATTTGTTGTTAACTTGCTGCTTTGTCGCGCGTCTCGTATTAGCATATCTATATTACGCAACTCAAACACAAGAGACAGTGTTTCATCCGATTTCCAAACACCGAGAAGAAAGTTCAAAATACGACGCGTAGCGGAGTATTTTTGACGAAATTCGAGAAAGTAAATATAAGTAGGGCACAATCCTGCACGGAAGTCTGTTACCACCAATGGTGGGGTCTACAAATGTGATATTTTGACCCTTTACTGGATTAGAACATGGAATTCTAAGAATACTGGTCGAATAGTTGCTCAAAGTAAGCCTACACACGAGCAAGGTCAAACGGCTACCTTTTGTCCATATAAAGATGTCAATAAATGAAACGTAGAAATATGAAAAAAATATGCTTTGAAAAAAAAAACTAGGACTGAGTAACAGTGTTGTTTTAGTTATTATTTCGTTCCAATAACTGATTAGAATCGGGATTGGTGCACAAACTGTATGCGAGACGATCGAAATCACTATAGACGTTAATAGATCTCGTCCACTTTTTGATCATCAACGATCATGACTGAAAGGCAAGTTCCTAGATCTTAGCGACGCCATGGCGGTTTGAATCACCAATCTTCCTGAATCTCTCCTACCAACACGACCACCCCACCCCACTCCCCCCACCCGCACCCATTCCCCTCCCACCCTCCCCCTCCCCCCCCCCCCCCCCCCCCCCCCCCCCCCCTCCTTCGAGCGAAACAAAAGAGGAGATCATCCTCTCTTGAGCGAAAGCAATCCGCTTTCATAATTACAACTGTAATTAACCGGGCAAGGCCCTGGGGCCGAGCCCGGGTCATAAATCGCTCGTGGTTTTTTTTTTTTTTTTGGGTGTCGAGCTCACCCAGGTCCCCACTCGGCCAATGGGTAATGAACTCCTGCCTGACTACAAAAGTTTACAAGCGTATTGAGTTTTACTTGAAGAGAGTATTCCATTTCAAAAAACGCGTTTATGAGTTTAAACTTGCTACACACAGAAATTGTCAACAGAGGTTTCGGCAGAAATAAGATAACGATGGCCATTTCGTCATTCACACAATGTGCAGGTCATTTCAGGTTGTACGTTGCATGTACTCACAGACGAGAGGATTGTTTGCGCCGATCTTCTATTCCATTGCGCAAACTGCAGACTTTAGCGTGACTGCCGTGACTACTGTACCTTCTTGAGGTTTTCGCCAAGCAAGAAAGCAGATACAATTTAAGCACCCGATTTTAATGTTACCCGTACGAGTAGCAAAGCTAATAGCCTTGACCAAGAAAGTAGAGTTTCCATTTCAAAGACCCGTATGTGATTTTTAACCACATAAATTTTGAACAGACTTTTCGGATGTCCATGTTGCGAAAAAGATCAGAAACTTATAGATATCACCCTGCTAAAGATAGTTTTGAATATCACGCAAACCTCCGCGGACCAAGGTCTGTTGTCCAGATGTTTTGATGACTTTTATAGCGTGACTGGCGTGAAGCAAGAAAGCTTGAGCAAGTGAGGAGAATTTAAATCCTGAGCTTAGCAATAAAATACTTTCGAAACGTATCTTTATAATATTTCCACAAGCAAGAACCTTAACCAAGAAAGAATAACTTTTATTTCAAAGACGTGTACTGTATGTGAGTTATAAGCCCGAAATGGCTCTTGCTGTACATACATTTTAAACAGACATTTCGCAATGTCTATTAAACAATGGAGCAGAAGAAGCTATTGACCTGTGCGTCCAATGTTGTTTATGCCGTAATCTGGCTGTGTGACCTTAACCAGACTTAGCGCGTTATTCGATCCCAGCGAGGAATCGGCTTCCAGTTTCACGCAAACTGCAGACTTTAGCGTGACTGGCGTGACTAACAGCCTTTCAACTTGGAAATCAATTATTAACTTTGCCGCTGCCCGGTTTTAAGTTATACATTAACTTCTTGTTACAACTAAATCGTGTAGAAGATGGCAGATGACATAGCCTGAAAGAGATGACAAAGCTTCCAATACAGGGAGGGAGGGAGGGAAAGCAGAGAAACTCACAATTGAGACATGGTCAGAAATCAAAGGGATATTGGCACGGAGTTGGGGAGGGGCAAAGCACGCTGAGATCACATGAGAGCGTGAGTGTTACTGAAATGCTGAATCACTGGGTTTCCAGACATAAAACAAATACATTGCATTAGACATTGACCCCCAGACTATTGCTCAATGCAATGACAAACAGCAGTGAGATAATAGGGCCAGTGACAAGCCAACAATGGTTTTGACATAGACCACATAGCTCATATTTTAACTGCGTCTGCGAGGCTTTACAGTTCCTCGGCATATAAGCCTTCCGTTTACTCTTCCAACCGAACGTCGGGGGCTTAAAATACACGAAAAGTCCGTTCTAAACTTGGAAGAACTGTGCTTGAACAAGAGGGTTCGTATTGCTTGCACAAACATGTCGATCTTACGAAGCAAACATCCCGATGTGGACATCCCTGAGAATTTATCATGGACGGAGTTCGCTTTCCAGAACTTTGACAAATACGGGGACAGGACAGCTATTGTAAGATATATTTCTTTCTGTCTTTTCTCTTATGTCACAGTTTTAGTTTGGGCATTTTTAATTCATACTGACACGCGATTACAGGGATTTTTGAACCAACAATATTGAATACACTATTAATAGCATTCTTCTTTACAAATTATGCCCAAATTATGGCGTAGAACCACGAACAAGTCTGCGTTCGCAGGCTACGAACAAGAGGTGCATAAACGTTTCTGGCTAAACTAATAACATGAGCATTTACTTTAATTTGCGAAGCTGAAGATTAAAAAATTCTGGTTCCAATCGACAATCATGATAGCGGGCAAGCCAAAGCGTTGCGTGCATTTTGAATTTACAAAGAACAATGCCTTCGGAGTGACGACTGACGAGGCATCACGAAATATACCGTTTGCTTGACTGCACGAGTCCGCTGACGAGAGTTCGAGATTCTCGCGCGTACTGAAAAAGCTGTCTTTATTTAAGGTTGATTGATTGATTGATTGATGATGATTGATTGATTGATTGATTGATTGATTGATTGATTGATTGATTGATTGATGATTGATTGATTGATTGACGCTCACCCTAGCGGAAAATTCACAGTCGGCTATTAAAACTCAGCTTGTTTTGCAAGAAATTCAGCTTTTGCATGCATTTACGAGCAGACTTCGACCGACTGAACAATGTAAGCTATTGGAGAAAGGTATAGGCTTACTGTAGCTTTCATTTTTGAGTGATTGTGAGGCTCGAACTCAATCCATGGATTGAGTGCGATTGAGTTCGGCAATCGAACGCAATCGAACGTTCGATTTCCCGTTTTGAAGAAAATTGTCTAGAAAGGCCGTGCCTTTCGAGTTATAAACAAGAGAGGTCAATTGGGTCACCTTCAACGCCAACTGGTTGCGAAAAAATTATGTATATTGTCACTCAGATATTTGTCATATGAATCATCCAGCTTGTTGGAAATTATTCGTATGTATTAATTTTTAGGTTTTGTTTTATATGTTTAAAGAGAGTGCGTGACAATAGACTATAAATAGATCTATTGAAATGTAACCGAAACGGAAATTGGCTGTTTACAGTATGCGGCCAGTAACCAGTTTGTGAGTAATTTGTCGCGAGACCCGATTCACGACAAGCTGTTGTATGCCGTTGCCTGTTTCGCGGTGAGTAATTTGCTACAGTCGGTATTTGAAAGTTCAAGTTGTGACTTTGCAACTGCAACTGAACTTAGCCTGCGTAGCAGGCTCTGGAGTAAAATGAAGCGTGAGTGGAAAACGCGCGCGGCGACCGAGCGAGCGCGCGCACGAAGCCTTCAGACCTCCCCCCCCAGACTCTCGCGGATGTGCCGCTCGCTTTCGCGGCTTCGCCGCGAAAAATTTACTTCGCGCGCCAACAAGACCGCCATCTACCCAGCTAAACTGAACTATACAGGTAAATAATCCAATAATGAAAGTTTGTGCTTGTTCTTGTTAGTGGACAGTTGGTTTTTGGTACTTAAAAAATACAATAAAAAAGACAGAATTTCGTTTGTGACGGGATTGCTTTGCTTTGCGGCTCAGGTTCTCTCTACGCCATCTCGGGAGCGAAATGACGTGGCTATGATATTTATCAGAGTATAAAGACATAGGAACGGAGGTTTTATTCTTTAATTAATTAACTATCTATATAAGCGGTAAAGTTCCACCTACATTTTCAGTTAGCATATATTTTATCATCGAGCAGTCCGTAGCATGGAGGGGCCAGAAGTATTGCTACTTTCCCTGGATGGGTTAGTCCATCACAGGACCCCCCCCCCCCCCCCCCCCCCCTCCCTCCCTGGAATCCTGGATGGGATGTTAGTCCATCAGAGGCTAGCCCAAGCATTTTTGTCAAGATTTCCCCAACTGATTCACTGGAATCCAATTATACTCCTGGGTAAAGAGGACCAGCACTCTTGACATGATAGACAGTACGTCCCCGACCGGGGCTCCAACTAGGATCAGTCTTGATCAGGAGTCTAGCTAACACACTAACCATTACCTCCTGCAGGGGCGGATCCAGGAATTTTGACTGTGGGGTCCCAGGATTTTTCCCGAAAATGTGAAGTAGAGGGATAATGTAGACAGCAGTACTGAGTTATTACTAAAAGGAGCGGAGGGGAGTGTTTGGAGGCCTCCCAGAAAATGTTTGAGATTTCAGGCTCCGAAAAGTGCGTTTTGGTGGATCCTGGAGATGGTTTTGCTACGCGTTATGGATAATGGATCGAGAAAGCAAAAAAAACTCCTCAGGTCTGATAGGGGGTCCGGACCCCCGACCATCCCCCTGGATCCGACACTGTCCTGTCACACCACTAGGGAACAAAGTTCCTGACAAGATCGAATGCAGCATTTTTTTCATTAATTTGTTTGTTTTTCCTTTCAATCACAGGTTGACGCTATTTCTGGACGTTGTTTATCCTTTAATCAGCTAAAAGACCAAACTCGTCGATTCAGTTCTGCCTTAGCTAGAAGAGGATTTAAAAAGGGAGACGTCCTGGCCATTTATCTTCCAAATGTCATCGAATACCCGATCATTTTCTATGGCGTGGCATGTCTTGGTGGAGTCAGCACCACTGTAAATCCACAATACTCGCCCCAGGATCTTGCTCGTCAGCTGAAAACTTCCCGAGCAAGATATCTCGTCACCACTCCCTCTCTTGCACTGCAGGCTTCTAACGCTGTCGTGTTGGACGAAATTCGCTCCGTGTTTGTCGTTGGCGAAGCACAACCGGGATGCGAGTCGATTTCGTCTCTGCTATCAGACGATGGAACTGCATTTCCTGAAAATGTGAAAATAAACCCCAAAGAAGATGTTGTCGCTTTACTGTTATCAAGTGGAGTATCAGATATTGCCAAAGAGGTTATGATGACACACTACAATCTTATAGCGCAGTTACGTCTTCTATTCAAGGACGGTCCTCCGCTAGAAGACGTAGGGACAGTTCTAAATGTGTTACCCTTCTACCATACCTACGGCTTGGTGACAATATTGGGCGGGCGTCTTTATATTGGAAGCAAGGTGGTCGTCCTTTCACGCTTTGAGCCACACACTTTTCTGCAAGCCATTCAAGACTACAAGGTTTGTTTCAGACTCAAATTCGAAATAAAAACTGTGATTTACATCTAAATTATTTTCCTACACAAATTTCTGCTCACGAAATTTCCTTTCCTTTATGTAAAGGCTCCAGTACACATGTTCTCTTGCAGGAGATAACGCAACGCGCTTTAAGCGAGGATGTTTCTTCTCGGACAATCACATGGTTGTGCTAATGTAATTGAAGCAAAATCAATTACCACCAATTACATTATTTTCCCGCGCATCCCAAGGGTGTTGCATGTTTTCTCTCGCTTGACCACGTTAGTCACAACTTTTTTCGCGCTTACTATACTACTGCTTGCATGTTTTCCCGCGCTTACAACGTTTATGACGTTTATACCACGCCTTATGCTAATTTCTGACGAAACTTCGTTTAAGCGGCCAACCCCGATTAAGCGGCCACTTGCCATTTCCCCGAGGGTGACCGCTTAATCGGGGTTCAACTGTAGTTGCAAGTTTTTTTGTTTCTTCTAAGTTTTTGCCATCGTGGTTATTTTTTACGACAATTTAGAAAACGCTTTTTCCTAGTTAGAATTTCAATAGCCTGCAGTCACGTGGTTTAGGGTTTTTCTTTCGTCTCGCGCTCCGTATTCGCTGTCGCGTTTCGCGCTCACCGAAAAAAACCTAAACCACCTGTACTGTAGGCTAGAATTTCAATCGCATTTTCTTCATTCGTTGCTTTTATTCCGTTTCTTCTACAGGTGACAAACGCTCCTCTGGTCCCTCCCCTGGTGCTGTTTTTGGCCGAGGATCCCCTTGGTAGACAAATATGACTTGTCAAGTCTAAAGTCTCTCTCCTCAGGAGCCGCTCATCTCGGTCGGGACCTGGAAATAAGTGTTGCAAAGAGGTTACCCAGTTTGGAGACAGTTCGTCAAGGTCTGAATTTTTCCTCTGAAAGCAAACACGGAATGTCGGCCTTATAAGACCGTAAATCGAAACTACACTCGAAGCTCCCGTAAACGGACACCCTCGGGAAGCAGAGAAAGTGTCTGCAACTGAAGCTGGCCGCTTACGGGAATGTGTAAATACAGAGTTTCTATTAGTCCAATTCTGGCCCCTCTCTGTCACGCAACGCTTCGCTCGTGAGCGTAGCGTTGCGTGACAGAGAGGGGCCAGAACTGGACTAAGTTTCTATGAGCTAGAGTTCAAATAGGCGAGCAGTCCCTCTCTTCTTTCCGATCGCGAAGCGCGAGCGAGCGGGAATGGCCGAGCGTAAGTGAGGCACAAACGAGCGTGCCTCACTTCCGCTCGGCCTATTCCCGCTCGCTCGCGCTTTGCGCTCGATTTCCGCTCTCTCGCGCTTCGCGCTCGCTATCGGAAAGAAAGAGGGACTGCTCGCAGTCCCTCTTTCTAACGGGTTTTTGTCTAGATCATGTGGCCGTAAGTAGAGCTGTCCGCTTACGGGAGTGTCCGCTCAGAGAGCTTCGACTGTACTCCAACATTAGGTTCAGTCGACTGGTTGTCTACAGTGAGTTTATCAGTGACTGTTTTACAAACCATATGCTAATCGCTCTTTTAGGGTATGGAATGACAGAACTGTGTGTGGCGCATCCCATAATATAGCACCTGATAGAAGGATGAAACCGGGATCTGTCGGAGTTCTGCTGCCAAATTTGGAGTGTAAGGTAAATTGATGACTGATGTTGTTTTCAGAGAGATAAAATGTCGTTTTGGGTATATGTAAGAAAAAGAGCCAGCTAGGATTTTCGAAAAATCAAAGCAGCTCGTCAATTTAGGTAATAAGATTTCGTTGTCTAAACTTTCTGCCACTTTAATATTCAGCTAAAAATCCGAACAGATCAAACTTAATAGCAGTTATTACAGTTGAGCCCACAGTCAAATATTTTTTGTTTTTAAAAAGTATGCAAACGAGTCAGGCTCGATTTCCGCCGCTCTCTCGAGTCCGGTCTTCGTTCTGTCTCATTTTCTCGAACGGCGGCTGGTAATCGAGCCTACAAATGAGGCTATTGGGCCAATACAGGCCAGATTGACCCTTTCGCCTCGTTTGCATCTGCAATGATATACAGACGTTATGTTATATTTACTCAGATTATTGATCCTGATACTGGGAAGATTCTTGGACCAAACCAGGACGGAGAGATGTGTGTAAGGGGACCAACTGTAATGAAAGGTGAGGCGACAAAGACACTGTCCTAAGTCCTCTAAACATGTTTTTCGTGCTGACGTTTCTGATATTTCTTGGTACGCGTATTAACTTGAAAGACAATAATATCTCCTACTTGATAATTTGAAAGAAAAAAAAACGGCGAAAATCGAAAAATCCTTTAAAGGTACTTCGCACGTGACAGACAACATCAGTCACACGACAACATCGGGTGATCGACAAAAGTATTACAACGCAGGTGTCGTATGTTAAAGGGATTTTTGACGAATTCAAGGTGAAAATTGTTCTTTTGTATGTGAGGTGAATAGTTAACAATTATCCTGCGAAATCGCGCGGATTGCCGGAGCAGGATAATTGTTTTATCGGATCACATTGGACCTCTGGGATAGAGTGATCCGCCTGACATGCGTAGTAAGACCGGAAGCTTGGCCTCGGTTAGTTTGAAACATGGAGTCAAACACATGCGCAGTAGAACCGGAAGTCCAAGAATCCTGTCATGGCGGATCGCTTCCCCTCAGAGGTCCTTGTTGGCCGCTCCACCGCTGGACAAGGGTAACGAGGATTCTGGGAACGAGCTCGAGATTGTCGAGGGACTGGACTATTGGAGCAATGGAACGGGAAATGCGCATGAGCAGAGTATAATTAGCAGGTGACGTAATGGTCTCTCAACCAATCAAAAGAAAGGGAAAATAAATCGAATGATAAATGTATTTAATATTGCAACGGTGCAACTAGAGTTTGATTACTCTTGTGTAGGAATTATATCAAAACCAAGCTATTCATAATAACAAATCAGTTGGTTCTCGTCAGGTTACCTAAACAAACCCAGAAGCCACCGCGAAGACAATTGACAGCGATGGCTGGCTTCACACAGGAGACATTGTACATTACGATGAAGATGAACATTTCTTTATTGGCAATCGACTGAAGGATCTGATTAAGTACAAAGGATTTCAGGTATAATGGTTTGGTGTTTTAAATTTCAATGCTGTTAAACAAAATCAATGCAGCTAATCTAAATGTTATTATCATATTTTTAAAGTATGTCTGCCTCAAAATTTTAATTGTGATTACTGCATTTACTCGAATAAACTCCTCCTCTTGATTAAACGCCTCCTTCCAGTTAATGAACCCCTATTGAACAGCCAAAAGAGGAAAACATGTCCTTGTGCATTATAAGAAGGGAGCCACATTCTTGGCCGCACTCAGTGAGCGTGAAAAATATTACCGAGGTGATGACAAGTTAGTAAGTATTCTTAACAACGGGTTGATTGGCACCGCATTCGCTTCGTTGCCCGGCGTCGGCTATGTCTCCAAAGAGAAGTATCGCCTCCCCCCTCCCGTCATGTATTCCCTCTGCTTAGCTTACGTGTACCTGACCTACAATTAAAACATTTATTTCCCATGTAAGTTGCTATTCACTCGATTTTCTTCCTCTTTTCTCAGGTTCCTCCCGCTGAGCTCGAAGCGTTATTGATTTCTCACCCGAACATCGACGACGTGGCAGTGATCGGCGTGCCCGACCATGAAACCGGAGAGCTGCCGAAGGCTTTCGTTGTGCGTCGCGGCGACGTGACGTCAGAGGAAATTATGGAATTCGTGGCCAAGAACGTTGCACCACAGAAAAAGCTGAGGGGTGGGGTGGAGTTTGTGGACAAGATACACAAATGTCCCAGTGGAAAAATAATTCGCCATCCGCTCAGAAAAGAGAAAAATAAAAAAGTCGTCTTTGATAATAATCGTCCTACCTCGTGCCAAATAATAAACTAAATTTAAGTTACAGTATTGCAAAATAACAATAAGAAATATTAATATAATTAAGTAACATCATTTTGATTTGATAATATTATTATGATAATATTATAATAGCATTTTCATCAACATTATATTAAGAGTTCATCAACTCGTTGATAGTTTCTGTTGTGGATTTATGTCTAGTAGTCGGCAAGTGTTTGGTAGATATGATTTGATTAAAGATGTTTTCTCTTAAGTTGAGTATCCCGGGCATTGAAAGAGAAAATGAATTTCGTTTTCGATGTTATTTGATTTGCATATCGGGCATGATCTATTTTTCCTAGGGATTTGATTATATCGACTTAGCTCGATCATAAGTTTCCCGGCGAGTCCAATCAATGAAAATTAATCATTGATTACCAATCAATATAATCAATAATAATTAATTGATTGATATTGATTCAACCAATCAATGAAAATCGAAAGTCACTCACCAAGTCTTCTTAATTGCTATTGATTATTATTGATTTTTATAGATAATCAATAAATGATTGCACAACAGTAAAAACCCGTGCTTCACGGCGTTTGGTAACGTGGCATTCGCGTGATATATTTACGCTGTGGTAATCCGATTGTGCACGCACTTGAGTACGACACATTTGTGACTCCCGGTTGTAACTGCCCAGAAAATGTCGAAGGAAGAGGTCCAACTGTCTATTGGTGGTTTTCATCAACGTTGCAAAAACTGTTTTCTTGCATGAACAACATTAGAAAATTAACAGGTAAAAGAACTGGCAGAAAGAAATGTTTTGTCCAAATTATAGCTTTGTAGCGTTTTTCATTATCGAGTTATTACCAAACGAATTTTTAGAAAATTACAGCATTTAGTATGCCGCCGCCATGTTTGTGTCCCTCAGAGGGGCACAAATATGGCCGCCATAAAATTGCACAAGAAGTAGAGTAGATTCTACCGTCAATATCATTAGCTTTCACTTCAAATCTGTTTAGACATCACTTCTAAATTATTATCACGTCTGAAAATTTCAAAATGATATAAAACGATATCCGTTTTTTGTGACAGTTCAGAAACGCGTGCATCCGGGACATCACAAATTTCAAATAACTTTATTTCCGAAAGGAATCACTGGATCGATACCAAACTTTGCACAGAGATTAATGATTTCCATGGCTAGAAGATATAAAAAGAAGAGCTTTGTAGGATTAACAATTTAGATTTTAGAATATTCTGCGTCGTATAAAAGGATACCACCAGTGTCCTTTTAAAGGGACTACGTCACGGATGGCGCATCTTGAAAAAATTGGCAATTTTTTTTCAAATTCGCCGCTCGCAATCCGTCTTAATCTTGTCCATCCTCAACCATCCTTCTTCCAGTTTGGTTTATTATCACTTCTTTGGTGTTTTTTCTACCTTAGTAAATTACTATTTCGAGGCCTTCTTCAATTTCAAGGCGATTTTGCACTTCGCAAAAATGACTTAAAATATCGTGACATAGCTCCTTTAACGTCAACGTTGGGGAAGTAAAATAATGGTGTTTGTACTGTGTAGGGATTATTAAAGGCATATTTTCCTTTCCAATGTATTTACTCATTACGTGGATCACATGATTTTTCAGTCATTGTAAGGATCGGTGCTTTAAAGAAGAAGAGCTGATCATGGCTGTTTGTAGAGATTCCGAGAGAATGAATAATAATTATTGCTATGGGTCATTTAGATATCGTTTTTGTTTTGTTTTTGTTGTTTTAAGACTTTGAATTGTTTTAGTAATTGGTATGTACCTACAATTTTCGTCAAAAGTCCTTGGGACACTTAACAATAGATAGATAAACAATTAAACTTTATACTTTCATATTAATTAGTTCCTAAATAGCTTAGTCTTAGTTTTTAAAATAGTTTTATAAAATTTTATATATATATACCGAAGTAAATGATTAGAAATTATCTAAAGACGAAATTGTAAGCCCAGTCCCGGCGTGTTTTTTATATATTACCTATTGTAAGTTTTTTTTTTAGCCTTTTTAACTTTTAACTTTTTGTAAACACATTGTAATTCATTTTAATGCGATCAATAACAGTATTATTATTAGATCTCGTCCACTTTTCTGATCATCGACGACAAAAGCGTAAGTCCACCGATCTTCCTGCAACTCCCACAGCCACGACCACCACTAAGTCAGGTTTAGCCTGGAGTCGTATAGAGCGCGAGTTGCAACCTCGTGCCCAGGGTCTCTCTTCTTCCCGCCCCTGGGAACGAGGTTGCGCGAATTGGAGGGGCGCATGCGAGGGAGGAAACGCGCGAGGCGAGAAAATTTCCAGCTTGCCTCGCGCGTCTCTTTCCTCGTACGTGCCCCTCGTACGTACTCCCTTGTATACAGTGGAACCCCGTTAATCCGACCATCAACTGGTTTGCATCCTCCTCCCAACTGTGGGGCGAGGAACGCGGGCTCACAAAACGGCTGGAAAATCGAGACTAACCATCAACGGGCCACCAAGGTATCTATCTATCTATCACCAAAATCTGGTCGTATTAACGGGGTGGTCGTATTAAAAGGGTACTTGGTACTTAAATAAGGAAATGACTGACCGGACTTTAGTTCGGGACAAAATAAAGTGGTCGTATTAACGAGGTGGTTGTAAGGCGGGGTTCCACTGCATGCTATATAGGTATGTGCGGCGCCAAAGGGTATGGTTTTTGAGGCCGTTTTGGTCTGAAATAGGGTATGTTTTGTGCACTCTAGCCTGGAATTTGGTTTGGCTTTTAGACGAAATTATTTTTTGCCATTAACATCGGGGAATTTCGAGCCCTTCTCAAATGTTTACGCAAATGGAACCCATTCCTGCGTAGCTGAGGTCGTGTATTAGACACGTGTACTAATTTTATAGGTCTTAAACCGGCAGGGTATCGATTTTTGGGTCAGGTCTGAAATAGGGTATGGAAATCACATATTTTTGTCTGAAATAGGGTAAGGGTTTTAAGAAGCAGGCCGCACACACCACCAAAAATTTCGGGTTGTACCCCCCGGGGTCTATATGCTACGCAGACTAAGACAGATCGAACTCAATTTACACACCGCGCTGAGTTTGCACGGAATGACGTCACGATTATGCGGCCAGGTTGCTGAGTAGTCTTCAAAATGGCGGCTTCCGTAGTCGAATTTTTCGACACTTTGAAGGGAAATTTCGCGAGGTTATGAGGGTCTTTGGAACTTCAAACTTCGGTCAGTAATTAATCTTCATATTTACTTTTTAATGGTAGTGAGAAAAAATGCGCTTTCTGGAGTGACCTTCTCCTTTAAGTTCCATGGTCAACATACAAATTCTCCTTACCGGTTTCATTCATTGTGTACAGTACTAGTTAGGAGAATTTTGGTTATAATCAGTTCGTTTATTCTCATGATGACATGCTCGACTTCACATTGGTATATCATTTATTTTGATGAGGAATAAAATGTTAATTACTGATGGCGCTTAGATGTATAGCTACGTCATCAGTATGGAATGTTTCGGGCCGAATCTCAGATCTCTCGAGCGGGAAAAGAAGACATCTGTCTACACAGGCGATACAGTTTTCTAGCTGAGTAAACAGACATCTCTCTTCCCGCGCTCAATTCTTCTCCCGCTCGAGAGACGTCTGAGATTCGACCCGAAAAATTCCATACTGATGACGTAGCTCTACAGAGATCCGTGTAGTGTCTCTGATTGGTTGTTACTTGCGCGAGAAAATTCAAACCCAAGCAACAACCAATCAGAGACACTACACGGATCTCTGTAGAGCTACGTCATCAGTATGGAATTTTTTGGGTCGAATCTCAAACGTCTCTTGAGCGAGGGAAGAACAGAGTATACAAAGAGAGAAATATGATTTTTTTTCTTCAATAATAACGTCCTTGAAAATTCTATCGTCCTCACAATTTAGCCTTACTACGCTGTTCTTTCTCTTGATTTCTAAGCATTCGTCGCAAGATCTTCCCACTCGGTGATTTTGGTATCTGGTCAATGAACTCCACCCCACCCCTCAGCTTTTCTGTGGTACGACTCTCTTAGCCACGAATTCCATAATTGCCTCTGACGTCACATCGCCACGACGAACCACGAAAGCTTTCGGCAGCTCTCCGGATTCAAGGTCGGGGACGCCGATCACTGCCACGTCGTCGATGTTCGGGTGAGAAATCAATAAAGCTTCGAGCTCAGCGGGAGGAACCTGGTGTGTAAAGAAGATAAAAGAATCGAATAAGAAAACTAATTTAGTTTCCAAGCTACCTTGCTTCAAAGCTTTGCGTTTTATTTACGTGTTATGTGGACCTCTGCATTCAAATGTTCAGTATTTTTTCCTGTACCTTTTAGGGGTGAAAATGAATTTGAGCCACACCCGCAAAGAGGGATCCTGAGGGATTCTTTTCAACATTTCCGACGATCCCCCACGTCATGAAATATACTGTTACTGTAACAGTGGAACCCAGATATAACGAGCCCCTATATATACAACGAAGTCCCCGCCATGCTGTGAAATCGAAGGTTATTTTATTTCCTTCTGATCGAGGCTCCTAAATCACGTTACTCGAACTGACCAATCAGGAAGCGCTCTTAAAATAGCTCAGCTATGGACTGAAAACTAAAAATAGATCATCCTTTCTTTCCGTTATATGTAATCAGTTTTACCCAGTTTATTTATTTATTTATTTTTTACTGAGTTTTGTCGGTTTTGAGAGTGAAAAAGACAGACCCACACACCACACACACTGAAGAACAAAACTACGAAACAAATAGCAACCACATCTCTCAGTTTAAAATTCCTTCAACGCACCTGAAAGCCTTTGTACTTGATAAGTTCCTTCAGTCGATCGACAATAAAGAAATATTCATCTTCATCGTAATGTCCAATGTCTCCTGTGTGAAGCCAGCCATCGCTGTCAATTGTCTTCGCGGTGGCTTCTGGTTATTAATGTAACCTACAGAGAATTAAATCAGAATACATTAAATCGCGTGCAGGGGGTGAGGGTGGGGGCATAGAGACTCAAGAGAAGATGAAGAACGCTGTTAACATAAACATTTGTTGTAACGATTGACGTTTATTTTTTGGGCTATTCCGCAAAGAACGTTCTTTGTTTCAAATACAGACACCTCCCGTAGGCGGACACCTCTCGTAAGCGGACACTTAGTCATGTACCCAGCTACCGTGATACAAACACTACATTTTTAAAACCTCCATAAGCGGACACTTTTTCTGCTCCCGAGGGTGTCCGCTTACGGGAGGTTCGACTGTAGATCTTACTTTATGGCGAAGGTAAACGCAAGGATATTCTTAAAATACATGAGAAAATAAAGTTGACGACGTTTCGACGCTACTCACGTTATCGTCAAGTCAAAAGTTAAAATGAAAACTAAGCATATATAGATAAGTGAAACAATAGAAAATTTGATAGTCCTATGGGTATAAATTCCACAAAGGAAATGAATATTAATAGCTAGGAAAAGGAACATAACAATAAGGTGTTAAGTAAACAGTTTGGCGCGAATAGAGTCGTTTGGGTGTTGAGGGTAGGCTAATGTCCTTGATGAACAGCATTTTTACTTGGCATATTAATATCAACAGAAGACTTGATTACGTTTTCTGATCTAATATCTACATATGTATGCTAATCTATGCCAAGTTCACGACGTGACCAATTTTAACCTGATCAATTTAATGACGGTCGGTTTCGGCAACTTAGATACTCAAGATTACTTACTATATAAAAGAAAACCGAACTGACTAAATGTAAAACAGTCAGCGAACATGAATACATGTAGGCCGCTTTATTAGTACTTCTCACCTTTCATAACCATTGGTCCTTTCACGCAGATTTCTCCGTCCTGGTTTGGTCCAAGAATTTCTTCAGTGTCGGGATTAATAACCTATTTTTTAAAAGAAATAGTTTAATATGTAAGATCTCATTTATCCACCCATTCAAAGCCGAACTATACTACTGACACTGGGGATAAGTACAATACACAATTTTGAAACTGTAAGCTTCCACTGCTAACAAAGATGGCGACCTGGCCACCGCTATCGGTCCATGAAAGTAAGATCTTATTTGCCCTAGACTGCAAAACAGTATTTTCAGCGTCTCTCCTCAATCCCACTCGTAATTTTCACGCTCGTTCCAGATCCTTTTCGGGCCACGTTCAGCCCGACTCTTGCGCTAAAATACGGACTGTTTTGCAGTCTATATTTGCCCAGCCACTGACGAATTACCAGACTACACAGTGGGGTAATAACGTCTGCTGCCGGGCTGGTCTCTTGGCGTAGTCCCCAGGAGTTATCGGCTGAGAGGAGTCTGGACTCTATTGCCAGCGGTGACGTCACCGAATAGCACTCCCTGCGTCCCGTCCCAGGCTTTGCGCGGTAATCAAAACAAGAGAGATCGCCTCGCTAGGGACTGGGCTGGTCTCCAGCTTTTATGAAAAAGGTGCACTTGTACGAGACAATTAATGGAGGAAATCTCCTGATCCAATACAAGCTTCCTCGACACAGGCCTGTATGACTTTACTAACAGAGCTTTGTAAATAGCCAACTGGTCACTTCATGCACAGTGGGTCTTCTCGTAACTGTAACATTTTAGTCGAGTCCAATTTCATATCAGCTTCAGTTAAACAAGATAATCATCGACGTTGCGATAATAGAAACAGTCTCCCTAGTACTACAGAAAATCACGATGTTTTACAGCTTGTGCCCGAAATTGCCTCGCTTCTATGTTTAGCTGTATTTGTTATACAAATATTTAGGTTAACCGTGAAAAGGGCTATTAATTCTTCTTATTTACGAGTGCATAGCTTACCTTACATTCCATATTTGGTAGAAGCAGTCCAACTGATCCAGATTTAGTTTCTCCTTCAAATGGCGTACAGTGAGTGGCTGCTGAGGTCTCCGTCAAACCGAAGCTGGATAGAAGAAATAATAAACTAACTGTTCATCTCTACAACGCACGGAAACAACAACAACAACTGCGCGCCAACGAAATCGCCAGCTACGCAGCAGTGGCAGATCCAGGGGGAGGGTCGGGGGGGGAGGGAGGTCCGGACCCCCTATCAGAACTTAGTGGTTTTTTGCTTTCTCCATTATTCATAGCAAAACCATCTCCAGGATCCACCAAAATGCACTTTTCAGAGCCTGAAATCTCAATTTATTTCTGGGGAGGCCCCCAAACACCCCCTCTGCGCCTTTACTACTGACGTTTACTTCAATCTACTTCACATTTTTCGGTAAACCCTGCGCAGGCTACCTCATGTATCTCTAATACAGTATATCATATCAGTATACAATGGAACCCCGATATAACGAAGTGCCAAGGGACGGGAAAATGTGTTCGTTATAACTGGGGTTCGATATATCGGCGTTCTGTTCCATATATTTTACTCTAACTTTGGCCAGATGGGCTGAAGAATATAGTTTTTTTTTTTTTTTTATAGCGGGACCTCGTTATAAAGGGTTTTCGTTATATCGGGGTCCCAATGTAACTATATACCCTGAGGGGACTTCCCATATAAAACTGACGGGGTGATCGTCGGAAATGTTGAAATGTACCAGAATTTCGTTTTGTAAAGATTTATAAAATGCAAGCCGCTAGAGAAAAACACACACCACACACACTCCTCCCCCCCCCCCCCCCCCCCCCCCAGACTCTCGCGGCTTCGCCGCTTACAAATGTTTACATCACGCGCCAACAAGACCGCTGCGCAGGCTAATCACCCCCATCACTAATATATCGGAGTACCCCCCTTCCCCTTTCCCCCTCCCCCTCCCCCCTCCCCGGAATTTCATGTTGCCTACCTTGTCGTATTCTCTGCACTTGTGGAAGCCGTTTCAACATTGCTGTCTCTAGCTCCTTTCCAAGAGGCGCGGCTCCGGAGAAGACACGCACCATGCTTGACAAATCGAACTTGTCGACCAGCGGATGCTTCGCCAAAAACAAAATGAGCGGAGGAACGATGGGAGCGTCCGTGACCTGTTAAATGAAGTACGTAAACAAACGAGGTAATAAGATGGAGGGCTGTAAAAGTAAAGACAAATCGCAAAGTCATAAGACCAACATATAATCTATCCTGAGAAAACAGATGTGTTTCTTTCCGCTCTCGTCTCAAATTCAACCCGAAAAAGATTAATGATGTAGCTTTAAAGAAGTTAGTGTTAAGAAAACGGAGACGCAAGTTTTCAACTTGGACTTGCGTTGACTTGCGACGACTTGCTTTCACTTTGAACAACATCAAATTTGCGCGCAGGTAGACGCAAGTTTTTTGTTTACTTTGAGTAATGAATTGCAGCGCGCGCAGGAGCATTCAAATGGCTTTTTTTTAGCAACTTCGGTGCACTTGCGTCTGAACAGGCCATGTTACACGAGGTAATTTTCCTTGCAACTTGCAACGCAACGATGACGCCTGAAAATCATTGCAAGTTGCAGAGGAGGTGTCACACGTTCGCAATTTTTTTTCGCAACTTGCAACGCGCCTTTCTCCGCCGCCATCCTGAAATCTGCGCGAGCGAAGGACGCGCTCTGATTGGCTCATTTTAACAAAATTGCGTTGCAAGTAGCGATTGACATGTTACACGCAGCACCTTGTCTCGCAACGTTGCAAAAAGTAGAGGATAATTCTACTTTTCTTGCAACTCGCAACGCAACATTTTTGTTACGTTGCAGTTGCAAAATGGGGTGTTACACTAAGCAATTTTTCGTGCAACTTGTGCCACAACAAAATTGCGAGACAAGTTGCAGGAAAAATTGCCTGGTGTAACAGTAAACTCGCGACTCCGTTTGGCCACCCAACACAAGTTTGTACGCAAGTTCATAATTTCAAAACTTGCGTGTACTTGCATCTTTGTTTGGCTAGGGCATTAGTAGCGTGTAGGATTGTTTGATGAATTTTCACGTGCAAGCAGCAACCAATAAGAGAAACTAACAAAACCTTGTAGTCCTGTATGGCTTTGAGGAAGGAGATGGGTTCAAAACGAGATAACACCACCAGCTTGCTCCCAAGTTTTAAAAATCCCCCCATCATAACAACCAATGCATAAATGTGGTAAAACGGCAGGAGATTCAAACAATCCCATCATCAGGGAAGAGGTTGCATCCAATTAAAGTGGCCAGTTCGGATACGAGATTGTCGTGAGTCACCATAACGCCTTTTGACAGCCCTGTAGTTCCACTTGAGAACGGCAGTGCGACGACATCTTCCTTTGAATTAATCTGCACATGCTCGGAAAAGCAGTTCCATCGTCTGATAAAAGCGATGACAGCGACTCGCAGCCTTGCGCTTCCCCAAGCACAATCACGGAGCGAATTCCCCACTGAAGCGGCGGCGTCTTTTGCGTTTTCTGCGAGCGGTGGAATGGTGACGACATATTTTGCTCCCGAGACTCGTAGCTGACGTGCGAGCTCCTGGACGAGTATAAGGGGGTTGACGGTTTGACGCTACGCCACCCACAAAGGTTACACCGTAGAAAATGATCGGGTACTCAATAACGTTAGGGAGATAGATGGCCACAGCGTCATCTTTCTTGAAGCCTCGTTTGACAAAGCTGAACTAAATCTTCGCGTCAGATTTTTAAGCTGGTTAAAACTGTAGGAACGCCCAGTAATGGCGTCAACCTGGTTACAGAAAATGAAAAGCGCTTTCAGTCCCAACATTTTTAGCCATTTCCCTAGTATTGCACTGCGCATCCTTACTGCGCATAATTTCGCGCATAATTAGCGCTCACACTTTTTTTAAAAAAAACATGGCTGATTTTTCTCCCAGGTTGGGGTGCGGGGGGGGGGGGGGGGTAGACTTCCATATAAAAGTGACGGGGGTGATCGTCATACCATTTATTACAGGAACTGGCTTTGTTTTAGAGTTCGTACCTCTTAGGGGTGAAAATACTATCCACAACCACATCTAGCGGTATTCACAATTTCAAAATTTCTGACGATCACCCCCGTCACTTTTATGTGGGGAGTCCCCCCGGAATTTTTCGTTGTGGCTAAGCTCAATCATCCTCTTTCTACACACACAGGAGCATATCATCCCCCATGCTCCTGACGTACACCTTAAAAGGTGGACTTAACCTAAATTTCAATGAAATTTTTAAGAGGTTTTAAGAAGGGATAGAAGAAAGAAAATAATTTTTGGAACACCAACAGACAGTTGATAACCACGCGGGTGCTCTTGCGTGGTATCAACTGTCTGTTGGTGTCCATCTACCAATTTTAAACTTCAAATTCTAATTTTAAAACTACATTAAATCTTCAATATTTCTTATTTCCCTAAATTTTACAACTCCTTTGAGAAAAACTATTTCCTCCCAAACATACCCAAAAATCACCCAAATTTACAAAACACCCCATAACATAGATTCATGGGATGAGTTTTTGGGATTGCTTGAAACGTGAACGAGATATTTCCATTTAACCCATGTTAAGTCGCGAAAAAAGGCATTCAGGTTAAGTCCCGCCTTATAAAGCGTCACGTTGGCAATTGCGTGACAAGTAAAATTTTGCCACAAACCCCAACAAAAGACACATCGATTGGATATTTCTGTTTTACAACAACAATACTTTCGGCAAAGTTGGAAATACAATTTGAATTGCAAGTTGTAAAATACAATTTTTCATTGTCACTTTTATGACGAAAACTAGGTAACATTGTGTTCAGGATTACGAAAATTTGCATAATGCAATTTAACACATGGTCACACATGGTCTTTGGGTCGTCTATCGGTCCGCAAAACAGGGTTGTTTTATTGATTGATTTATACTTTAGTTTTGTAGAATGATTCGGTAAATTGTTTTGGATGTCTCAGTTACTGGTATAAAAAAAGGCATTAAGCAAAGCTCGGAGGAAATAACAAATATGGACCTTGATCGCATGATAATCATGCGATGTGGCGCTCGGTGCCGGCAAACAAAATAATGCCCTCGATCGACTCTAAAATATGTACACCCAGGCCTAGGGCTGTTCTAGCCGTGTTTGTATTCAGGAGGCCTTCCTTTTACAACCTTATTTGTAATTATCAAAGCGAAGGTCCAGGATCAGGAAGCGAATTACTAACATTTTCGTGAGCCACTAATTAATTTGAGATCAAAAGATCTAAAAGCGTAAATTCATGTGGCCAACTTACAATTGCAGTCCTGTCGCCGTATTTATCGAAATTCTGATAAACGTACTGGGGCCAGGAGACGTTATCAGGAATCAAAAATATCTGGGTACTTGCTTTTCAGCGCCATATTTCCAGGATAACTTCAGCTACGAAGGGGTATGCATGGGCTTATGCATGGCACAGTTGCGAAATATCAGTTTTGTAAATGAATGTCACGCTTCTCATTAGTCACGCTTGACCGGGGGAGGTCTGGACGTTTTTCACGGGACCTTTATCATTTGACTAGAAATATTTGTATCTTTTTAGATTTTATCTCGGGTTTCATGGTCTCTGATCCCTGCATGCCTCACTGAGGTCTGAAAAGCCTTTCTCTAAATATTTGACGGGGTTCGACTGTATAAAAGTAACGGGGGTGATCGTCGATCGTACCTTTTAGGGTTCGACTGTTCACAGTCCCTCTATTTTTTGCGCTGAAATCGTCGCGCTGTCACGATTGATCGTGCCAGCCGCCATCTTGGATTATTTGGCGAGCGAAGCTGGGAGAGGACAAAACTCCCCACGATCGATCGTGACAGCGCGTGAACAGTCTATTTAGGGGTTAAAATTCGTGGTTTGGTACCCCGGTTTGGTACCGCTTTGGGTTGTTGAAATCTAAAACTACCGTTAGAGTTATTCCGGTACCTTTTAGGGTATTTAAAAGCCGGGGGAAAAAACGATCACCCCCGTCACTTTTATATGGGAGTCCCCCCCCCCCCCCGGGATTTGTAGCCCAGTCCCTCCGCCCAGTCAAAAAAACAGGTAAGCTGGGTCGTGGACTTTGTAGTCTGTCAGTATCTTCCAAAGCTTTTCCTGATCCAGTTTATGTTTTAGCCTGTAAGTAAATTAACGATTAATGGTCATGGGCTAGCTCCTGTCATTAATATAGAATTTTATACAAGATCCCAGTTGAACAGAGGAACCTTATAGAGGAGGAACCATTTATACAGAAACCCATTTTGTGCAGGGACCGTTCAAGCCAACATGAGTCCGTTTTAAGATACATGAAGAAGAGTCCATTTTATACAGTTTCCATTTAATAAAGGAAACACATTTTATACAGGGTTATAGGCTCCTATTTAATTCCATTTCGCACCAGGTGGATCAACCTCGTTCCCGGGTCTCTCATCTTCCCGCCCCCTGGAGCGAGAGAGGACGGGAAGATGAGAGACCCTGGGAACGAGTTTGCGGGTGGCTCTAATCTAATAATATAATACAATTTTATGGTTTTTTAAACTGATCATCAGCTGATCATCGGCGCTGATCAGCTGCTTTCTGTTCAAAATGTATTGATACTGAGTTGAACTCGCGTATGAAAGTGATACAGTCGAACCCCTATTAAGCGGCCACCCTCGGGAAATGGCAAGTGGCCGCTTAATAGGGGTTCGTCATAAGGCGTGGTAGAAAATCAAAAGATTAGTGACAATTGAAATAATTATGCTGATTGATAATGAAATTCCTAATACTAATACTGAGCCTGGCTTTTCTTATAATCTCAGATTTGAGCGTTGCGTGACAGAGAGAGGGCCAGAACTGGACTACTGATGTATATATTGTAGTGAGGTGAGCTGATATTTGAACCCGAAATTTGAAAGGATGACTCTAGTTGACCAGCTTTATATCAGGCTAAATAATAACACAACAGCTAGATTTTGCTACGTTTCTTGGCATTCCTTCAGAGTTCCCATTCGACTTCTTTCCTGTCGTTGTGTCTCAGGCTTTTTCTGAAGCTTCTGTTTGAGTTCGTAGGCTTCTCAACTTTGGTCAGTTTGTTCAATCTGTCCTTCAACTCTCGACGCAGAATTTTTCCACTTAAAGACTTCGGAATTTCGTCAATGAACTCGACGCCACCGCGCAGCTTCTTGTACGCCGCAACATTTTCATCAACAAATATTTCCACGTCTTTTCAGTGAGCGTTGCATCAGCTTTGCGCACAACAAACGCCATTGGTAGCTCGCCAGCTTCTGCATCCGGGACTCCGATAACCGCTGCGTCTTCTATGCCCGGATATGAAATGAGGAGAGCTTCGAGTTCGGCGGGAGAACCTGGAACAGAAGTTATTGAAATTAACTTTACATTGTAATAAACACAGTCTCGATCGTGTCTTAGTCCATCAATGTTGTCCGGCAAATGTCTTTAATGTTATTTTAACCACAAAGCAATAATGGGGGGTGTTTTATTTTGTAGCTAAAGAGTAGTTTTCTGAGTTGTTACTACATAAGTAAAATATCTTTGAGAGTTTAGTTGCAAAATGGCGTGCCAGATTTAGTCAGTCAGTCAGTCAGACAGTCAGACAGTCAGACAGAAGACAATCAATCAAAGGACAGTCAGACAGTCAGACAGTCAGACAGTCAGACAGTCAGGGACAGTCAGACAGAACAGTCAGACAGTCAGACAGTCAGAAGTCAGACAGTCAACAGTCAGGACAGTCAGACAGTCAGACAGTCAGACAGTCAGACAGTCAGACAGTCAGACAGTCAGACAGTCAGTCAGTCAGAAAGACAATTAATTAATCAATCAATCAGTCAGTCAGTCAGTGCACACTTTCAAGGCTAGCGCCAACGACATGAAATCGAAGCAACGCAGGGTTTGCCTTCGATGCCTCAATTCACGCCACTCGTCCCAGCTCGTCGTGCGGACGCCAGTTTGGAACAAATAGTGTGTAACCAGGAGCATATTCTTCTGGTGTAACTGATCCCTTTCCAAAATGGCCCAAAACGACGTACATACCTGATATCCTTTGTATTTTATCAGTTCTTTCACTCTGTCAACAATAAAGAAATGTTCATCTTCATCGTAATGTCCAATGTCTCCTGTGTGAAGCCAGCCATCGCTGTCAATTGTCTGCGCGGTGGTTTCTGGTTGTTCAGATACCCTGTCAAAAGTCAAGAAAAGGTACGATGAGATAAATCATTCGAATTCGTAAGCCTGAACTGAATAAACTCCATGGACAAGCCAGAAGGTCAGAGATCGCGGTTATTTTTTGTGCGTTCTGTATGAAACCGCACAAGTTCATTTCAATTCTCTGTTATTTTTCCATTGACCAGGGAAAAAACAAAGAAGAAACCAGAGTATCAAACACGATAAAATATCAATTCAAACGTGTCTCAATACAGTAAAGATTATCGAAGTCAGGTCTGAAAAGTAGATTGGATACACATGTAGTGAATTAGGGCGATTAGAATCCTCCATGTGGGAGACGCGGTGGCCTAATGGTTAGCGCGTTGGACTCCGGATCGGTTTCGGGTTCGAGCGCTGGTCTGGGTCACTGTTCCTTACCTAGAAATCCTCCCTAGGGGTTCATTATGACGTTATGAAAGCTTAGTTTTATAATTACTAAGAAGTGAGACGTCAACTAATTGAAATCAACGGATACATTACGTCCAAAGTTTCTTCCCTCAGTCTTAAAATTAAAATCTATTTCTTGGCCATTTTAACCTTTCATGACGGTTGGTCCTTTGACGCAAATCTCGCCATCTTGTCCTTGGCCGAGAGCCTCCCCAGTCTCCACATCAACCACCTGAGGACGAGAAATATAGGAGACTAAGAACGAATTGCAATCTCAGATATGTTTAAAAATTGCACGCGCCGTTATTTTGCACGTGTCATTGCAATACACCCGCCGTCACATTGCACGTGCCATTACATTGCAAGTGTGGTAACGTGGCTAGTTCTTTGATTGGCAGGAAGCCGATAATTTATTAAAAATTAGTCAAATTAAAATATTTGGCAATTGGCAAAGTGTACGTTTTACCATAAATCCTCTGAAAAACACCGGCTACATCAGGCACAAAAGAAGCTAAAAGCAACTCAGTTTTGTTCCGAGACCAAACCTGTCAGAGATCACGTGCAGTCTTACCTTGCATCGCAAGTTTGGTAGAAGGACACCGACTGAGCCGTGTTTGTTGTTTTCTGCAGGAGTCATGTGACACACCGGGCTGAGTTCTGTCATGCCATAACCTGTTAGGGGTAGTAAAAATGAAGAATATTGTGGAATCTTCTGGCATGAAATTGATGACATCACAAGCGGTATAAGTCCGTGGACTACTCTTGGCCGGTTTGGCCGGTTTAGGCGTCAATGTGTTAAGCAACCACGACGGTAACACCATGGAAAACGTCACTTAAAAAATGAATTCACATTCCTATAAACTATTTCGCGATTATTCCAACAGATTCAATTTGTCCAATATAATGTGGCTGAACTGTCGCAGGAGCGGAATTCGTAGGGACAGAGAAACGAAAATTACCCGTGGTGTGTTCACGTTCTCCAAAATACCGTGCATTTTTAATTTGGTCATTTGACGTTTTTGTTTTGCAGAGGACGGCAAACTGTACCAAAATGCAAAACGCACGTGCAGAGCAATTGTACTACTAATTAAACATATTCTTTTTTGATGTTCTCGTCGTCGTCGCCGTAGTGGCTGCTTAAGATCCCTATTAACACACTTCTTACTGATTCCATACATTCTACATAAATAAGTTGGGAGAACTTGGTTTTTTCTGTCAAGAACTTTTCTTGACTGGAGATGATCAGGTTCAATATTCTCATAACCTATCCGCTTGACAGACGTTGTTATAAACTGAAGAGAAGTTCGTAACTGATAACTGCAACACACTTACCTTGTCTTATCCTACTAAGTAGTGGTAATCTGTCCATCAGAGCTTTTGACAAATCTTGGCCCAAGGGAGCCGCCCCTGAGGTGACCTCGGTCAGATATGACAAGTCAAAGTTATCAACAGAGGGATGCTTAGCTAACATAAGCACCACGGGGGTACCACTGGAAGATGTGTCACCTGGATGAGAAAAGAACCAACGAAGTGAGACATTCCAGTCGTTTTATGCGCCCGTGTTCCTCCGTGAGATAAATCGGGAGGACATAGCGTTTGATCAATTTTGCTTTTGCCATTAATCAATGAGAATTGTCGAAGGTTTCCACAGACGCGTCAAAGAAAATAAAACTTGGATCAACCTTTCAACTACAAGCTTGTTTTGTGTGAAAAGGCCTGCCATAAAGTTAGTTGCTAGCGTAATGCCCGGACCAAAGAAAGGATGAAATTAAAGTTGTTGAGAGTTCAAACTCTCACTCTTGTTTGGCCTGAAAACTCTCATGCGTTCTCATCGACTCTCGTGCGATCTTATTGAATTTGATCCTGCTCAAATGTTTCTTGAGAGTCGTCGAAAGATTTCTCTTGTTGGCCCAAGGTGATGATAG
Organism: Desmophyllum pertusum; assembly: GCA_029204205.1. Lineage (NCBI taxonomy): Eukaryota > Metazoa > Cnidaria > Anthozoa > Scleractinia > Caryophylliidae > Desmophyllum > Desmophyllum pertusum. Next base: position 178,324 of record MU826355.1, read on the forward strand.
TCAGGAGAGTTGAAGTATAAACTTTAATGACAGCCAATTCTCAACAACTCTCAACAACTCTCCTCTTCGTTGGCCCAGGCTCTTTTAAAGCACTCTTAGAGCTGATGATGACGTCACATTCAATGTGATGCATCATGGGATACTATTCGATCCTCCTTTGGGTTGACAGTCTTACAGCCTTCTTAGTATCTTATAGTTTCATTACTAACCTCGTAGTTCTGAAGAGCGTGAAGAAACTTGGTCTCGTTCAAACCGGGGCATTGTAATAATGGTGCTACCAGAGTAGAGTCCCATTGACATAATGGCTACCATGCCATAACTATGGAAAAACGGAAGAAATGCCAAGATAACGTTGTGTCGTCGAAGCTAAGAAAACCTTTGGAGCGCATGATGCTACCACACGATACAAGATTGTAGTGCGTCAACATCACTCCCTTGGGATGTCCTGTTGTCCGCTGGAGAATGGAAGCACTGCTACGTCTTGTTGGGGTTTATCGTGACGTCAGGCACGTTTGAACATGCATCGTCTTCGAGGAGGACTGAGAGCGACTCGCACCCATCGACGTCACTGTGACCAACAACGAAAACATTCTCTCGCCAAGCCTTTGCATGGCCTCTTTTGCCCGATGCACCAACTGGGGCACAGTGAGCATCCACTTAGCGTCGGCCTGTTTTTACTTGTTTGGCAAGTTCCTCGCATGTGAAGAGCGGATTAGCCGCTGTAACCACGCCTCCTGCTTGTAACACGCCAAAGTAGACGACTGGGAATTCTGGGAGATTTGGTAGAAACATGGCGAAGACATCTCCCTTTTTAAAGCCTCGCTTGTTAAGAGCAGATGCAATTTTTCTGCTCAAATCCTTGATTTGACGATATGAGTATGAGCGATCGGATATGGAGTCTCTCTGTGAAAGAAGAGTAAAAGTAATTTAGTTGTCAATCAGAAAGATTAGGAAAAGAAAGAGACTGCTCGCAGTCTATTCAGGTCCCGTGCACAATAATGTTATTTTCGTTTGAAAACGCATACTTTTCGATGCGCCTTTCGCCTATCGTCCACACTAACAACGATCGAAAAATGCTGATCGCTTTCATCGGAAACGTATACGATTTGAAAGCGCAAAATCATTTTAAAATAATATTCTAACCGTTCAAAATACTCTTTCGCACTTGGTGTTGTGGAGAATTTTATTTGCGAAAAATCTACTGCCGCTTTCCGTAAAACGTTGGAAATCGCCAAAAGATTCGCGGTTGATTTCTAAAGTCGTTATACATTACTAGAACTCAAGAGGGGATTGACCTAAGAGAAGCATTCCCCCATACATGGGTCTCCTACAATGATAATTTTTGAAATCTATTTTTAACTTTCAGTCCATAGCTGAGCTATTTTAAGAGCCGCTACTTGATGTCGGAGCCTCGATCTGAGAAATAAAAATAACTTTCACAGCATCACGCGAAACTATTAATAGATTTCAAAAAATTATCATGGGGCACTGGACATCCTTCCCTTAGATCATCCTCTCTTGTAGAGCAATATATATGCCCGGGGGGACTTCCATATAAAAGTAACGGGGGTGATCGTCGTACCTTTTAGGGTTAAACTTAGCGCGTGTTAAAATCTAAAATGACTCCGTTAGAGTTATTCCAGTACCTTTTAGGGAATTAAGCCGGAAAAAATATGCCAAGAACCAGTTTTGTCTTAGAATTGGTATCTCTTAGGGGTGAAAATGAATTCACAAAACGATATTCTTCTACCTTTTGGGGGTTCCTTTCAACCGACGATCACCCCCGTCACTTTTATATGAGAGTCCCCCCCCCCCCCCTCCCCCACCGGGTATATATGCAGGACTTACAATGGCTTCCCTATCCTCATACTCGTCAAAATGCTGAAAGATAAACTCCGCCCATGACAATTCTCTGGAATTTCTACATCCGGGTTTTTACTCCTGATCACATTTTCTTCTTCCTCTTCAGCTCTCTCGTCGGTCATGTTTTTCATCTCGGCGGCCACTCTCTCTTTGAGCTCTCTGCGAAGAATCTTCCCACTCAAAGATCTTGGTATTTTATCGATGAATTCCACTCCACTCTTAAAGTCTTGTGCGGCGCCACTCGTTCTTCGATGTACTTCACAATCTCCTCTTCCGTGATTTCTTCATTCGCTTTCTTTACAACAAATGCTTTTGGTAGTTCGCCTGCTCTGGCGTCCGGGACTCCGATCACCGCAGCGTCCTCTATGGCCGAGTGAGAAATGAGGAGAGATTCGAGCTCGGCTGGAGGAACCTGGGGATAAAAATGAAATAATGAAGTTCAAAATAATACGTAAATTAAGTGAAAGTAATCTGTACAGTGAACAGAACCATAAATGCTGGTTATTCTCCGCGTTTATAAGGTCACTTCATTTTTTCCGGCGCCCTTCAGCTGAGTAATTTGGTGACCGAGTGGCACTGGTAATGAACCAACATAAACTGTAGGAGAGGTACGGGCCTTTTCACTGCGAATGAGCAAAGAAGATGATTGATTAATCTTTTGCAAATAAATTTATCAAATACCATATCGTTTTTGGTTTCAGTGATGTAGATTAATTGGCATGTTGGTCCCTCTCATAGCAGTCCATTACAGAAAAGACCCTGTTACGTTAGTTACATGCGAGTAACTGCATGAACAGGCGATTTAAGAATTTTATTTCTGCGAATTAAACATATTTATCATAGGGATCTGCCTGCCTACACCCTGGCTTAAGTGACAGACAGCTGAGAGAAATTAAAAAAAACAACAACGAACGAACGAACGAACGAGACGAACGAACGAAAGAACGAACGAACGCCAACGAACGAACGAACGCCAACGAACGAACGAATGACCAAACAAACTAACAAAAAATTAAACAATTGCGATACCTGAAATCCTTTGTACTTGATAAGTTCCTTTAGTCGATCGACAATAAAGAAATGTTCATCTTCATCGTAATGTCCAATGTCTCCTGTGTGAAGCCAGCCATCGCTGTCAATTGTCTTTCGCGGTGGCTTCTGGGTTGTTCAGATACCCTGTCAATTGTATAAAGTTAATTATATGGTTATAATAAGTTATAACGTTAATCATATGGGACCTAACGAAATCCTTAAAATTAAAGCCTTAAAAATCGAAAGAATGTTTATTTAAATGACTGAAAGTTCTTGAGAATTGTTATGAAAGTGTCATGCTTTTTCGGCCTTCGTGTGTTACTGTAGCTAAACTACTCCGGGTGCTAACTGATAAATAAGGGTGGTTGTGGCGACGAGACGGCTGACACTTCAAACTACTCCTTACCTTTCATAACAGTGGGTCCCTTAACACAAATTTCTCCTTCCTTATTTAGACCAAGTTCGTTACCATTCTCAATGTCAACAACCTGCAAAATTCAAATAAAATTTTACAGCCAATCAAGTTGATTTGCTTCGCGCCCTTTTGTCATGACGTGTTTCCTGAAAAAAACTGCACCAACAGGAATGGAGGCTGACAGAGTGAATGAATGAAATCTTATTTATAACACGGTATACAAAACATCAGTAAAGCTAAAAAAGTTTAAAAAATACTAATATACTATAGTGCTGTAACTAAGAGAACTAATAACGCACAAAGCAGTTTCTAAAAAGATTGGAACAACAGAACGAAAAACAAAACAACGAGGAAGAAGCCATTTACAGTCAACATATAAATCATCATTACTGGTCTCCATACATTTCTTATAGTAGTAGTTGGGAGAATTTGAGATTTCGCCCTTGTTGTCAGCCGTTGATTTCTCCTGACCTACATAGCTGACTTTGTATCGATATATTAGGAGGAGAAATGACGTGCTCATCGCTCTTACATGTACATAAAAAGATTCAAAGAAAACAAGACGTGATCGACCTTTACGTGAGAGCAGGGGGGGCTAGCAGCGAGGCCTGGGACCTAGTATATATGATTGCACATTTTAGAAATTTGGCCGAGCGAGACTAAGTACTGGTTTGTTTAAAATAAACATGGCGGACGATGGCGGACATGACTTGCGTTTGTGTTCGTTCAGAAATATTTTGGCGATTCCACGTCCAAACATCTATGGGAACGATCGGTCGCTGTTTAACTGAACTTTGGTCATTGTGGACACCATGGATGAAAATTCCACAGCAAACTCCCGTAGAGGTACGTTTCTCGAATGATTGACAGATTTCTTTACTTGTGCGATCATGTATTGCGGAAAAGCGGCAAGATCAAAGGGCGCTGCCTGCCCCCCCTGCGTGAGAGGTTTCAAATGGTACCACGCGATAGCGTGGGTCATTGCAGTGCCTCTCTCCACCCAGGAGTATAAATGGGTGCCGGGCAACTGTACGTTAGCGAAACCTGGCAAAATGCTGGGCGTAACCTGACGAAGGGGCATCCCATCCAGGGGAGTAGCACTGAATACTGCTAGACGAAATCTAATGCTACGGAATCCGGGATAAGCTCCGGCAGTGTGGACCAGTTTTACCGAGTGCGGCTTTTCCTAGGACATCAAATACTGATTTAGTTACAATGCCTTTCGCTGTTACTTACTTTACATTCAAGATTTGGTAATAGCACTCCCACAGATCCATATTTAATGTTATCAAACGGAGTCACGTGGCACACCGGACTTAACTCCGTCATGCCGTAACCTAACCAAGGGGAAAACATATAGTTATTGACTGAAAAATAGTAAAATAATATTTGAAGCACATTGATTCATTGCGATACTAAATAGTTTGGGAGCCGTCCTTTCACTTTCAAGAGTGGCCAAGTTAAAAATTTTTTAAAGAATTCAAATTTCATTTTGCAAAATGTTGAATAACAAACAAGGCCACCTCCGGTTCGTTAAATAATGAAGCGGACTAGCCCTTTACCTACCTTGTCTGAGCCATTCGATTGATGGAAGGCGTTCCTTCAGGGTTTTTGACAGCTGTACACTGAGTGGCGCTGCCCCCGGATGTAATATCTTTCAGACTTGACAAGTCAAACTGCTCGACCAGCGGACTCTTGGCTAAAAATAACACCGTTGAAGGTACCACAGCCGCGTGGGAGACCTGGTGAACAACGCAAAACTATAGATGTTAACAGTTTTGTTAACTTATTGGCGCGGTTGTTTGATTTTGTTTTAGTTCCCACAGGTTGCGCAGGCGTGACTGTTGACAACAGCAACAACAACAACAACAACAACAAACTTTATTTTACCCCACAGGCTACTAAAAGTATTTACTCGAGCTCACAGCTGTTTAATCAGCTTAGTTAGAGGGATTGCTAATTTCAAATAACGTGAGAGCTACTATTCCATCATGAAATAGTTTGTTTCCCAAGAAATACGAACCACCCGAATGTTTAATTTTTAGAAAATTAAAAATTATTACTTGCAGTAGCCTGCGTGCTTACGGAGCTTCAAACCCGCGAAATTCAAATAACTTTTGATTATGCCATTTTTTTTAATGGGGCTAATTAAAAACTGACATGTTCGTGAGTAAGCTGCGTGAAGAAAGGTTTATAGCGGAGCTAAAATTTTCAAGAAATTTTAGAGTTTAGTTAGAAGGAAGGAATCGGAAGGATGGAAGGAAGGAAGGAAAATTAAAGATGACACCAATATCACACAAACCTTATGCTCCTGAATGACCCTCAGGAAAGACTCCGGTTCAAACTTTGGCACACACACAACCTTCCAACCTTTGTGCAAAGCACATGACATTGATATGACCTGTCCGAAACTATGGAAAAACGGCAGCAGGCCCAGAACAACAGCGTCATCTTTATTCCACATGAAACTTGCATGAGTTACAATGGAGGCATCTGCGATCAGATTATAATGCGTCAACATCACTCCCTTTGGGTGCCCTGTGGTGCCACTGGAATACGGCAAGCAGGCGATATCATCCTTCGGGTTGATTTCGACATTTTCCGGAAAATCTTCGCCATCATCTCCGAGTAAAGTCGATAATGATTCGCAGCCTTCGGCTTCTCCGACAACGTAAATTGTCTTAATTTGGCCGTGGGCTGAAGCGCTTTGCTTGACTTTATCAGCAAACAGTGGTATGGTAATGATGAATGTTGCGCCCGCATCTTGTAGTTGGTGCGTTATTTCATCCACGGTGTACAATGGATTCATCGTTGTCACCACTCCCCGATAAAAATAACGCCGTAGTAAATAATCGGGAACTCTGGCATGTTTGGAAGCATGATGGCGAAAACGTCGCCCTTTTTGAAGCCTTTCTTCGTGAGAGCTGAGCCACATTTTTTGGTCAGAAGAGTTAGCTGTTGGAAAGTGTAAGAACGATCACTTGGTCCATCCACCTAAAAAAAAAAAAAAAAAATGAAATTGAAAATTGAATTTGAAACTCCAACATCAACATGCAAAAACAGCAACGAAAACGGTGAAGGTACATGTATATTAAAGCGGTTTTCAATTTAGTGTGGTAAAACCAAAATCAAAGCAATTACAATTGCCAATCAGAAAGAACGTAAACAACGAAACGAACCAATGGAACTCGTAGAAAATATACGTAACCGGCGCCAAGCGCGGGAAAACCAGGTCGCGATGGTTTTGGTTTTGCATCTGATTGGTTGAGAAGGTGGCGCGAGTTTTTCAGACGAAACACAGAACAAACTAAAACAAACCACAGCAATTCAGCTATTACTTTCGACACTCATTTGAAAACCGCTCTAAAGCAATATTTCGACTTTAGTGAGAGGCTAATAGGTGACTTCAGACTGGTTGAAAAATTGCAGTTCAATTCCATGTGGACAGAACATTGTCTGCAAAAATTTAGTCAGTTTGTTGATTGATTGATTGATTGATTGATTGATTGATTGATTGATTGATTGATTGATTGATTGTTTGATTGATTGATTGTTTTTTTATGTTATTTATTATTATTTTATTCAGTACTTTATTGTCTTTAGAGAGAAATCTGTTCTCATGAATGTCGTCCAAACAACAACAACAACCTTTATTTTACCCCAGAGTCTAACAATTTTGAATACAAAATAATAGGGGTACTGGCTACCCGAAATAACCTTCAAGTTAAAAATGCCAGGCAGCCAGTTAATTAAAAATATATTTTACATGTTCAGGTCGGGCACACACACAAACAAAGACACATACACGCAAAAATGAAGAGTGAACAGAGATAAGATACGGCGACCAGTAGAAAACTCGCCCGGAAAAACGAATTAGGAACAGCAAAGAACCGAGTAACAGCACGTAGTACGTTCTTTTTGAAAAACAGTTCATTGGATATTCATGTCATTCAGTTTAGTTTATTTTCTAGAAGCTAGAAGTAGAATAGAATGCTGTTTATACTACAGTAACAGCCATTTTATTGATGCTTTGTCTCTAACATTATATTGCTTTGGGTAACTGTTATTTTCCCGCAAACGGCAAAAATCCCACTTTTGCCGTCTGGCGTTTGCCGTTTGTACGTCAAAGTGAGTAGTTTCGCGTTTATCGTGAACGTGTGAATTATTTTCGATTTTTCCGATGGATTTATTTACTGTGCGAATCAAAAAAGCGTGAACACTTTGATTTAACTTTGACATGATGAAACCGCAAGAAGAATAGTCAGGAAACTCAAATTTACACTTTGTTTTTGCAGAAAAGCTAATAGACCAATTTTTGCAAAGAAAAATCCAAGCGTTAAATCAAAGTGTTCACCATGGCTTTTCTGATTCGCCAGTAACGATTGGAGAAAAGTAAAGAAAATCGAGTGCAAGCTGACGTTTGCCGTTTGCCGTAGTACGTGGTGCGTTTAAATCTCTCCATTATGAAAGCCGTTGTTGCACAAGGATGCAGTTCCGTGAAACAGTTTTAAGTTATACGTGATACTTTAGTAATTAAACAGCCCGTGTAAAGAATCTTAAACTAATATTTACTGATATGTATTGAAGGCAGAAAAAACACAAAAAATCGAAACAAAATAAAATAGCGGTAATCAAAACACACGGCTGCTAACAGCAGGAAAGATAAGGTGAGGTCAATGTCGCCATAGCAACAACATTGTATCTAAAGTGATACAAACAGCGGTCAACCATGGAGGGATCCGGGAACTTCAAAGTTTTGGTGTTTGCTTTTAAAACCATTTAAAAATATTATTTTAAGTGGCACAAGCAATATCCTACAACACTGATAAATTTGTGTGTAACGGAAGATTGATTAAGATGATTTAAAAAGATCATGATTATAAATATTCAGACGTTCTATCTTGCATGACTTTCTTGTTTTCACTTTTCGCTTCGGGCCGCGCAGCCGATCGAACCCCAAGAGAAACACTTTATTAAAATGTTTCTCTACAGCAAATATGATATAAAGAAGACTTGTAAATGTTTGTCCACGATCTGATGCTCCTTGTTGTTCAGTGTGACGTGACAAATGTGCAGGACATTCAATTAAAATGCACAATAATGAAACAGCATCATCGCGGAACGCCGTTTAATACTGAGAAACGCAGAAATCAAAGGATTAACAACATTTACAAAGCCCCTGCTCTACCAAATGCTAGGTTATATTACTCTACCACTTAAACGTCCACAAAGAACGAATTTTCTTTGTCCGACAGTGATGACAGTGCTGATGCTGCTAGCCTCGTTGACGTCGATAAACTTCGATAGAAACTGAACGCGAAATACTGTATGCGCAATATCGGTTAATACCTTTGATAATTTGAGTCGTGACTCAGTCATTTTGTGTGTTCAGTTCTGTGTATACTTTGCACTAAAACATTTAACACCCATCAGCGAACCGGAGCCGGATTCATAGCGATGCAGTACTCAATATGGTTAAAGAAATAAGTAGATAGGAAACAACACTCACTATTGCCGTTTTGTTTCCATAGTTTTCAAAGTTCTGAAACACGAACCGCGGCCATGAAAGGTCTTGTGAGATGTGTACGTCGGATAGCTTGCTTTTCAGGCTCATTTCCTGTTTTCTTAGATGTTCCAGTCACAGAGATTTATTCAAAACGTACGTACGTACTTTGGTAAACTACATGGACCAAATAAGTGAAGGAATTTATCGATCGTGCGGTTTGCTGTCGTATTCTGTTGAAGCGTGACTCCATGGCGTTTAACCATTGGGTTTTCGCTTATTTGTTCTTTTGTGTCTGTTGTTCTCAGTACTTATAATTATGCAAAATGAGATAACAATTGCATCGATCATCGATTTGCTTTTGAAAGACGTGTCACTTCAACAATGAGCACCGACACGTCGCCACAGACAACGGGGATAATAGAAGAAAACAAAACAACTGAAAAAGAGGGATATTTGGTGATGCTTTATACCACAGATACTCAATGGTTCGCGACAAACAAAGAGCCAGTTTAAGATAACATTCTGTCAAGATACAATATTTGTCATAATATTTGCTTTGCTATGTATTCTTGCTGATTGCAAAGAAGTGTACTTTTGTGTGTTTTGTCTGTGACACCTCCAACCTCGTTCCCAGGGTCTCTCATCTTCACCCTGGGAACGAGGTTGTGACACCTCTTCATTGTCGTGTGTAACGCTCCCGAACTGTAACAACATACAGCGATGAAAACTGTATGAAATATATATTGAACGATCGACTGAATTAATTGATTGAAAATGTTAGTGGGAACTATGGTTTTATTGATGGACTCCGAGAATAATTACAGTCGGGGGAACTAGGACCAGTTGATGACGAAATCCCGCCTCCGAGAAGGGACTGAGCCCGCGGTGTTCGTCCCAGAAGTTGCTGAGCAACATGACGCATCCTCATTGCGCTATCTATGCTCGCGCGATTGCTTTCGGATCGCGGAGTACTCGTCATTCTCGTTCCCAGATTCTCCGGTCTTTTGGTCACGTGTTCAGAGAACGTAGTCACAACATTTAAAAAAACGCGTAGCTCTGGGGACGAGAATGAGTACTCGTGAGTTATCGCGCGTTTCGGCTTGATTGGATAATAACAACCGGAAACTATTCGAGTGCTTCAACGAAGATTTGCCAAAACGGCACTGTTTCCCCCGACTGAATTACTTGAGCCCGCGCACAATCTTCCACACAGAAGTTGCTAGGTAATATAACATATGACGTCATAACATTCGGAGTTCTGGCGAGTAGTAGTAGTAGTAGTAAATCTTTATTTAAGCAGGGTGCCCCCCCCCCCCCCCCCCCCCCATTCAGCTCTAGGCTGGTATCCATAGGGGCCCTGCGTCTCATGATGTTTTTACTGAAGATTTAAATTAATAATCGGGAAGAATTCGAGTATTTCTTCAGATTGAGATTTGCCAAAAAATATTAAATAATAGTGAGCGCAGGTTTAGCTACAATAGCTAGAACGGATTGAGCCATCACAGTTCTTGCTTTCGCTGGTGAAAGAAACGAGGTGCAGGGGACTGCCGTTTATTGAATCGGTTGGACTATACAATGTAAGTGGGGATATCAACTCCGTCGAAAAAGAAACAGTTTTTGACTCGCTGTGTATCGAATCAGGGTCGGCCAGGGTTTTTGGGTATACGGTATACAAGGTGTTTTTAAATCGGGTATACGGTATATTTCAGCTGAAATATGGGTATTTGGTATATCAGGTTTTTTTAATTTCAGGTATAAAGTATATTTATATTGTGATTGCATTTGCCAAAATAGAGTGGTTCACCGGCTAACAATTCAAGTTTTTAAAGGAACACTGTCCCGACGTATTTGCTCAAAACTGTTATAAATGCCCGAAATGGTCCCCAAATCTATAAAATAAGGACTTAATAAACTATAACTAAATGATAAAAAGCAATTTCTTCAAGAAATTCCATACTGCAACACAATGTTTGCAAAATTTCAAAGATTTCCGAGCCAAACTTGAAACTTTGAAAAACTGACATCCTGACGTTTTTTCAAAAATCCATATTGCAATCCATTTCCATCCTCGCTGTCGTTAGTCATCCTCACTTCCTAATGGGTTCCTGTCATTTCTCGAGTGCTATTCTACAGAATCAAACCATTATTGTTCAACTTCCTATGATCTAGATATGTTTCTGAGCTTCCCAAAATCATGCTAAAATGAGGGACAGTGTCCCTTTAAGTCTGAGTCGTGCTGAGCCGCAAGGAGACAACGAAAACGCGTACATGCATGACATTGATCTCTCTTTCCAATATGATTAAATGTTTATCAAGCCTCGTCTCCAAGGAAGAAGCTGTAAACTTCAATACGCTACTGCAAGATGCAAACCACTATCAAAACAAGGAAAGCGAAAAATTCTAGTAAGAAGAGGAAATTGTGCAACCCCAAGGAACATATGTGCTGTATCCGCAGAGGTGTAGACCAGTTCTTTACGAACAAGTTCATTTTACATAGTGAAACTACTTGAAGCCCTGCCCGATGATTACCATGTTGCCCATGTTCGAACAGAGTGGTACAGTCAGGACCTTGTCGATCCCCTTCTATTTAGTACAAACGGGAACGAAAGAACACATAGTCCCCCAAAGATGTATGAAAGGAACTGTCAAAGTAAAGTCCATTGAAGATGATACAATCGATCGCGAGATTGAGGAAAACGATTATTACGTTTTTTTGGCGTCATTGCACTCATCAGAGGACAATGTTCTCTCTCATGAAGAACCCAAACTTACCGCTGATGACGATTTGAGTGAAAGAGAAGAAGAAACTAAACAATCTAAAAGACCCAAAAGGAGAAGGAGAATAGCATCACCTGCAGGTGACTTTCTATTTTATTAAGGCAAACTCGCACCTCGGGCCTAGGTGGCCCACACAATCCCAACGATGAGGATCAAAATATACAAAACGATGGCCAACCATGACATGACATGTGGCCATGGTGACATGTGACCATTCTACTGTGCGATCTGTTACCGTGAGAAAGAAAACGGCAGACAGAGAAACCATTATTTGGTCCGGCCCCAGTGCGGATTGAAATGAGCTTAATGAAACGGATAACGAACGATGCAGGTCTGTTTTTTGTTGGTGAAATGATAATGAGGTAAAACCTGGCCAATGAAGTGCTTACTTTGCTTGCTACTAATTTCGGGTATACAGTATACTTCGCTTGATTAATTTTGGGTTTATTGAAGGGAATTTTAGGTATTTTTAGGTATTTTGGGAACTTTTTTTCGGGTATAATGGTATACCACTACCCCCCCTGGCCGACCCTGTCGAATAAATTAAATAAATACGAGGAAGTTTTAGCTGAAAGTATAATAAGACTGAGTTGTTGATTCAACCCCTTCAAAGACGAATTGTTAATGTTATTCTAATTTGCTTTAGTTTATGTGTCAAATTTAAGCTAATATTTAGTATCTGTCAGACAGGACTTAATGCGATGATATTTATATCAAGAAATGTCTGCTGAAAATGCTAATTAACATGTATGATCTTCGTAGTTTCGTGAGATTTATTTATCAATCTGTTCCTAGCAGTACCGTCGGTATAAGCCAAGAACACTAGATGCCCACAAAACTAAACGGAAATAAAATAAACCGCTTTCCTAAACTCGACTGAGAATACTTCAAGTTCTTTGAGTATGAATAAAAATAAAAGACATAAAACAGCTCGTCACAAGTCATACATCATACACCTAACAATAGCCGTAGAACTTTCTTGAGTAAAGACTGTTCTTGTTTTTGCCTGCCCTTTGTAAACAATAAATTGCAGGAACAGTTAGTTCCTGGTGTTTCAGTTCATTCAGTTACCCTCACTGGTGTTCATAGAGTCATGGCTACTGTTCAGATGAAGTTCGTTTTGATTTTTGCTCTCTTGGCTTATACGACTGGGAAACAGGTTAAGTACGACTGATGTATACTGACAAATTTCTTGTAATTTCAAGACAACTTCAGTCCATCCTCTATTTCAACCAGTTTTTAGATCCGTTTTGGAATCAGAAGCCTATGTAGCAGTTAATTACACACTGATGAAACCCTCTTGCCGTTAGATCTTTTAGATCAGAATAATCGTTAAACGCGACTGTTTTTTAAAAGCAAGAACTGATCATGTCCAAGCACTAAAACCTTAGTTTGGAACAATTGAAATGTTTCGAAAAAACCTTGTAGGCTTCGTTAGAAAATGTAAGCGCCGGTTCTTATTCTATCGCTATCTAATCTAATTTACAGCTCCTGTTAGATGGATTGTTTTCAGTCTTGCTTTCTTGCTTTCTTCAGTCAGCTTCCCGACTTAGAATTCTTACTGAAGCACTACGTTCAGCACTAAGTCAGAATTCCTCCACATACTAATTTTTCAGTGTGTATTTTATTATGCTTCACAGAGTGTTAGCGCAACCTCGTGTAATCCCATCGTCAATGTTTACGGCAATCAAGGCGGCATTCAGGTAACTGAAAAATGTCATTTTTACTTCTGTATTTCGTTCACGTTTCGTCTTCAGTAACGTTTACAGCAAACGCTATACCCGTCTTTAATTATACTGATTCAATATTTTTAGGGCGAGAGAGGAGATTCAGGAACATATCAGTATCTGCTCGTGAAGTTGATTTATTAAACCTCGCGTACATTTTCGAACTAACTTTAATTCTTTATTTTGATCCATGTAATTGACAAGACTAATGGTTTCTTTTTCTTTTATCCTTAATACAGGATCCAAACAAACCATCTGCACACATTGAGGCTGTCAATAAACATGCTGTGACTTATCGAGCCAACAACGGTAAGTACTTTATTAATTCTCCTTGAATTCTTGATGGAATTAATGTAGCACGGATCTAAGAGTCTCTTGTTAACACAAGCCTTTTTTTAATAAACGAAAACCTAAAACTGCCGCCCATATGAAAATAAATAAAGTTTGAGGTAAACATTCACATCCATCGTATTTTCATTCTCAAATGCTTGCATGCACTGATGTCTAAACTGAAGAAACTAGTATAACAGAAAAAGGTTGAATTAAGTTTTCAAATCGGATTTTAGGAAATTTCTATAAATCTCAGGTTGGAGAGCCATATTTTTACATGAGACAGTTGTTGTTATCTCCACTAAAGGAAGTGGAATTTGTTATCGCGTGCCGGATTAAAACTCAATGCCTTGCTTAATTACTTTGCAGTGATAAAAGATTGGTCTGTAAGTGCCCCATTCAGCCATCTTGCAGGCGGCATGAAGTACCAGGACGGAAAACTGACTGTGCCCACCCCCGGACGGTACTACATCTACGCACAACTTTACTACCATTCCAGTGGAAGAGTCCATGTTGAGGTGAACCACAAACCCATTACCATGATACAACCACTGACTTCGGGAGGAGGCAATGGCGCATTGTATGCAGGCGGCGTGTTCAACCTCAAGGCTGGCGACGTCATCATGCTGAGAGCGATCAAATACCCATCCACCACCAAAATCTACATGTGGAGCTATCACAGCTATTTTGGCGCGTACTTGATTTGAGCCCAAATGCTGACCGTCGCGTCGGTCGAAAGTGCACCATAACCTCATTCATAAAAGGGATAATGATAAAGTTAGCTTATTTATATATAATTAGGTCTGCGGGTCACGCTGATTTTGTAGAAGTCGTTTCGCTTTCAAAATCGTCTCAGTCTGCTAGATTGCTGTAATTCTCGGTTAAATATTAAAATAAAGAAAAGGATGGCGCAACAGATCTTTGTGGATTACTGAATGTGTGAATAACAGCTTAATCAACAGAGCGCAGCAACACTGTGAAACTACGATATCCCAGTACAGATTTAATTCTCAAAATTTTCATGTTTTGTAGCCTAGAATTTATTTTCAAACTCAATTATTTTATCAAAATGACGGTATTTCCAGCCATGGAAGTTGTATTTTTACTGCTACTGTTGCCTATGTTTTTTACCTGAGATTGCTAAAAATATAGCATGTATCACTCGCAACTAGTTTATACGAGAAAACGTGCTGTTTTTAATCCTGCAAAAACCCCAAAATCTCGAGTCTTCTACAATTCCTTTTCTTATTCCTTTCTACCCTCGTTGTCTTGCATTTTGAACTTCCCTTTAGGACCCAGTATAAAAGTTCTCTTAGATTTTTCTTCTCCCAAGCGTTCATACTGCGTACTCATCGCCTTGATTTCAATTTCCTTTTCTTTTGCCGTTGTAATATTTGCTTCAGATAAGTTCATTTCGAGAAGACTTAGTCGTCAAACAATTATGTTGCCAATCGATTTTGGCGGTATAACGAGTTCAAGCCAAACGACAATTATAGTTTCAGTCAGTGACGTGTAATTTGAAATGAGATTTTGGAGGAAAAAATAAATAAACGTCGAACTGCTTTTTGTGAACAAAACTATAAACGTCAAAATTTCCAAACTTTGTCACAATACTGAAGCTTATAATTCGAAAACTGTTGGCTGCGAAAGGCGAGCGAGTGTTTCGGCCGAGCAGGGCGTATGACGCGCGAGTGGTTTTCGCTAGCCCATGGGTCATTGCTCAGAGACTTTTAAGACTGCTCACAGCCTCTCTATTTTCTTTATAGCGCGAAAAGTCGCGCATTCTGCGTTGATCTGAGAAATATGAGACTAAGATCACTTTTTTAAAAGTGAGCATGTTTCCAGTAGAGCGCGAAACGGGAACACGAGTGATCTGTCACGCGCGCATACCACGTTACTCGCGCGTCTTCACACTTGTTTCTCGCAGTCACTTACAATCCGGGCTTACAAAAGAAAGACTTCACTCGTCAGCATCATGCAGGACCGAGACGGTTTACCAGTAGAGCACAAAGCAGAAGAAGCGTGTGTCAAGCTCGCCTCACCCGAAAACCGACCGGTTCAGAATACGACATGTTGCTGAACAACTTACATGTAGTTTTAGTTTGTGATTTTAATAAATCGACTGATAGAGTCTAATGCATTTACATCCAATTAATAATATATCCCGCACGGATACATTTGAATTTGGTTATTACCACGTGACCAAGAAACAATTAGATCCAACTCATCTCCATTTACACAACAATAGTGACGTCAGGCGCACGTCAGCATTTCTTGCTGCCGAGCAAAGGCAAATGGTTTCACGACTGGCTTCAAAGCAGTCAAGCATACGCACAGGTCATATTCTAAGATTCTTCGAGGCATACTATTTAAAATTGTAACAACTCGGCGCCAATTTTGAAAACCGCCTGATTTTTAAGCTTGAGCGTTGCCATAGCATGACGCGGCTAACTCGTCCCCAGTCGTTTCTCTTGTCTCCTTTGTTGGGAGTCGCAAGACCCTTGCGCTCCCCTCGGCCGCGCTTCTCTCGTTAATATTAAAATTAATAGGAGACAAGAGAGACGACTGGGGACCAGTCAGACGCGGCTAGGAATAATCAGGCTACCTCCCCCCCGGATGGGATGTTCACGGTCCATCACAAGTTAGATCCCAGTTAGGTACCCCTTTATAGCGAAGCTGTTGTCATGGATAATACTGGCCAGGGCGCATTGTCAACTGGCCTGAAATGCCCTCCTGACGTTCGCGTGGGACAAGTAGACAACCAACACATCAGTAACTGTCCCAGATTTTTCACTGCTAGCAGACAAATGATAGACCCAAATTGTTTCTGAAACTCATTATATCTTCCCAGCTCAAGCCAGCACACCACCCACGCCCCTGTTTTATAGACCTTCTCGGTCTTGGCTTTCTTATTATTACGTTTTTCAATTTCATCGGTAAACTGTCGAATATCGCAGCTTCTCAAATTGTTTACGACGATTTACATTCCAAAAACACCAGCTCTACCGTCACGTGGATTGGTGCGAAAACTGATGACAGATCAATTTCTTAGCTTGCTAAAGAAAACGCGGTTGCATATTATTCCGGGGGGGGGGGGGGTGGGTACTTGAGACCTATGTTTGGGTATAGGGGTGCCGCTGAGGGTTTGAAAACCTGACCCTGTTTAGGGCAAAAAAACAATAAAAACCCTAAAATACCTACCCTGTGTAGGACAACATCCTCTATTTTAGGACCCTGTTTAGGTTGCAATTTAGCGAATTCTGTTTGACTGATACGCGGCAAACGTCTCCGATCTCTAAATACTGTATAAACCATATTTTTACGACGACAATCGTGCAACCATACCCTGTTTAGGACAGGTCCAGACCCTGTTTAGGACAGACTCGCATGAAATTATATACCCTGTTCAGGGCAGAGAGGCCAAAAACCATACCCTGTCCAGCGGCACGTCCCCGTATAGGCCACATAAGTGAGTACCCCCCCCCCCCCCCCCCGGGATATTATTACAGATGTCAGATACTGCATTTCACTTACGGCCTTCCAGATACACTGAAAGTGATTATCATTCGTAATGATTGTCACATAACAATTGAAAACAAAATGTCAAACCAGTCCTGCAGTGGCTCTATTGTGTGTGGTTTGCCTTGAGGCATGTTTTTGATCCATTTCTTTGTTTTAGTGTGTGATGATGTCTAAAGTTTATTTCAAGCAAGTTTATACCAAGCATGACCAATTTGAACATCTGAATATATTGACTCAGTAAAACCATTGCACAAACTGCTAACAAAATGTATGAATAAAAATAACATAAAAACCCTCATGCGGCGGTTTTATCATCTATTGCCCGCAGTATCCTATTGAACCTTCACTGATCGAGCTAATATTTAATACTGAAATTTAGCCACAGATATATACTATTTTAATGTCGTTAGATGGAGCTTTAGATACGACGGAAAATTAAACCTTACCCATATAAAAACGAAGGAATTCACGTTTATTGAATATAAATAAAATATAAACAACTCGTCACAAGTTTATATACGTCACGATTCCAAACTAATGACTGTTTTTTTTTAGAAGAAAAGGCAGTTCTTGTTTTATCCCGCTCTTTTATATAAACAATACATTGAGCATCACTCTCTGTGCGTTTTATATAATTAGTTTCATATTTGAAGCTAATCTTTGATCGAGAGTCATGGCTACTGTTGATATGAAGTTCGTTTTGATTTTTGCTCTCTTGGTTTATACCAACTACTGCTTGGGAAATACAACTGGAGCTGCCAGTAAAGTAGGTTCACTGATTTGAATATATTTCAGAATCTTTTGTTACCAATTGCAATCTGAAGCCTCTTTTCGATACTTCTCAGTAACGAAACAACATTTTTACCACTTAAACATTAAAATTGCGATCGATGTTTTGCATGAGAAAAAACATTTGATTAGTGTATCAGGGCGGCTGTTGCTGATATATATTAAATTCTAATTCTTAAAGTAAGTGATGAAATGAGCGCATGAAGTTCGTCCGACACAGATTGCGTAGCTTTTATTTTAGAAATGAACTGTAAACACTTGACATTCTAACATCGGCTTTCTCTACAAGAAAATTAAAGAAACCGTTCTCGAAAACTCTGATAGTTCTTTAGTTTGAAATATTTGATTCAATGAATTGTCTATGCGCAACGCAAAAATCGTGAATTGCGCAAATGTAAAGGTTTAATTGTGATCAACCGAATCAAACTGTTCAGAAGCAGTCTCGCAGTTTGAATTAATAACAGAAGCATTTGTTCTTGATTCAGAACTAGGTTACAGTTCCTCCCAGACTAATTTTTGCGCATTTTATATTATGTTTCACAGAATGTTTCTGCAGCTTCGTGTAATCCCATCAACATCAATGTTCACGGCAATCAAGGCATAAAGGTAATTGAACTGAAATGTCATTGTTCCTTCTGTAGTTTGGTTTGGTTTCTAGTAACTAGTATATGGCAAGCGCGGAGCGCTACCCGTCGGTTTCATTCCGAGTACTAATTCAATATTTTTAGGGTGAGAAGGGTGAGAGAGGAGATTCAGGAACATCTTGCGAATGCAACTTACAGGTAAACAACTACTCTCTGCTTGTTTAATTTATCACGGTCAGCCTCACACACGGTTCGACACGGTCAACTTATTTTCCTTCTTTTGATCCATGTAATTGACAAGAATTATGGTTTTCTTAATACAGGATCCAAACAAACCATCTGCACACATTGAGGCTGTCAACAAACAGGCTGTGACTTATCAAGACAACAACGGTACTTACTTAATTATCCTTGAATTTTTGACGGAATTAATGAAGCACGGACAAAAAAGTCAAGCCTTTTGCTGAAATTATTTTTTAATAAATGAAAGCCTAAAACTTCCGCCTATCTATATAAATACTATAACGTTTGCGGTAAAACATGTACATCCACTGGGGATTAAGAACGCATTGATTGTTAACCGCAGTTTTGCTGAGAGGATAATTCAGTGATTACAAGAAAATGTTGAAGAAATTCAAATGAGACTTGGGGAAATTACTGAATCTGACTGGTTGAAAATCAGGGACAGCGATATTTATGTTATTATGCCCCTGTTTATACTTTTTTAACCAATGTCTTGTTTCATTGTCTTCTAGTGATAAAAGACTGGTCTGTAAGTGCCCCGTATAGCCATCTTGCAGGCGACATGAAGTACCACGACGGAAAACTGACTGTGCCCACCCCTGGACGGTACTACATCTACGCACAACTTTACTACCATTCCACGGAAGAGTCCATGTTGAGGTGAACAACAATCCCATTACAATGATACAACCACCTACTTCGGGAGGAGGCCATGGCGTATTGTATGCAGGCGGCGTGTTCAACCTCAAGGCTGGTGACGTCATCACGCTGAAAGCGATCAACTACGGCTCAACCGCCGCCATAATCTACATGTATAGCTTTCACAGCTATTTTGGCGCGTTCTTAATCTGAGCCTAAATGCTGAACGTCGCGTGATCGAAAGTGCGCCATAACCTTATAAAAGGGATATGTTAGCTTATTTGCCTCATGTTCTGCGGGACACGCTGATTTTGTAGAAGACATTTTGCTTCAAAATCGTCTCAGTCTGCTAGATTGCTGTAATTCTCGGTTAAATATTAAAATAAAGAAAAGGATGGTGCTACAGATATTTGTGGATTACTGAATGTCAACAGAGCGCAGCAAAACTGTGAAACTACGATATCCCAGTACAGATTTAATTCTCAAAATTCTCATGTTTTGTAGTCTAGCAATTATTTTCAAACTAATTTTTTTTTATCAAAATAACGGGATTTTCAGCCATGGAAGTGGTATTGTCGGTATTTTTACTGCTACTGTTGCCTATGTTTTTACCTGAGATTGCTAAAAATATAGCATGTATCACTCGCAACTAGTTTATACGAGAAAACGTGCTGTTTTTAATCCTGCAAAAACCCCAAAATCTCGAGTCTTCTACAATTCCTTTTCTTATTCCTTTCTACCCTGTTGTCTTGCATTTTGAACTTCCCTTTTAGGACCCAGTATAAAAGTTCTCTTAGATTTTTCTTCTCCCAAGCGTTCATACTGCGTACTCATCGCCTTGATTTCAATTTCCTTTTCTTTTGCCGTTGCAATATTTGCTTCAGATAAGTTCATTTCGAGAAGACTTAGTCGTCAAACAATTATGTTGCCAATCGATTTTGGCAGTATAACGAGTTCAAGCCAAACGACAATTATAGTTTCAGTCAGTGACGTGTAATTTGAAATGAGATTTTGGAGGAAAAATAAATAAACGTCGAACTGCTTTTTGTGAACAAAACTATAAACGTCAAAATTTCCCAAACTTTGTCACAATACTGAAGCTTATAATTCGAAAACTGTTGGCTGCGAAAGGCGAGCGAGTGTTTCGGCCGAGCAGGGCGTATGACGCGCGAGTGGTTTTCGCTAGCCCATGGGTCATTGCTCAGAGACTTTTAAGACTGCTCACAGCCTCTCTATTTTCTTTATAGCGCGAAAAGTCGCGCATTCTGCGTTGATCTGAGAAATATGAGACTAAGTTTTAAAGTGAGCATGTTTCCAGTAGAGCGCGAAACGGGAACACGAGTGATCTGTCACGCGCGCATACCACGTTACTCGCGCGTCTTCACACTTGTTTCTCTCGCAGTCACTTACAATCCGGGCTTACAAAAGAAAGACTTCACTCGTCAGCATCATGCAGGACCGAGACGGTTTACCAGTAGAGCACAAAGCAGAAGAAGCGTGTGTCAAGCTCGCCTCACCCGAAAACCGACCGGTTCAGAATACGACATGTTGCTGAACAACTTACATGTAGTTTTAGTTTGTGATTTTAATAAATCGACTGATAGAGTCTAATGCATTTACATCCAATTAATAATATATCCCGCACGGATACATTTGAATTTGGTTATTACCACGTGACCAAGAAACAATTAGATCCAACTCATCTCCATTTACACAACAATAGTGACGTCAGGCGCACGTCAGCATTTCTTGCTGCCGAGCAAAGGCAAATGGTTTCACGACTGGCTTCAAAGCAGTCAAGCATACGCACAGGTCATATTCTAAGATTCTTCGAGGCATACTATTTAAAATTTGTAACAACTCGGCGCCAATTTTGAAAACCGCCTGATTTTTAAGCTTGAGCCGTTGCCATAGCATGACGCGGCTAACTCGTCCCCAGTCGTTTCTCTTGTCTCCTTTGTTGGGAGTCGCAAGACCCTTGCGCTCCCCTCGGCCGCGCTTCTCTCGTTAATATTAAAATTAATAGGAGACAAGAGAGACGACTGGGGACCAGTCAGACGCGGCTAGGAATAATCAGGCTACCTCCCCCCGGATGGGATGTTCACGGTCCATCACAAGTTAGATCCCAGTTAGGTACCCCTTTATAGCGAAGCTGTTGTCATGGATAATACTGGCCAGGGCGCATTGTCAACTGGCCTGAAATGCCCTCCTGACGTTCGCGTGGGACAAGTAGACAACCAACACATCAGTAACTGTCCCAGATTTTTCACTGCTAGCAGACAAATGATAGACCCAAATTGTTTCTGAAACTCATTATATCTTCCCAGCTCAAGCCAGCACACCACCCACGCCCCTGTTTTATAGACCTTCTCGGTCTTGGCTTTCTTATTATTACGTTTTTCAATTTCATCGGTAAACTGTCGAATATCGCAGCTTCTCAAATTGTTTACGACGATTTACATTCCAAAAACACCAGCTCTACCGTCACGTGGATTGGTGCGAAAACTGATGACAGATCAATTTCTTAGCTTGCTAAAGAAACGCGGTTGCATATTATTCCCGGGGGGGGGGGGGTGGGGTACTTGAGACCCATGTTTGGGTATAGGGGTGCCGCTGAGGGTTTGAAAACCTGACCCTGTTTAGGGCAAAAAAACAATAAAAACCCTAAAATACCTACCCTGTGTAGGACAACATCCTCTATTTTAGGACCCTGTTTAGGTTGCAATTTAGCGAATTCTGTTTGACTGATACGCGGCAAACGTCTCCGATCTCTAAATACTGTATAAACCATATTTTTACGACGACAATCGTGCAACCATACCCTGTTTAGGACAGGTCCAGACCCTGTTTAGGACAGACTCGCATGAAATTATATACCCTGTTCAGGGCAGAGAGGCCAAAAACCATACCCTGTCCAGCGGCACGTCCCCGTATAGGCCACATAAGTGAGTACCCCCCCCCCCCCCCCCCCCCCCCGGGATATTATTACAGATGTCAGATACTGCATTTCACTTACGGCCTTCCAGATACACTGAAAGTGATTATCATTCGTAATGATTGTCACATAACAATTGAAAACAAAATGTCAAACCAGTCCTGCAGTGGCTCTATTGTGTGTGGTTTGCCTTGAGGCATGTTTTGATCCATTTCTTTGTTTTAGTGTGTGATGATGTCTAAAGTTTATTTCAAGCAAGTTTTATACCAAGCATGACCAATTTGAACATCTGAATATATTGACTCAGTAAAACCATTGCACAAACTGCTAACAAAATGTATGAATAAAAATAACATAAAAACCCTCATGCGGCGGTTTTATCATCTATTGCCCGCAGTATCCTATTGAACCTTCACTGATCGAGCTAATATTTAATACTGAAATTTAGCCACAGATATATACTATTTTAATGTCGTTAGATGGAGCTTTAGATACGACGGAAAATTAAACCTTACCCATATAAAAACGAAGGAATTCACGTTTATTGAATATAAATAAAATATAAACAACTCGTCACAAGTTTATATACGTCACGATTCCAAACTAATGACTGTTTTTTTTTAGAAGAAAAGGCAGTTCTTGTTTTATCCCGCTCTTTTATATAAACAATACATTGAGCATCACTCTCTGTGCGTTTTATATAATTAGTTTCATATTTGAAGCTAATCTTTGATCGAGAGTCATGGCTACTGTTGATATGAAGTTCGTTTTGATTTTTGCTCTCTTGGTTTATACCAACTACTGCTTGGGAAATACAACTGGAGCTGCCAGTAAAGTAGGTTCACTGATTTGAATATATTTCAGAATCTTTTGTTACCAATTGCAATCTGAAGCCTCTTTTCGATACTTCTCAGTAACGAAACAACATTTTTACCACTTAAACATTAAAATTACGATCGATGTTTTGCATGAGAAAAAAACATTTGATTAGTGTATCAGGGCGGCTGTTGCTGATATATATTAAATTCTAATTCTTAAAGTAAGTGATGAAATGAGCGCATGAAGTTCGTCCGACACAGATTGCGTAGCTTTTATTTTAGAAATGAACTGTAAACACTTGACATTCTAACATCGGCTTTCTCTACAAGAAAATTAAAGAAACCGTTCTCGAAAACTCTGATAGTTCTTTAGTTTGAAATATTTGATTCAATGAATTGTCTATGCGCAACGCAAAAATCGTGAATTGCGCAAATGTAAAGGTTTAATTGTGATCAACCGAATCAAACTGTTCAGAAGCAGTCTCGCAGTTTGAATTAATAACAGAAGCATTTGTTCTTGATTCAGAACTAGGTTACAGTTCCTCCCAGACTAATTTTGTGCATTTTAAATTATGTTTCACAGAATGTTTCTGCAGCTTCGTGTAATCCCATCAACATCAATGTTCACGGCAATCAAGGCATAAAGGTAATTGAACTGAAATGTCATTGTTCCTTCTGTAGTTTGGTTTGGTTTCTAGTAACTAGTATATGGCAAGCGCGGAGCGCTACCCGTCGGTTTCCTTCCGAGTACTAATTCAATATTTTTAGGGCGAGAAGGGTGAGAGAGGAGATTCAGGAACATCTTGCGAATGCAACTTACAGGTAAACAACTACTCTCTGCTTGTTTAGTTGATTTAAGATCATTAAATTTCAATTATCACGGTCAGCCTCACACACGGTTCGACACGGTCAACTTATTTCCTTCTTTAATTTTGATCCATGTAATTGACAAGATTCATGGTTTTCTTTCTTTTTTTATCCTTTAGGATAAAAAAATACAGGATCCAAACAAACCATCTGCACACATTGAGGCCGCCAATAAACGTGCTGTGACTTATCAAAACAACAACGGTACTTTATTAATTATCCTTGAATTTTTGACGGAATTAATATTAATGTACCACGGACCTAAAAGTCTTTTGTTAACTCCAAGCCTTTTGCTGAAATTATTTTTAATAAATGAAAGCCTAAAACTTCCGCCTATCTATATAAATACTATGACGTTTGCGGTAAAACACGTACATCCACTGGCGATTACGAACGCATTGATTGTTAACCGCAGTTTGCTGAGAGGATAATTCAGGAGGGGGACATTGGGGTTTGCGGTATTGCGGTATTGGACAATTTTTCATGCGGTATTATTTCGGTAATTCTAATCTAAAATTGCGGTATTGCGGTATTCTCAAAACCTGCGGGATTCGGTTTTTTAGCGTTTTGGTCGGTATTAAAAACTATCCTCCAGTGTTTTACGACTTTTACGACCCATTTCCATCCTTTTCCAGTTCCATGTCGTTTTGGAAACGCTTCGAAACAGCTCTAAGATCCTCTAATCCGTCACGCGAGTTTATATTAGTCATATTACATGAAACGTGATAATAATTTGATCGTTTTAACAATATCTAAGCTGATATTTGCGCGAAATTTAACGAACAGAGTAGCGGTCTCGGTATTCTATCGATTTTTGACAAGGTATTGGACGTATTGCGGTATTTGGCGATTTTTTTTTGCGATATTGCGGTATTTGTCAATTTTTTTTGCGGTTTTGCGGTGTTCAGAACCCCCCAATGTCCCCCTCACTCAGTGATTACAAGAAAATGTTGAAGAAATTCAAATGAGACTTGGGGAAATTACTGAATCTGACTGGTTGAAAATCAGGGACAGCGATATTTATGTTATTATGCCCCTGTTTATACTTTTATAACCAATGTCTTGTTTCATTGTCTTCTAGTGATAAAAGACTGGTCTATAACTGCCCCGTACAGTCATCTTGCAGGCGGCATGAAGTACCACGACGGAAAACTGACTGTGCCCATCCCTGGACGGTACTACATCTACGCACAACTTTACTACCATTCCAATGGAAGAGTCTATGTTGATGTGAACAACAATCCCATTACAATGATACAACCAAAGACCTCGGGAGGAGGCCCCGATGGAGCATTGTACGCTGGCGGTGTGTTCATCCTCAAGGCTGGTGACGTCATCACGCTGAGAGCGAACAACTACCCATCCGCCACCAGAATCTACATGTATAGCTTTCACAGCTATTTTGGCGCGTACTTGATTTGAGCCTAAATTCTGACAGTCGCGTGATCGAAAGTGCACCATAACCTCATTCATAAAAGGGCTAATGATAAAGTTAGCTTACACGCTGATTTTGTAGAAGTCGTTTTGCTTTCAAAATCGTCTCAGTCTGCTAGATTGCTGTAATTCTCAGTTAAATATTAAAATAAAGAAAAGGATGGTGCAACAGATCTTTGTGGATTACTGAATGTGTGAATAACAACTTAATCAAAAGTGCGAAGCGAAACTGTGAAACTACGATATCTTAGTACAGTCTTGATTTTCTTTTCTTTGCCTCTAAATTGTCATATTGAAATCCTTCAACCTCAATTTTTTTGTCAAAAAAGCGGCAATTTTTTACCTGAGCTTGCTAAGAATGTGGTGTGTAGGACTTGCACAAGTTTGCGTTGTTATAATTTTCGCATCATCTGCAAAACCCCAAAATCTCAAGTGTTCTTTCACTCGTTTTCTTTGCATTTTTATATTCTCTTTTTACAGCTGGGGGCATAAAAGTTTTCTTAGATTTTCCCTTCGGCTCCCTAACGTTCATAGGCACTCTTCATACTGCGTGGCTTGCTCCACCAATCTCGCCCTTACCATTTTAATCACTTTCCTTTACCACATTTTGCCTACACCAGTTTGTAATATTTCCCTCATAAGTATTATATGCTAGTCCATTTCGAGAGGACTCATACCGTTAAACAAAACAGGCTACTCGTGTTTTTAAGACGCTAGGCGCCTACCGGTACATCGAATAGAACCGTTCATTTTATGAACATCAGCGTTTGTAAAATTTTGATCATATAACGCGCGCTCTGATTGGTTGTGTAGTCAATTTGTTGGTTTTGTTTTATAAAAGAAATAGAAAATGGCCACTTCTTCTTCTCTTGTGCTTTGATTTTTATCAGGCTATGTCTAATTTATTTTTTGGAACTCAATAGGGCGCTTATTTGGGACGAGGGGCGCTTATTTTATTTTATTTTTTTAGTTTACTTTAACATCTCTGTACTTGCCAAGAATTTGGTGTTGTCTTCTTTTAATGGATAAAAAAAAAAGCGTCGGTCGCATGCAAAACTAAACTAAATTCGTTCAGGCTCTGAGTGTTAATATTGGAAGTGTGGTACATACTGGCAAATGGTGCCTATTACAACAGGACGCTTATTGGAATAGGGGGCGCTCATTCAAATAGGGGTGCTTATACAAAATCCACCTTCAAGTGGGGCTGAATATTGGAGGGGTGGGGGACGCTTTAAATACTGGAAAGAGAGCGCTTGTTAAATTGAATCATTTTACACTGCTATTTCTACAGGCATTGACATTCACGTGTCACTAGATTCCTCCTCCTTCCAGTTTGCCCATATCTTATTAGTATCTCCGCGTTTGCCATAGAGGGGCAGCATATTCATGAATTGTTTTTTTGGTTAATGTGGCATGGCAAACAGTAAATAAATATTTGCTAAAGGGCGAAAAGTATTAACTACTTTTCATTCCTGAGAAGATTAATTTATACAAAGTTGAAGATTTTCTGGCTGTACATATATAGAAACGTTTTTGAAATATCGAGGATTATGAAATAAAAGTTTTCAATTATTTGCGTTGTCTGGCGTGAGTTAACTCTCGGCTCTAGTGCCATGCGGCTGAATTGCGCCCGTCGGCTTAGAAACAGGAGTGGGCCTGGATACGAGAAATCAACACCGACGGTTAGATGGATCATTTTATGATGTTTTAGAAGTCATGGCTGTATTGTGGATTTGATGCAATCGGAGAATTATCTTACAATCTTATCGGGCAATAATAATTTGTATATCCTACTTTTTTGTTTTAATCTTCTTATTTTTACTGCCGTAAGGATCAGCCTTGCCGTCTATTTTTTTATTACCTCGAGTATTTTACTGATCCAGGTCTGCAAAAGATCCGGCAATTCTTAACGTTAATTAAACACGAAGACGCACTATAAAAGGAGAGGTACCTAAGGTACCTCGAGATCATTTGTCAATCAACAGCGAACGAGACAATAGCTGAAAATTAGTTGTCAGTAGAGAATAATTATTTTTTCGTTTTTCTTTACTAATCATTCTAAACCCCACGAAATAATGATTTTTTTTTACTAGTTTCTTGAAATATTTCGGTGTGCAAGAAATAGCAAAAGAACATATTATCATAACTGACGTGCGTGTTTACGCTGACACAACCCGCGAAATTCAAACTCGCTCATTAGTTTCATAAAGTGAAGTACATAATTTTGAATTATCTGTTCTAAAAGTTTTAATTCACATCTTACCGAGAACAAACGAGGAAATTTGAGACATTATAAGGTTTTATGTTCATACTGGATACAAAAATTGTAAAGGAATACAAGAAGATTACAAAGCTCTAGCCTCCACATGCAAAACTAAAATGCAAATTAGATGGAAAGTAGGAGGATCTAAGCATTTTATAGTGCGTCTTCGTGTTTAACGTTTTGTCGCTGTGGTCTTGTCAATTTTAGAGTTTTGAATTCTTACAAGAAAGACAGACTCATGCTACTCCAGTGTACCTATACACCGATGATTTTAGACACTTTAAATTAAATATCAAGACCACCCGGCCTCCCCCATTTCAATGATGGCGCGTTTTGGTTTCATCATTGATTTGGCGGGAGGAGGGTTTCATTTCTCTTTTTATTCTGTCCAAGATTGTAGCTTGAGTGAGCTTTAGTAAGTGGTGAATTGTCCTGAAAGTCTTGGCCCCAGTCCTTGGCGGTCTATTGGCATTATTTCACCTATCCCAGAATGCATAGTTACTCAAAATTCACCCCCAAGCCTCGTTTGCACGAAATTCTTCTCATCTCTATCACGTGCATGCTGTTTTCACGTGGGTATTATTTTCATCTTTGCTGCTTAGGGCCTATTTACATGGAGAAAAGTTGTCCCTGGTAGGAGGGTTACCCTCCTCCCCGAGCCATCTTTTACCGCGAGCGTTTATATGAAAAAAGTTTGTCCCTGTTTACCGAGCCAAAACGTGGCCCTCTTGCGCTCGCGCATGCTCTATACGTCCCGACTTGTCCCTGGTAGGTCAAACAGCAATAGCCAAAGCGTTTATATGGAAAAAAGTTGGCCCGCCCCCAGGGTCACCCTACCTTCAAAGCGAGTGACCCTCCACCCAGGGTCACCCTGCCCCACGAACCATCTTTGCGATTTCTCGGTTTTACTGAAGAAAAATGTATGATATGAAAGAATGTCGAAAAAACTTCATTATAATTACAACAGACATCCTAGTTCAAGATTTGGATCGATCTAGCAAGTTTTCGGCAAACGGTAACAGTCACGTTTTTGCCGATAGGTGTCAAAGTTACTGCGGTCAAAACAAAAGGAAAGGAATGTGATCCAGGTTTGAGCAGCCGTTAGTGGGGAGAAGCGTTGCGTGACGACACAAATAACGGCTGCGTAGGAGACTAAGCGCGCAGTGGAGGCAAAAAGTAACATTTCAACTTGGTGTCTATTGCGTAATCTACAAATATACCAAATATTATAGAGGTTTTCAATTGAGTATCGTGAAATCAAAACCAAAGGAATTACAATGACAATCACAACAAACGAAACAACACAATGAACCAATGAGAACCAATGAGAACTCGATGAAAATACAGTCAACTTTCTCTCTCTCTGTAGGCCGATTTAGACGGTACGATCAGTTTTGTTGCATGCGACATGCTTACGACAAGCCTACGACACGAATTGTGTCGTGTAAATCAAACCTACAACTCGCTTACGATTATCGTGTACGACACGAAAAATGTCGTAGGATTTTGAAACATGTTTTTAAAACCCTACGACATGTCGTAGCTACAAAAAAAAGTTAAAAGATGAAAGTTGTATACGATTTTTACATGACGCGAGCAGCGCGCGCTACAAAAGTCGCATGCGACAAAATCGCCCGTCCGCTAAATTGGCCTTAAGGCGGACACCCTCGGTGCCAGCTCTAGCTGTCCGCTTTAGAGAGGTGTTCGCCTTAAAGGAGAGTTTAGTTACAGACAAACAAGTGAAATTCGGCCAGGACCAGCCAGCCATCTCCATGTCCGCTTTAGAGAGGTGTCCGCCTTACAGTGGTGTCCGCTTAGAGAGAGTTGACTGAATACGTAACAGGCGCCAAGCGCGGGAAAACGCGTATGACCAAGTCGCGATTGGTTTTGGTGCAGCTGATTGGCTGAGTTAAGGTGGCGCGAGTTTTTTAAACCAATCACAGAGCGTAGTAAAGCAAAACCAACTCAATTGAATGAAAAGATCAAGAAACCTTTCCAAGTACACTATATATGACAACAAATATTTTCCCCTCGACTGCTACAAATGTCGACATGCCATCTATTGAAGAGTTTTTGTCAAGTAAATATCATTATATTTATCATTGTTAGAACATAGATCGTCACAACAACAGCATGACTGAAATCCATGCCAGCTGAATTGAACTTTGGGTTCCCTGAAAATAAAATAATTAAAGAATTGTGAAAATGTTTAATTTGGTAAACAAGTCGCTAACTAATTCATATTGTTTAATCCCTCTACAGTGAAACGATAACAAAATAATTTCTAACTAAGTTCACTGTGCATCTCGTTTATTTACAGGTAACCAAAGCGCTGTATTTAAGTGTTTGTATGGATCAGTGAAATTCGATCGATGATTATTTTCACTTTTCCTTCGAAAAGTTGAAATATTGTGAATTAGTATAATTTTCAGAGGTGAATATAAGAATCCGATATTCTGATCGCTTATATAAACAATAACCGCCATTTGGCGCGAAAATATGCACGGATATTTGTGCGCGGACATTATCTGTTCTGAGAAGCGAACAGTTTTCCGAGAGCAAAGCTCGAGAAAAACTGTGAGCTTCGAGGAACAGATAATGTCCAAGAACAAATGTCCGTGCATATTTTTGAAGCCAAATGGCGGCTATTGTGCTTATTATCCTTCAGATATTTTTACCCAAGGCCCTTTTTTTAGGAGATCTTCGCCAAGCTGTGTTCAAAACATTCTGTTCTATTCAATTTAACAATTTATTTGGGACGACTGAACTGAACGTGCGGACGTAAAACGCAACTGATTTTGAAAACTGGGGAATATCACAATTCAAATCTGCACAAATTCGTTCAAAATGAATGAAAACCTGTTTACAACACAAGTTTAAGCTTAGCCTATACTATTCAGTATTGCTACCTTGTGTTTCAAAGAGGCTTGTCAATTCCAGCTGGACTAAGCTTTTAAAATCAGCACAATCTTAAATATCGGAGATCGACGAAGCATACGACAGTTCGTCAAGCGTTCGTGACGGTCAGGTACAATCAAAGATCACTTCACAGTGAAATTATCTTCGAAGATCACTCTTTTTCTCTCCATCCATGTAGATATTGACGCTTTCTTTTGCTCTTTAGGCCCGTCCCCATGAAATGTTTTGTTTCCCATCGCCCTCTCTCTCGTGAGAGTGGGTCGGTCGGTCGGTAAAAACAAACAAAAAAAAGCCAAGAAACGAAACTGTTCACATGCAAATTATACTTAAATAATTCCAAGCTAGTCTTGATTATATCTTCGATTCCCCGTGACCACCATTTTGCAACGAGCCGATACAGGAGCCCATTAGCCGGAGCGAGCAACTCCGACACTACGCCTATGTCACAGCGTTTTTACAGACCGGTTTATTTTTAGATTCCTTTTTCCCGGGAATATGTGTTTCTGGTCCCATGTGAAATGAAATAAAAGAAAATAAAAAGATGGCGACCTAATTGCGGCCTTTGTTACGCGGTAACGCCAATTAATGATTACAAAGGAAAAACGTTTGATTGTCTGGCGGGAATACGAATTCGCGGGAAAAAGCGAATCTAAAAATAACCTGGTCTGTAAAAACGCTGTGACACGAATCCAGTCCAGTTGCTCGCTCCTAGTGATGGGCTCCTGGCCGATATCACTCTGAAAAGTGTTCGAAGACGTCATTACTGGGCTGATTTAGGTGTCAGAGTGACTTTAAGATGTAAACAAAGCATATTAAACTTGGAAACACCCGAGAAAACGGCACAGGCAATGAATCAGAAACTTTTTGTTTACTTTTGAAAAAATTGGGTCGGTCGGGCGATGGGAAACAAAACATTTTATGGGGATTGCCTTACTTCAGTGAACGTGATTTTCACTGCATAGCTCAGTTTCGCTCGTCTCAACACAATTAATTCTGTAGTCGTGCACGATTTGCTCGCCGTAAACAACCCGTGTTTAGCTGTCGGCCCATCAGTTCAACTTGTAAAATGAATCTCCACAATTATTTCGGATCTCCCCATTTTAAGCTAAACCATTTGCACAATTTTCCAGAATATACGAAACTTTAGAAGAAACAGCGAATTAATCCAAAGAAAATTCTGTCTCAGTTGCTTTGTCACTTTTCATTCAACTTGCTAAGAACACACGCCTTCGGCGAATAATTGTTAATTAAAGTGTTAAAATCTCACCTGTTGTCTTTCCTGTGTTTTTATCGCTTCTGAGAGTTTTCTGGAAGCCATTTTTGGCGATTTTCTACTCGACGGTTAAACTCACCAGCGAAATATATTAATGACGGTACGGTTGGCCAAATGTCAGTTCAAATTTCTTTCCTACCTTCTCTTAGTACGCTGTTGGCGGGTTCAACCGTTGAGTAGAAACTCGCGGTTTTCTATTGAGTGTCGCAAAACCAAAACCAAAGCAATTGCAATGACCAATCACAACAAACGTAAACATCATAATGAACTAATGAGAACTCAAAACAAAAACACGTAACCGGCGCCAAGCGCGGAGAAACGCGTGTGACCAATGAAAGTCGCGATTGGTTTTGGTTTTGCATCAGATTGGTTGAGTAGGTGGCGCGAGTTTTTTAAACCAATCAAAGAGTGTAGTAAAGCAAAACGAAAGCAATTCCGCGGTTACTTTCGATACTCAATTGAAAACCGCTCTAAGAGAAGTTAGTTATTATCAGGGCGAAGGAAAGCATGGGCGGTGAAACGCGCACTGCGTTCTTGTGCGATGTTTGATGCGGAGCGAGACTGGGTCGAGAGCGCTCGAGAGCGCTCGAGTTCAAAACATGTCGCAAATGAAGTTCAATAGCTGATGCAGAAAAGGGATTGCTACAAGAGAACGGTACGGGATTTCGCGTACGGGGGCGCGCGTGTAGAAATGTACCAATATGTAAAACGCAAGTGCAGAGCCATTGTACTGCTAATTAAACCTATTGTTTTGTGACGTTCTCGTACAATGGCTCTGTACTAGCGTTTTACATATTGGTACATTTCTTAGCCGTTCTCTGCAAAAACAACAACGTCAAATGACCAAATTCACCGTATTATAGAGATTGAGAACAACTGTGTACTGACGTCCATAGCGTGTAAATGCCCGATCAAACGGTCAAAAAATTCTCACAACATTTGTTGTGACATGTCGTGACCATGTCCGGACAAACGGCCACAACAACCTCTCAACATTTTCAAGAACCGTGAAAGAAATGTTGTCACAACATTGTTGTGAGGGGTTGTCAAACGGTCTCAACATCGGCTCTCAACAAATGTTGTGAGAATGTTGTGACAAATATTGTGACCGTTTGATCGGGCCTTAACTAAAAAAGTTCAAAATGAAATTTACACCGATGAAAAAGCTAAGGTTGTTCTACGCTTTTAGCTACTTTAGATCGCAGACAATTAAAGTCTGCCTTTTCGCGCCCACACTAAAAGAGCAACGCGTTTCGAAGCAGCTCGACTTATTTTAAATAAAATCGTTGTTGATTTTGCATTGTGGCGTATTTTAGCCCGCTGCAGTGAGCCAATCAGAAACAAGAAAATAGCATAGCCAGCCAATCGGAACTGGAAACCATTCAACTGTTCGCGCCGTTTTTAGCTCAGGATGAGCTTATCGTATTTGTCAGTTTATAGGTATAAACTTTTCTTGGTAATACCGCTGACCAGTGCACAATGCCTGGGAAATCACAACACTAAACAACATTGCGGGCGCAATATTTGGTAGGTATTGGGGGTTGGGAGGGTCGGGGGAAGTTTAGCCCGATCGCATAGCAAAACAAAATGGCGGGTTGCTTCCGATTTTCAGGACGGTATTTCTCTGACTTCTCTCGTCTTACACATTTAAAAGATAGACCTTTAGGAGTTCCGATGCCAACAAACGCATCAATTCTGCAATTCCTTCCGTTCCTCGGTTTGAGAAATGGTTCTTTCACGAATTTACATCATGTTTCTTTACTCGAAGTACATCGACAAAATTATTTGGAGATGAATCAAGGGGTTTATACAACTTCATTGAAGCACCGGGAACAGGACGGTTCCAGCAGGGAATATTTTAGGCAAAACTACATTGCTCGACCGCCGAAGAGGAAAACGAGGAAGCGTTCAACTGATCTTTGGCGTTTGGAGCCGATTCTCAAGGCATTTCAAATGGATTTTCAAGGAAAACATAAAGGTAAATGTTACTCTAAATGTTGTTTGATTTATGACAAAAATTATTGTTTAACTGATCTTTTGATTCCAATTCCAATATAAATTTAAACTTTTGTAATTTGGCATACGAAGGTGTACAATTCGATCGATCGATCGATAGCTTAAACAGCTTTGAACCGAAAACAATAAAAATGTAAGGTATTTGAATATAAGCTTAAATATTTTGGCTGTGAAAGTGTGAAGGTGTAGAAAAGCAGGCTTCATCTGAGGCTTGTGTTTTATAATAGCACGTATTATTTTAAATTTCTCTGATGGATTTTTCTACTATAGTTTTATTAAGTTATATTGTATGAATAAAGGCCCTTTTTATCTAGATCAGTCTATAAACACAAAACATTCATGACCTCTGTTACACATATATACTTATGAACTGTAGGTAATATTGTACTAAGAAGCCTACATGCACCTTCACATCTAAAGCCTAATTACTTGGCACACAAGTGCAAGTGTCCATATTACATGTAAACTGAGAAGCACAAGGACGAAAACATTTTGACTGTTATACTTGCCCTTGCATTTAAAATCGGATCAAACTCCCCCACCTTGGGAAAATTATATCCCTATAAGTATACTTGGTTGTGTATTTATGAATCATTGATTGGCAAGTCAAATTCCAGATCGGTGGGGACAGCAATGGAGGTCAAATGCTCCGTATATGCCCAGCCTCCCCCTCCCTTTCATTGATAGGTTAATACATAAATACCAGAGTCAAAGCAGAAATTGAAAATAATACTAATCAGACAATAAGTTTTCAAAGTTATTGTGTTTTGGTATGCAATAGTGGAACCTATAGACGCATTTGAGCTTCAAAATAATTCCCTTTTGTCAGATTTGGGCTGTTGCCCAATATATATACAGTGGAATCCCCATTTCTCAAGCCTCCAATTCAAGGGCTTTCCCTGGGAAGGGCCGACAACTGCATTCAATGAACTTCATTATATCATTCCATCCTGAGCTGGCTCATGAGAGTCTTTGATGCTTGCTGGCAGCAATTCATTTGACTCGAAGCGCTGCCATCTGCAACTACAAAGCTATTGTTTTTTAGCTTTATAACGACAGAATGACTGAAAAACCTAACGAGGAAGCAAATTTTCAGCCTTCTCAGTACAGCTAGTTGAAGAGGACTTACAGAAACTCGAGGAATAATCCATACACGGCGGCGAATTAATATTCAATGTAAGTTTGTCTTCTTCGATCGAAACCCGCTCAGCGGTTCAGGCAAAATATTTTATACCAAATTGCCAGTTCAATAATTGCATAAATAATTTCCAACACTTCTAGATGACTATTTCTTTGCTCATTGATGGAATTCTGTAATTTTTACTCTCAAGAGAACTTTAGAGCAAAGATTGTTTCGACGAATTTTGCGGTTTTCTGCCAAGTTTTATGTGAACATTTACAATGAAATAAACGCCGACCCGACACCGGCAGTGTTCAAGATTTTGCCGATGCGGCTCGGGTTAAAATGAGCCTGAGTCCGGGCCAAAAACATATTTACACCCGCGAACATCAACTCTATTGTTATATAAATATTGCATACAGCTTTACAAACACATGGACATGTTCATTCTACAAAAACTAAGTGGAAATCCCGAACCGTTCTCTTGTAGCAATCCTTTTTCTGCAACAGTCGAAGTCAAATAAAGGTTTTACTTATAATTTGACTTAACAGCTATTGAACTTCATTTGCCGACATGTTTTGAACTCGAGCGCTTTCGAACCAGTCTCGCTCCGCATCAAACATCGCACAAGAGCACAGTGCGCGTTTCACCGCCCATGCTTTCCTGCGCCCTGGTTATTATTGATCAGCGAAGGTTTACCTTTCACTTCAAGATGCACTGTTATCAGTTTCAAGTCAGCATTCGTTGCAGCAATGCAGAAATATGTACCTCTGTCACTCAATTGCACCTCTCTTATGTTGAGTGAGCCGTTTCTCGTGCGCTTTGTATTTTTCTTTCGTCCAGCGGTCGCCCACCTTGACTGTATTTAAGCCACGTGATTCTCGGTTTTTGGGCTGCCTGTGGCTGCACAGTGAAACCAAACTGAATTCCGACAGAAGCTGTCTTGTTGCTTGGCCGAAGCAAGAACTGCAGAGCGGGATCTGTTGATATAAATAAGTTGCTAAATCGACAGCAGTCCTAATCTGAGTTTCCTGTGATTCAGTTACGTATTACTTCTCAAACTCATCAATAATCCAAGTTATAACAAAGAAAATTATAACCGTGCCAGAGATTTGAATACCTGGTCTTACAGTCAAAATACTCAGCGCGTTCCGCCTAATCAACATTGAACCACACACAAAATGGCGTCATTGCGACAAATCACCCTACGCAGGGAGAGGCATGGAGGTATTGTCATCCAGGCAAAATGACACTGATCCGAGATTACATGATTGGATTTGAAATTTATGGCTCCGTTAATTCCAAGCCCGACCATTTGCCTGGCATTTTACAACTTTTCCATCCCTGGGGTGGGGCATTTTTCCAAACCAGTCAGCCCGGGGTGGGGCATAATGTCAAAGCTAGGCAACATTATGTTTGTGGTTTTAAAATACATATATGCTCCGGTGTTTTAATTACCCCGATAAAAAAGAAAATACGTGTAGATAAATCTCGTTTGCGAGTCACGTTTCAAATACTGAAAGAACCGGAGCTCAACCCTAACCCCAAATTACTGTTGCCTCCACGTGCGAATCAAACTGACGCTCGCCACAGCAAGCTTTGACAGCTCCAGAGAAAAGATGTACCTACGTAAACTCTAAAGCTTGTTTTCGGAGAAATGACTTGGCCGCCTTGATCAAAACACTTGAAACTAAAATGAGTGATCGACTTTAATACTTATACGACTTCAATAAATGGATGAAAACAGAAATGGATCGGCGAGATAATGTGTACTTTTGCTCATTACTTTTAAAGCAA
Source organism: Desmophyllum pertusum (assembly GCA_029204205.1). Taxonomy (NCBI): domain Eukaryota; kingdom Metazoa; phylum Cnidaria; class Anthozoa; order Scleractinia; family Caryophylliidae; genus Desmophyllum; species Desmophyllum pertusum. Next base: position 215,195 of record MU826355.1, read on the forward strand.
TACATGGCATAGCACCCGACTACATCTGTGAACTTATTAGTCCTAAAACATCCACTAGATATACACTAAGGTCTGATTATAAAATTACGTTGGATGTTCCACATGGCAAATGCTTTCTACCCTTGGAGACAGAGCCTTCGTGTCAGCCGCGCCCAAACTTTGGAACAGTCTGCCAAGCGAAAAAGCCATCTTAAATCTTTAACAGTTTTTAAAACGTAATGTTAAGACATTCCTTTTTAAACGTGCTTTTAACTTGTAACTTCTATATTTTAGTTTTTTATTTCTTAATATTTATCTACTACAATGTTTGTAAATTTTGTATATATTATCATTTAAAATTTTTATCTTGTTATCCATGTAAAGTGCATTTGATCATTTAAATATGAAATTTGCGCTATATAAATTTTAATTATTATTATTATTATTATAAATTTGCTTAGATTGAAACCCTCTCCGATCTTTACTTTAATCATAAGTGCTGCTTAAAATGTAGATTTTTAGATTGCTTGAGAGTCCTATAAGTGGGGCATTTGCACTCTTCCAAGAGCCCCACCGTGTGGATTTTGTGCATATGAGCTGACCCGACCGTGGGGCATTTTCAACATTCTGACAAAAAGTGACAAATTCCCGGGGGAGATGAGCGGGCTTGGAATTGACGGAGCCATTACCGTCATCTTGATTTCTGCCTTGAATAAATACATTAACGGAAAACCTCGCAAAACTATAACTCGCCGAAATCGCCTCGAATCGGTCTGAGAAGCTGGAAAACTACAACACAGCCAGGTAAGTCGTTTTTATTCACAGAACATTCGATGTTTGCGGTCGACGAAGGAGAGCGTTTCCTAATTTTGGCGATTTTCGTTCCGTGGATCATGGACCGTGAATGATGTCACATTCTCGTTGCGCAACATACACAACGGGACAAACACTTGGCTGACCGTGGTGCAGACGTTCGCCTTTTGATCGCGATTCTAGCTGGACTTTTGCTGTTTGCTCGGTAAGTTCATGCTCGTTATAACTACGTACAGCAATGGTGAAGGGATTTTGTTGAGTCGTTTGGCAATGGATTTCTGTTTTGTCGTTCAATGGACCTTTTCGAGACCTTAATCACGCGGCGGCCATCTTAAATCCAGAGGATTTAAAACCTTTGTTTCCGCATCTGAACTCGTTGTGAAACGTCTGAATGCGAGGCTTGGGGGACCTTGGGGAATATAAAAAAGCTATTGTTTTTTACCAACATGGCGGGCTGTGATTTCAGTGGATTTCTGTTGTGATTCAAGGCCGGATATTTAGTGAGATCATCGTCGGTGGATTTCTAGAGGATTTTCTGTCGTCAGGAAGATCGTTTGGCCGGTGGATTTCTGTTGTGACTTATAACGTCGATGGATTTCTGTGGTGACTTGTGGTAGTCCGTCCTTGGACTTCTGTTGCTCAGTAAGTTAAATTATTTTTAGAGAAATTGTTTACTACTTCTGCAGCATATCAACAGCAAGCCGAACGACTCGGTGGTCATTGAGCCATAGAGACCTTGATCATATTTATAGTGTTGTTCTGTTTTTTGCAAAATTGTCGTGATTCAAGGAAGATCGTCCGTCGGCGGATTTCCAGTGGATTTCTGTTGTGATAATTTAGGTGAAATGAATAAAATGCAACGTTGTTTGACAAGTTTGTACGTACGATTTAATTTATCATACCCTGAGAGAAGTGTGTACTGTCATTGAGTATGGAGACCTTTGAATTCTATTCAAGAAATTTAAATAAATGTAGCTAATTGTCACTGATTGCATTTTGTGTGTGCAGTAGAACCTCTCTTTTAACCAAACATTAACATGATCATTCCATAATATCATGTAATCATTAGTGTTATTTATTAGTGTTATCAGTTATGAGATGTAGTTTTATTGTAAATATATTAATTATAGGTTATTTAAGTCAAGTAAATTGTAAATTAACTCTGAAAAGCCCCTTGGGGAGAGTAATAAAATATTGTATTGTATTATTTTTCTCACCTCACCCGCCCTGCGGGCGCGCGAGGCTTGCGCGCTTTGCGCGCGAGGATCACGCTTACGGCGCTTCGCGCCTTATTGAGCGGAAAATAACGACTGTTTTGCAGTCTAATATCGACTGTTTTGCAGTCTAATATTTTATAAGCAAAAATGTTTAATATCAGCTCTAACATTTCTGTCTGCAACTCGAAAGCCCACCGTCCTTAACCTATAATTTTGTTGAACGCACTTTAATAATCTGTGATTACGCCTAGTATATCTTCTAAAACATAACCGGTCGTTGCGTTCCCATACAAACCCTTATAAATCGAGTCTTTGTAACACAATACCGCTTTTATCGTGACGGTGTTCTCTTATCTTTAGCTTGGGCTGCCTGTGATGAAACACTGTCTCTTGTATCACTTACCATAAACAGACACATTGACGTAGGTCGTGTCAGAGCTGAATGCGTTTGATGCATTGCAGATATACTGGCCGGCATCCGATAGTGTCACCTTCTTATCACCAGTGATGTACCATGATACTCTACTCTGTTTGGAAGCTTGTCCAAGCCTTTCTTTGACCACGTGACTGAAATCGGCGGGCTTCCGCGGAAATCGCACGTGATTTTTCTCCGTTCTCCCAGGAATGCCTCGATACTGTGCTTGTGTGAATGGCTTAGTTTTATGACGTCCCTTTCTGAAAGGGAAGAGATCAGACAAATGTGATTTGTGATAATTTATGATAATTGAAGTGGAAAATTTACAGTACGAACCAGAGCTTTGGGAAACTAGTCGAGCAAAGGTGGCGTGGCTTGTTTGATGTTAAGTCATTGTATTTAGTAAGTCAGAGCGGTTTTCAATTGAGTGTAGTAAAACCAAAACCAAAGTAATCACTCTGGCCAATCACAATCGACGAAAACAACACAAGGAACCAATCAGAACTCGATAGTCGGAGTAAATATACACGTAGCCGGCGCCAAGCGCGGAAAAACGCGTACGACCAAGTGGCGATTGGTTTTAGTTTGGCATCTGATTGGTTAAGAAAGTGGCGCGAGTTTTTCCGCGAACCAATCAGAAAGCGTAGTGAAGCAAAACCGAAGCAAACGCATTTTTACTTTCGACGCTCAATTGAAAACCGCTCTACACTTCATTTCTTGGTTGACGAGAAAAAGTTAGGTCCGTAGGTATAAATTAAAATCACAGAGAAACTGCATGGGTGACTTGCGTCTGCGGAAAACGTTGAAAGTGGTTCAAATTTTTTCCGCAGACGGCCGTCCACCCCTGATCAAATGTGCGTTTAGACTAATTTTGCTTCTTTTGCATATTCAGTTCACCAAACTTGGCATACAAGCTTGGGTTGTTGGCCAATTCATTTTAATGTTAAGACTTACAGAAAATGTCAAATTTTGACGTCATAATTGATGACGTCAGAAAGACGTGTTATACAAATTTTATATTTTCCGTTCCTCGCTACGACAAATATTTCTCGAGCTATGGCAATTTAATGAAATTGAGTGTTCCCCCCCCCCCCCCCAGAACCATACTTTTCCTCTAAAATCAATCTCCTCGGTATTTTTTCTTCAATTTATTTAAAAGAAAGGCTAATAATTTGGTTCAGTGTTTCCAAAAATCGTATGATTTTTAGATTTTAGTTTTTAGTTCACCGAAACGATAATATTGGCAATCAAATAATTGATGACGTCACATTTTATGACGTCATAAAAATAGTTTTGTAGTACTAACACTGGTAGGAAAACACTTTATTTCGATTTTTTTTCTTATTCTTATTCTAGTCATCCAGGATATCCAATCTGCAACATAACTAGAATGATCGGCACCAAAAGCGACTCTAATTTGGAGATAATACACTAGGAGGGGCCATTTTTAGCTACGCATTTTTCAAAATTCAAAATTTCATATCATCCAATTTTTGAGATATCGACAAACATTTTCGGCTTTTAACTCCTTGATGTGATATTCCGTAAACTCTAGCAATAAATTTCATATTAAAACTTTAAATCAAGACTATGATATGATATGACGTTATCAATTGTGACGTCATAATTTGCATTTTCTATCAAAATGTTTGAGACAGAATCCCACACTCACTTGCTAAGTTTGGTAAAGAAATGCTCAAAAGCAAAACACAATTATTGTAAATTATATAAAATACCCACGTTTTACATGCAACACTTGGGGATGTTACCTAAACCGGTTGCGGTTGAAACGGTTGATCCCAAAAGAACACGACCTAAGACTTCACTTGTGCTTTCACACACAGCAATTTCATCAAGAATAACCGTTGCCAAAACAATCCATTTCTCTGAATCAATCGTTGTGCTGAAAGTTGCAAGAAAATTTGTACGTGGGAACCAAGTAGCTAGATTGTGTAATAACGCATGACCCATTGATGTTTTTTAATCGAACTACTGGGAAACTAACTATTATTAATAATAATTTGGAGTCTTTGCAGTGCCAATTGAGAGGTCCAAGAATCGGTGATAAAATGTGCAGGGAAACTAACAATTTAAAAGACAACATACAGTAAAGAAGGGGGGGGGGGGGGGGACTGAGCTTCCCGCTTCCCGCACCTTGTACTTCCGGTTCCCGCCCCTTCCATTGCGGTTCCCTCCTCTTTGTGCTTTTTCTATTGCAGAATATTACGCAATGTTGCGAAATATTTTCCTATTTCCCGGCTTCCCGCCCTTTCTTCTCCCGCCCCTCATATACTTCAGCACCAATTACTCCCGGGTTCCCACCCTCCTGCCCCCCCCCCCCCCCCACCCCCACCAAAAACTAGGGACCCCTTAGGCCATGTTGTGTTACGATAATCGATTTGATTCGATTCGATTCGATTCAAATTTCAATTTGCTCGCATCATAGGCCAAAAATAATCGAGTGGTTACACATCATAAACAGACCTTGGTATGATGTAAAGTTAAAGTGATCAAATAACGCGCTAAAGGTCACAGTCATATTTATACAGACTACATGTATTTTGCAACAGTTTGCCTGCTGACATATATTTAATTTTCGATGCGATTCCTCATGCATGTCCAATACTCACCACTTGTTCAAGTCGTGAAAGCCGTGAAAGGTAATATTCAACTCGTACGAGTCGTACAAGTCGTGAAATAAGGTTTACCATTTGTACGATTGGTTCAAGTGGTGAATGTGATGCTTTTCATGGAAATAACATGAAGTGTCATTTTTACATGGGTTAAAACTGCATCTCATTAAGGAAGGGACCCAGTCAACTCGTACGAGTCGTACGACTCGTACAAGTGGTGAAACTGCATCTCATTAAGCAAAAAACATGACACAAATTTATGAATATTTATCGTTCTAAAGCATGCTACAAGAGAAATGCTCGATTCCACAAATAACATGCCAAACACAGGCCAATATGCGTACTAGCGCGCGACAAACAAATGCTCGATTCCACAAGTGTATTTGAAATAAACGCACAGACATAACGCACGCCAATCGGACAGGCCAAAGTAGCGCGCGACAAACAAAACATGATATGAATATTCTTCGTTCTATAGGAGTGTTCACTGTTGATCAACATTACGTCAAATTTGTTTTGTTATTCAAATTTGCCAACCATTAAACAAAATAACGCGTTGTTTCAACAGCCAATAGTTCTCTGGTTGGCACATTAATAACAATAGGTGACGTAACGAGAAATATCGCTATAAGCGCGCTACACCACAAATGCTCGATTCCACAAGTAAACGCACAGACATAACGCGCGCCAAACGGACAGGCCAAAGTAGCGCGCGACAAACAAAACATGACATGAATATTCTTCGTTCTATAAGTGTGCTACACCACAAATGCTCGATTCCTCAAGTGTATTAATAAACGCACAGACATAACGCGCGCCAAACGGACAGGCCAAAGTCAGTAGCGCGCGACAAACAAAACATGTTTTAAAAAAGTAAACTTTTAATACTTGGTTTTCCAACCCCGTGTCTTTAGACATGTGTTATTTTAGAAGTTTTCCCTGTCAAGATAAGAAAGATTTGCGATACCCGGATGATCGAAAACGACGCGAAATTTGACTACGGCAGTTTCTGATTCTAATTCCATTTCAAGAGGATTTGTTTCGGAAGCCGGGCTGAAATCTCAGCCCCCTAACCGGGCTGAAATTTGCCATGTAATCACCCCCTAAGTCACATAATTTTATTATAGTAAGCTTATATTTTACTTAGACAATGACACAATTTACTTGGGTTTAGTTACCATCCAACACCTTTTTAGACTAAGGAGCAATATGGTTCATATTTTGTGAAATCAAATGGAATCCAAAGCTTTCACATTGTCTACACATACCAATGTAACTAAAATTCCTTAAAGTAAAGTAAAAGTGAAAACCTCAATTTCAGTGCCAATTGATTCAACTTTTACAAACTACCGTGTCGTGCATGAAAAGCTATGAAAACAATAAAAAACGTTTCCAACTATGAAACAATCATCTTTAAATTGACACACCAAAGCTTTTCTTTCAACCATAACATGAAAAAATGCAAAATTCGGACACGAGAATGAGATGCAATTTCACCAGTTGTACGAGTCGTACGACTCGTACGAGTTCACGAGGCCCTTTCCTTCTATAATGAGATACAATTTCACCAGTTGTACGAGTCGTACGACTCGTACGAGTTCACGAGGCCCCTTCCTTCTATAATGAGATGCAATTCCACCAGTTGTACGAGTCGTACGACTCGTACGAGTTCACGAGGCCCCTTCCTTCTATAATGAGATACAATTTCACCAGTTGTACGAGTCGTACGACTTCGCTACGAGTTCACGAGGCCCCTTCCTTCTATAATGAGATGCAATTTCACCAGTTGTACGAGTCGTACGACTCGTACGAGTTCACGAGGCCCTTTCCTTCTATAATGAGATGCAATTTCACCAGTTGTAACGAGTCGTACGACTCGTACGAGTTCACGAGGCCCCCTTACTTCTATAATGAGATGCAATTTCACCAGTTGTACGAGTCGTACGACTCGTACGAGCTTGACGAGGCCCCTTCCTTCTATAATGAGATGCAATTTCACCAGTTGTACGAGTCGTACGACTCGTACGAGTTGACGAGGCCCCTTCCTTCTATAATGAGATGCAATTTCACCAGTTGTACGAGTCGTACGACTCGTACGAGTTGACAAGGCCCCTTCCTTCTATAATGAGATGCAATTTCACCAGTTGTACGAGTCGTACGACTCGTACGAGTTGACCAGGCCCCTTCCTTCTATAACTCCGCTCAAACTCTAAGTGTCTATAATGAGATGCAATTTCACCAGTTGTACGAGTCGTACGACTCGTACGAGTTGACCAGGCCCCTTCCTTCTATAACTCCGCTCAAACTCTAAGTGTCTATAATACTTCATTTTATTTCACTGAAACGTATCACATTCACCACTTGAACCACATTCACCACTTGTACGACTCGTACGAGTTGAATATTACCTTTCACGACTTTCACGACTTGAACAAGTGGTGAGTATTGGCGATTCCTGTAATAAACTCAATACGCTGATAAGCTTCAGGAAATATTACAGCTCGTAATGGTCTGTGTATTGAACAGACTGAAGCTTGAAAGGCACGGCTAATGCATTCTCTGCGCTTTGTTTATAGGTAGAAAACAAGCACTCGTGACTGTGGTTTTGGCGCATAAATGTAATTTAAGTTACTCGCTTTTTCAATACATTTTCCTATTTTTAGTCATAGAGATTGTCCTTTTCCCTAAAATGTCCTGATTTGGGGCAAATCGCGTCAGTGACGTGTAGGAAATCAGGTCAATAATTAGAGCTTCTGGTGATTATATCCGAATTTGGGCGCCTACACGCATGCGTCTTTTGCACAAGTACCATAAGGGAAACCGCGACACAAAAGAAAAATATATATACCTTGCGCTGTTGCAGTAGTATTTGAAGCGATGTTAGAAGCAAAATCTCGTAATTTATTTGACATACATTTCTTTTAAAATTTCCAAAAGTCAACATCTTTGGAGAAAGTGATCAAGTGAGACATGACAAAAGCTCCACATAAACTAAGGTGTTGTGTTTGTGTAACACAACACAAAAAAAACGTACGTAGCGTGATTAATCTAAAGTTTGTCACAAAAAAGCGATTGTAATCTCGGTACCAGATTCCCAATTACATAGATATTTCTTTTTAATTTCATTTTAACTGTCACTTTTGAGGATGTATGTTGCGTGGCATACGAAACGTCAGTCATGTTTACAACATGCGTTGTTTTATCATGTTTATCACTGCTGTTTGTCAGTTGACGATTAATTATCGCATTACGCTCACGCTTCACCGCCTCGAGGCATACAGCCAAACCTTGTCCTCAACCCGCTCTCAACGCGCTTCATGCATGAACGCGCGACTTCAACTCTCAAAGCACAGCATTTATTGCTTAACTCGAAGAAGTTATGAGGAGTTATGGTTACACACTACAATTTCTCAGTGTTCGTAGGGTCTCGTAGTACAGTGTTTTTCCGCGAGCTTTTCCACGAGCTTTTCCACGAGCCTGTCACGTTGAGCAAGTGATAGGCTCGTCGAAAAGCTCGCGAGCAAAGCGCACTGGGATTACGTCACAAGATTGCGCAAGAATGCAGATTTGTGTCGACGATCAAGCCCTTTTTCAACTCCTGGGCCTAGCCCTGAGGGCCTGGGCCGGAGTAATTAAGCTTAGATGGCCGAAGAACAAGAGTTAGCTGTTATTACAGATGTCAGCGGTTTGACATGCAAACGAGGCGAAAGGGTCAATCTGGCATAGCCTGTGCCACATCCGTCATCTCCCCCTCCATGAAAAATCAGCGAGAGAGGAAGATTTTTGAGGGGAGGAGGAGGATTTACACAGGCTAATCTGGCATTGTATTGACTATTGTGAAGAACTATAAAACATTGTCAGAGTTAGCTTTCATGCCATATCATGTTTACTTTTGTTTCTCATATATTTGAATAGTAACGTTTTTTGCCTGTAATCTTATATTCTTTTGTTTCTCAGTTATTTGAATTGTAACGTTTTCTACTTGTAATCTTATATTCTTTTGTCTTTTGGTGTTTAAAATTGTAACCCCCGGGGGGGGGGGGGGGGGGGGTACTCAAAAAAGTTTTATACGGGGAGGCTCCGCCCAGAGGTCCAACCCCTTACCCTTTCATATACCATTTTTCACAGAAAAGGTACCCCTTTCATATACCTTCAATAGAAATTATGAAAATGGTACCCCTTTCACATACCTACAGTAGAAGCACTGCATCCCTTTTCTATACCCTTGTAATGAACTTAATGAACAATATATATCACCAGAAATCATCAAGCATTACCAGTGGAGATGTTAAACAAACAATAATATCATTTACTCGTGAAATCCCTACCCTTTCATATACTTCAACTCGTGAAATCCCTACCCTTTCACATACCTCGAGCCTAAAAAAGGACCCCTTTCGGGCGGAGCCTCCCCGTATAGTCCATTATAGGGAGTACCCCCCGGGATTGTAACGTTTTTTTCTTGGAGTTAGTTCCCTGAAGAAGTCAGGCCGTGCCTGACGAAATATTGGAAAATATATTCACATTTATCCCAACCGTACAGTCAGCCTTTCTTTATTGTATTTTCATTGTATTGACCCATTAGCCTCGTTTGTACTTTTGAAAACAAAAGAATATTTGACTGCAGGCTCAACTGTAATAACAGCTATTCAGTTGGAGAACGTGGATGCGTTTCAAGGCCGGATTAAAAGAGAACAAGAATACAAACTCTCGCTCAGCTGACGATTGACCAACAACTCTCGTGCGCATGCGCTCTCGTCGAATTTGACCTGCTCAAATTTTCAGTAGAGATTGAATCGACCAGAATTTTCGCTCGTTTGACAGGCAGATGATGCGAACTCTCGCGTACTCTCAGCTCGTTTGACATCGCTGATGATGATAGTCGATGAGCGGTTGAAAGAAGAAGAAAAAACGTTCGCCCAATCCTCGTCTCTCTTCGACTCTTACTCTCCTCATTTGATCCGGCTTTAACTCACAAATGGAACAAAAATTTAGCTGACAAATTGTTTGTCGACCCGATAACTGTGGAGAAATGGTCAATATGTTTAACTAACACCAGCTAGACAAATGATATATTTTTTTGCGACAGTTGATATTTAGACCCCCCCCCCCCCCCCCCTCCCCTAATGCACGCCCCTTTAAAAATTGTAGGACTAGAAAAATTGCCCCTGCCCCTGTCACTTAACAGAACAATCTAAAACAGAAAGCGTAGGATGGTCACCAAAAACGACAGGCAGGAGAGAGAAAATTCCAGCAGACGGACGGTGGGAACCTGAGTCCTTACCCTCGTCCTTCATCATGGTGATCGTGATCTTGCCATAATCGGCCTGAGCATTAGCTCCCGTCAGTAGTTTGACGAGGTCATGTGGCCATGGTCGGCTCGTCGGCTGAAATGAAGCCTAATCCGGTATCTGACCCACCATCCCACGCGGGCAAAGATCTCTCTATACTCTCCATCCAACCATCACTTCCGCACAGGTCCACGCTATCGATTCCAACAAACCAATCAGGGACGGAGCGATCATGGTTATCATAGACACCAGAGAGTACTTGTCTTTTACCATGATCTCCATGGTTACGGTTTCAGTAGGGCACTACCAGCACTGGCTTTGTAGACTTTGTAGATCCTCGAGTTTGGCTTTGCTTTGACCGTCATGATCTCGTGATACAGTAATAGAGGGTCGGCTGGCCAAAACCAAAAAAAAAATATCCGTTAATTAAGTCTATTTTATTTAGCGTTTATTTAGTGCAATAATTTACTTATAAATCTCAAGAATTTTGCACGGAACAAATTTAAGGTGCATACAAGAATACCGCATACCGAAATATAAATCAATCAATCAATCAATCAATCAATTAACTTTATTGGCTAGGACACAATTACTGGTAAACCCAGTAGTTTACATTGTGTAATATAGGCCCATCTACCTGTAAACAAAAATTTCCTCACAGAAATTGTTGAACTTTAGACCATATTAATTTTCTTTCTTCCATTTCATTGTGTTACAGTTGCATTATCTTCAATGTTCTCAGTACTTGAAATTTTGTTTTTGTTCCCAATATTTGACTGACTTAAAAGACCAGTAATGGAAAACGTATCTTGATATTGCTGCATCAACTTGTTTCTTATCAGCTTTTTAATTTCACTTTTAACCCCCCCCCCCCCCCCCCGTTAATATAAGCCCACCCACAAAACCCCTTCTCTCCGAATGTTACGATATGAAACACAAATAGCCATCACAAGTCTCTCAGCATACCGTAACAAGGGGGGAGCAGGGGGCAGTAGGAGAGAAGGGGGTAGGGGGGCAGGGGGGCAGGGGGTGGTCTTCTTATGGGAATGAGTCCTTGACTTTTGAGTGAGTTTTTTTTGGAAGGCTTATTTTCGGGGGGGGGGTGAGGGGGGGGGGTTATTATCGAAAATTCCAAACGCACCTGTTTTCCCCACACTCTGCACCCCTGGGGAGGCCATTGTCCATGGGGCTCCAGAATTTGTACTTGTAGTTGTGGGTACAACCAATCAGTGGCGAAAGTGAGCACCAGACGGGAAGCTCGCGGATTGCAAGCCGCTTTTCCACATTCCTTCAAACTTGAGGGTATACTTCTTCTCCCCACTACACGAGGGCATGGTTGGTTTGTTCACCCTCGTCCACATGAACTTGACCAGTGGCTTGATATCGTCTGGACCTTTGAAAGGGGTGTCGGAATCTTTGGTGATGACTGTGATATCACCAGCTGGATTCGTCGCTGGCAGTACCCATGTCAAAACATACTGCCATTTTTAGTGCCTGCATCCCATGGCTGGGACATGGCTTCCGCAGTTTCTTTCCACATCCCATTATCGCAGAGACTGACCCCAGCGACTCCAACGAACCAATCAGGTGATGGGACCATCATGGCGATCGCGGACACCATATAATAGTCAGCGGTCGCATACACCTTGAGTCCTGACACGTGGGCTGTACCGCCGTTAACCTTTCCGCTAGCTTCGAATGTCTTCCATGTTGTTTTGCTGTACATCATTTGCTTCATGATTTCATACTTTAGTGTCGTTGCATTACCTGAAACATGAAGGAGCGAGTGTCTAAATTTCGATTAGGGGTATCGAATGGTCTTTGCGAGCATTTGCGAGCATGCGAGCACAGCGTTTTTCTTTGCGAGCACGAGCATTGACAAAAACTAGCCTTGCGAGCAACGAGCACTTTGCAAAAAACTACCTTACCAAAAACCTGAGTATGCGAGCACTTGTAAAAAATATGCGAGCACGAGCAAGCGAGCACCCACTAAAATTTTGCGAGCAATTCGAGCAGAAGCCTAATTTTGCGAGCACTTGAAAATTTTGAGGGACCATTCGATACCCTTCTATTATGTATCGTAGGATCAAATTAGCATTGTAAATATAATAGTAGTTAGATAAGCATTGTACATATATATAGCACATTTTTAAACCGTATTGTTTCCCTTCTGTTTTAAAAAGTTCTATTGATGCAGTAGAACCCCGCTAACTCGAACTCTGTTAACTCGAACTCCCCGCTATCTCGAACTTAAATCCATTCCCCTTGCCCTTGTTTTTCAGTCATTTACTATCGGCTAACTCGATGCTCCGCTATCTCGAACTATTTGTGTACGTTCCTTTGAACTATACAGAAATCTTGGACTTCCGGTTTTTACTGCGCATAGTCATGGCGGAATCGCTTTCCCCCCAGAGGTCCTTGTTGCCCGTTTCCGCCGCTGGACAAGGGTAATTAGCGACCTTTAGATCGGGAGTACGAGTACGAGATTGACTACGAGTACGACTTACGAATTTCAAATCAGTAACGTTCCCAGAGTCCTCGCTCCTCCCTGTTGCTGACCAGTAGAGAAGGAGGCTCTAGGAACAAGATTGGTGTTAAACGTGTTGATGTAAACCCTGCGCACTAGATTTGGAAAGTCGTACTCGTACTCAATCTCGTACTCGTCCTCCGATCTAAAGGTCGCTATTAACGAGGACTCTGGGGGAACGTGGCCAAATTAAAATATATTAAATTAGGATTTCGGAAAGCAACAGCAGCGCTGTAAAATTCTGCCACTTTATATTCAGCTAACGAATCGGAACAGATATCAAACTGTTAGTTTATACAAATATCTCTTTAAAAGCCCAAAATGATTTGAGAAAACCGAATAAACAATATTTGAAGTCTTTAGTAATTTGCTTTTATAAATTTCCTCGTTGAGCATGAGTGCCCTGCAGATACACGCACGTGATGCATGCGTCATGGACATGGTCGGATTGTCATTGGCCGCAGGCCGTGCAACGTCATTGTTTTGATTGACAGAATTAGTGAAGCGAGTGGTGGGTTTAAGCCCCGATCATCAAAATTTGTTGGTCATGTTGAGAGATGTCAAAACGGCTTCAACATTTCGAGAATATAAGAAATGTTGAGAAGATGTTGAGACAAAGGGGGTGTCAAACGACCTCACAAATGTTGAGAGAATTTTGAGACAAATGCCTAAAGCGAGGGTATTAAAATTCATGACCATTTTAATGAGACTGAATGAGAAAATCGCACGGACGTAACAGTTTTGGTCATCTTGGAGGAAATGAACATCATTTCATTCACTTTAGTTTAACTGAAATAATATATATGCCAAAGAACAAATAAAGAATGAAAATTACGCATTTATAATTGCATGCATGTATACAGCGTAAGGGCGATATTTACCCGGGGGGGTACTCCCTATAATGGACTATACGGGGTGCTCCGCCCGAAAGGGGTACCTCTTCAGACTGGAGATATATAAAAGGGTAGGGATTTCACGAGTTGGAGTATAGAAAAGTATAGGGATTTCAAGAGTTGGAGTATAGAAAAGGGTAGGGAAAACTGTCATTTAGGTATGAGGTGGACTGCAGGTTTGAAGTTCTTAGCCATCGTAAGACAGCTTCCTTCCACTTCCTTCTGGGGGTATATATTGTTCATTAAGTTCATTCCAAGGAAAAAGGATGCAGTGTTTCTACTGTAGGTATGTGAAAGGGGTACCATTTTCATAATTTATATGGAAGGTATATGAAAGGGGTACCATTTTTCCATGGAGGTATATGAAAGGGGTACCTTTCTGTCAAAAATGGTATATAAAAGGGTAAGGGTTGGACCTCTGGCGGAGCCTCCCCGTATAAAACTTTTGGAGTACCCCCCCCCCCCCCCCCGGGATATTTAAGTCTAAAACATATGGAAATCATGATATATCGTATCCTCGAACTGATTTTGACAAACGATCACAATCAGTCAGAGCACGGCTCGTTCGTTTTGCAACTCGTGAATAAAAATCCGTACGTCGCACTTTCTATTAAGTAATCCATATGTATCACAGGTAACCAAAGCGCTGTATAAGAGTTTGTATGGATCTGAAATTCGATCGAAAATAATTTTCACTTTTCCTTCGAAACGTTATAAATAATGTGAATTAAAGTGTTAAAACCTCACCTGTTGTCTTTTCCTGTGTTTTTATCGCTTCTGAGAGGCTCCTGGAAGCTGCGTTTGGGAGAATTTCTACTCAACGGTCGAACCTGCCACTGAAGTCACTGTAGTGTATTAAGAGAAAAACACTCAGATAGTAGCGGGTTCGACCGTTGGGTAGAAATTCTCCCAAAACAGCTTCCAGGAGCCTCTCAGAAGCGATAAAAACACAGGAAAAGACAACAGGTGAGGTTTTAATACTTTATTTCACATTATTTACAACTTTTCGAAGGAAAAGTGAAATTATTTTCGATCGAATTTCAGATCCATACAAACTCTTATACAGTGCTTGGTTACCTGTGGTTGTATACACTTTTTTTTAATGTAAGAATGTATATTTTCATGCCCAGGATGAATATTCTTATTTTCTGTCAATTTTAGGCTGAGAATATTCTTTATACATTCTTAGATTACGAAGTGATCCAGAGTATAGTATTTCAGTAAAATAACAGAAATAATACGAACCTGAGCTGTACACGTTTTTATCATATTTTAACTCGTTTTGATACATAGTATAAGAAAAAGGAGAAGTATACATGGTACATATTTACCATACTTTTAAATGAAACATCGTGTGATTTTATTGTACATGTATTTTAATTTCTATCAACAAGCAAACAAAAAAATCTTAACTAAATCTCAGCCTTGGGTATATTCTTAGCAAATTCTTAAAATTTCGCCAATCTCATGCAGCCTCAATATTCTTTTAAACAAGATTCTTACGAAAAATCTTGTAATGGTTTGATGAGAATGACTTACCGGTTTCTGCCACATATTTTACTCCTTCAGTAGCCTTTATTCCTGCCTCGAACATGGTATAACCTGAATTGTGCGAGCAACCGACCAAAGGCGAAAAGTTAGCGCCATTGATTGGAACAGCGTTCGGATGGGACGTGTTGCTCCACATATAATAAACCGACAGCTCGTATTCTGCTTTTCCAGGGCATTTGACATTGGAATAAACTGTCGAGAAGAAGCCAAGAAACGCGACGAGGAATATGCTGTACGAGAAATCATTTTCGCCAGGTTTCAGTTGCTAAACTGAGACGAAGATGAAGAATTAACGAAATACTGTCGTATGTACAACCGCCGACCACCGTTACACGCCGAAACGAGATGGTTGTGCGAAGTGACACTCCTTTCCTACAATCATTTAATATATCGGCCTTTGATATTAGCTCCACAACTGCTGTTTACGTCATGTGTGTGGCTTATTAAGTAGTTATGATATTAGAGTGATTTTACTAAACCCGTGAAACAGTTACCACACTATTAGCCGGATACTATTACAGTAGACACTAATTCCATTGTTTTCTTTTGTTTAGTTTTGACTATTACGCACTAACTGTTAGATATTGTTTCACGGGTTAAATAAAATCACTCTAATAATGCAAGAGATAGACTAACGAACTACAGATATCAACAGTTTGAAACACACTTGCAATTTTGGGTCGAAGCTTACATACGCGCAAAGATTCGATATCAATATTTATTTTTCTAAGGATTGTTATTTGTTTGAAGTGATACAAGACTTTTTAGTTCTCTTTTCGTTCAGGGAAGAGGTATAGCTAGGTATGCTATTAAGCTTAATATCAATAATTCCGCTTTCTTTTGTTAAAACGAAACAATTGTTCAAATGTTCAGGCCCTGAAGCAAGCTACTAGCGACGCAAGCACAAGCACAAGAATTCTGTGCAAGTGAAAACGAACGCAAGCACACTGAGCACAAGCACATGCAAGAGCGAAATATTCACCAGCATGATTTGATCATATATTGTTAAAACCAGGTTTTTGTGCATTTGACTGACGGAAAACATGAATCTATTGTTTTACTCATTGAACGAAAGCTCGAATAATGCCATTTTCGCTTGAAAACGAAACGAACAATTTCACCGACGGAAACGACGTTTTTAACCAGCAAGATTCGTAGAATCAAGGCAAGCAAAATAAGCACAATAACTCACTTTCGGAGACGATTTTCTTAACTAACCATTGTTGTGTTCAAAAATTCCTTCAAGATCACTGCTTTTTCCTTGTGCTTGTGTTGTTCCGTTTTCACATGCGACGCAAGCAAAAGCGCAAGCACAAGGATCAAAATATTTGTATCCTTGCGCTTGTGCTTGCGCTTGTGCTTATGCTTGCGTCAAGCCCATTGACGGCGAAATAAGGGCTCTTGTGCTTGCGCTTATGCTTGTGCTTGCGTTGAAAACCAGGCTTAAGCTACTGCATGACGAGCAATTTGGACTATAAATTAAAATTCAGTGACGCAGATATTGCAAGTTTAGAACCAAATGCCGTCGAAAATAATCATTTTCTTTCTCTACTATTACTTTAAAATAAAGTTTCAAGGCTTTCCACTAATCTTTTATAAGTTTTACTAATAAGCGAGCCAAGAGCAAAAATGTCCCATTTTTCCGTGTGCATGTCATGTATATGATGTCTAGTAAACTGTTCCTGCACTTGTGGTTTTTTCTTTTGTTTTAGCGCGTGTTGTTAACAACAATGACACTGGGAAAATTGGTACCAGTATTTGCGAAGTGCAAAATCACTGCACCTTCAAATTGAAGAAAGCCTCAAAAATAATAGTTTACTAAGGTAGAAAAACACCAAAGAGGTAATAAGAAACCATACAGGAACAAGGATGGTTGAAGATGGAGAAGATTACGTAAGACAGGAGGCTCCTGGTAAGACGGATTACGAACGGCGAACTTGAAAACATTGGCCAATTTTTTCAAGATGCAACATTCGTGACGTATCGTAAAATTCCGAAACAAGCCCTCCGTATATAACCCCTCCGAATATAAACCCCCCCCCCCCCAACCCCCCCAAACAACAACAAACAAATCCAACGCAAAAAAGCCTCCTATAATAAGCCCCTCCGAATATAAATTTAAAACTCGCCTCCAGTCTCCATTTGAACTTCGGAACGGGCAATTGTTTGTTATATTTCAGTCACTCAAAACATTGTTTTCGTGTCTTCGGCCTAATCTACCAGCTTCGCAGACGGGCGAGGTTGTCATTTTAAAAGGAATGTCACTTTTGTTAAGTATTTTTACTTATTGATAGAACCAATATATTGGACGTGTTTTCAAGAAGCTTCTAATAATGAGGTCATTGGGACAATTTGTGCGGATGTGCTAGAGCGAAGCCTGGAGGCATAGTTCGTAATTCGCCAAGAAGCAAGTGAGCTTTTTCATTCCTTTTTGTAAACTGATCATGAGTCCGTATTTGAAACGTTTACCAACGATCGGTCGACATCATCCCTGACCAGCGAGAAAACTTTTGTGAAATTTCCGATTCACGCAAAATCCATGAAAGTCAATGTTATAAAATTTAGCATTTCATATCCGCTTTTAGCTTGTTCAGTCCGTATTGGGGGGAATATTGGTCGAGTTCGAAAAAGAAACAGTTTTGACTCATCTGTGTATCGAATAATTTAAAATAAATACGATGATTTTAGCTGAAAGTAGACTGAGTTGTTGATTCAGCCCCTTCAAAGACGAATTGTAAAAAATAAAAAAAAATGTCAAAAAGCATTGTTCTTTCTCGTTTCTACTTCCTGTCCTGATTTTGTTATTCTAATTTGCTTTAGTTTATGTGTCACATTTAAGCCAATATTTATTATCTGTTGACAGATATATATATATATCAAGAAATGTCTGCTAAAAATGCTAATCAAAATGTTTATTATGATGTCGTAGTTTCGTGAGATTTATTTATCGATCTGGTCCTAGCAGTACCGTATATAAGCCAACACTAGTGATTTTCGCATTACAATGAGACATTCTGACAGTGAATGTGTTTCTAGATGCCCACAAAACTAAACGGAAAAAAATAAACCGATTTCCTAAACTCGAAGAATACTTCAAGTTCTTTGAGTATGAATAAAAAAACAGCTCGTCACAAGTCATACATCATACTCGTAAACAATAGCCGCAGAGCTTTCTTGAGTAAAGACTGTTCTTGTTTTTACCTGCGCTTTGTAAACAATAAATTGCCGGGAATTAACAGTTTAGTTCTGGGTGTTTCAGTTCATTATTATAACCCTCACTGGTGTTCATAGAGTCATGGCTACTGTTCAGATGAAGTTCGTTTTGATTTTTGCTCTCTTGGCTTATACGACTGGGAAAAGGTTAAGTACGACTGATGTATACTGACAAATTTATTGTATTTCAAGACAACTTCAGTCCATCCTCTATTTCAACCTTTTTAGATCCGTTTTGGAATCGGAAGCCTATGAAACCCTCTTGCCTATGAAACCCTTATTATGCTTCACAGAGTGTTAGCGCAACCTCGTGTAGTCCCATCATCAATGTTTACGGCGGCGGCATTCAGGTAACTGAAAAATGTCATTTTTACTTCTGTATTTCGTTCACGTTTCCGTCTTCAGTAACGATTACAGCAAACGCTATAACCCGTCTTTAATTATACTGATTCAATATTTTTAGGGCGAGAGAGGAGATTCAGGAACATATCAGTACAATATCTGCTCGTGAAGTTGATTTATTAAACTCGCGTACATTTTGGAACTAACTTTAATTCTTTCTTTGATCTATGTAATTGACAAGACTAATGGTTTCTTTTTCTTTTATCCTTAATACAGGATCCAAACAAACCATCTGCACACCTTGAGGCTGTCGATAAAAAGGCTGTGACTTATCAAGCTAACAACGGTACTTTATTAATTCTCCTTGAATTTGACGGAATTAATTTTAGCACGGATCTAAAAAGTCACTTGTTAACTCCAAGCCCTGGCTTTTTTTAATAAAACGAAAACCTAAAAAATGCCGTCCATCTGAAAAATAAGTAAAGTTTGAGGTAAACTTCCACAGTTCGAAAATATTTTGATTCTCAAATGCTTGCATGCAGTGATGTCTGAAAGAAACTATAACAGAAAAAGGTCGAATTAAGTTTTCAAATCGGATTTTAGGAAAGTTCTAAATCTCAGGTGGAGAGCCATATTTTACATGAGATAAGTTGTTATCCCACTAAAGGAAGTGGATTTTGTTATCGCGTGCCGGTTTAAAAACCAATGTCTTGCTTTAAAATTACTTTGCAGTGATAAAAGACTGGTCTGTAAGTGCTCCATTCAGCCATCTTGCAGGCGCATGACGTACCAGGACGGAAAAACTGACTGTGCCCACCCCTGGACGGTACTACATCTACACACAACTTTACTACCATTCCCGTGGAAGAGTCTATGTTGAGGTGAACAACAATCCCATTAACAATGATACAACCACATACTTCGGGAGGAGGCGAAGGCACATTGTACGCTGGCGGCGTGTTCAACCTCAAGGCTGGTGACGTCATCACGCTGAAAGCGGCCCATCCAAACACCAAAAATCTACATGTACAGCCTATCACAGCTATTTTGGCGGCGTACTTGATTTGAGCCCGAAATGCTGACCGTCGCGTCGGTCGAAAGTGCGCCATAAACCTCATTCATAAAAGGGATAATGATAAAGTTAGCTTACAACGCTGATTTTGTAGAAGACATTTTGCTTTCAAAATCGTCTCAGTCTGCTAGATTGCTGCAATTCTCAGTTACTGATTAAAATAAAGAAAAGGATGGTGCAACAGATCTTTGTGGATTACTGTGTGATAACAGCTTAATGAACCGAGAGCGCAGCAACACTGTGAAACTACGATATCCCAGTACAGATTTAATTCTCAAAATTTTCATGTTTTTGTAGCCTAGAAATTATTTTCAAATCAATTTTTTTATCAAAAACGGTATTTCCAGCCATGGAACGTAGTATTTTACTGCTACTGTTGCCTATGTTTTTACCTGAGATTGCTAAAAAAATATAGCATGTATCACTCGCAACTAGTTTATACGAGAAAACGTGCCGTTTTTAATCTTGCAAAAACCCCAAAATCTCGAGTCTTCTACAATTCCTTTTCTTATTCCTTTCTACCCTCGTTGTCTTGCATTTTGAACTTCCCTTTTACAGCCCCAGTATAAAAGTTATCTTAGATTTTTCTTCTTCCAAGCGTTCATACTGCGTACTCATCGCCTTGATTTCAATTTCCTTTTCTTGTGCCGTTGTAATATTTGCTTCAGATAAGTTCATTTCGAGAAGACTTAGTCGTCAAACAATTATGTTGCCAATCAGTTTTGGCGGTATAACGAGTTCAAGCCAAACGACAATTATAGTTTCAGTTAGTGACGTGTAATTTGAAATGAGATTTTGGAGGAAAAAAATAAATAAACGTCGAACTGCTTTTTTGTGAATAAAACTATAAACGTCAAATTCCCAAACTT
Organism: Desmophyllum pertusum; assembly: GCA_029204205.1. Classification (NCBI taxonomy): domain Eukaryota; kingdom Metazoa; phylum Cnidaria; class Anthozoa; order Scleractinia; family Caryophylliidae; genus Desmophyllum; species Desmophyllum pertusum. The sequence continues at coordinate 236,010 of MU826355.1, forward strand.
TGTCACAATACTGAAGCTTATAATTCGAAAACTGTTGGCTGCGAAAGGCGAGCGAGTGTTTCGGCGAGCAGGGCGTATGACGCGCGAGTGGTTTTCGCTAGCCCATGGGTCATTGCTCAGAGAATTTAAGACTGCTCACAGCCTCTATTTTCTTTATAGCGCGAAAAGTCGCGCATTTCTGCGTTGATCTGAGAAATATGAGACTAAGATCACTTTTTAAAAAGTGAGCATGTTTCCAGTAGAGCGCGAAACGGGAACACGAGTGATCTGTCACGCGCGCATACCACGTTACTCGCGCGTCTTCACACTTGTTTCTCGCAGTCACTTACAATCCGGGCTTACAAAAGAAAGACTTCACTCGTCAGCATCATGCAGGACCGAGGACGGTTTACCCAGTAGAGCACAAAGCAGAAGAAGCGTGTGTCAAGCTCGCCTCACCCGAAAACCGGCCGGTTCAGAATACGACATGTTTGCTGAACAACTTACATGTAGTGTTTTAGTTTGTGATTTTTAATAAATCGACTGATAGAGTCTAATGCATTTACATCCAATTAATAATATATCCCGCACGGATACATTTGAATTTGGTTATTACCACGTGACCAAGAAACAATTAGATCCAAACTCATCTCCATTTACACAACAATAGTGACGTCAGGCGCACGTCAGCATTTCTTGCTGCCGAGCAAAGGCAAATGGTTTTCACGACTGGCTTCAAAGCAGTCAAGCATACGCACAGGAAACCTCGTCGGCGGGAGGAAGAGAGACCCTGGGAACCGAGGTTGACGCACAGGTCATATTCTAAGATTCTTCGAGGCATACTATTTAAAATTTGTAACAAACTCGGCGTCAATTTTGAAAACCGCCTGATTTTTTAACCTTGAGCCATTGCCATAGCATGACGCGGTTAACTCGTCCCCAGTCGTTTCTCTTGTCTCCTTTGTTAGGAGTCGCAAGACCCTTGCGCTCCCCTCGGCCGCGCTTCTCTCGTTAATATTAAAATTAATAGGAGACAAGAGAGACCGACTGGGGACGAGTCAGACGTCGGCTAGGAATAATCAGGCTACCCCCCCACCCCCCCCCCCCCCCCCCCGGATGGGATGTTCACGGTCCATCACAAGTTTGATCCCAGTTAGGTACCCCTTTATAGCGAAGCTGTTGTCGTGGATAATATTGGCCAGGGCGCATTGTCAACTGGTATGAAATGCCCTCTGACGTTCTCGTGGGACGAGTAGACAACCAACACATCAGTAACTGTCCCAGATTTTTCACTGCTAGCAGACAAATGATAGACCCAAATTGTTTCTGAAACTCATTATATCTTCCCAGCTCAAGCCAGCACACCACCCACGCCCCTGTTTATTAGACCTTCTCGGTCTTGGCTTTCTTATTATTACGTTTTTCAATTTCATCGGTAAACTGTCGAATATCGCAGCTTCTCAAATTGTTTACGACGATTTACATTCCAAAAACACCAGCTCTACCGTCACGTGGATTGGTGCGAAAACTGATGACAGATCAATTTCTTAGCTTGCTAAAGAAAACGCGGTTGCATATTATTCCCGGGAGGGGGGGGGGGGGGTTGGGGTACTTGAGACCCATGTTTTGGGTATAGGGGTGCCGCTGAGGGTTTGAAAACCTGACCCTGTTTAGGGCAAAAAAAACAATAAAAACCCTAAAATACCTACCCTGTGTAGGACAACATCCTCTATTTTAGGACCCTCTGTTTAGGTTGCAATTTAGCGAATTCCGTTTGACTGGTACGCGGCAAACGTCTCCGATCTCTAAATACTGTATAAACCATATTTTTACGACGACAATCGTGCAACCATACCCTGTTTTAGGACAGGTCCAGACCCTGTTTAGGACAGACTCGCATGAAATTATATACCCTGTTTCAGGGCAGAGAGGCCAAAACCATACCCTGTCCAGCGGCACGTCCCGTATAGGCCACATAAGGGAGTACCCCCCCCCCCCCCCCCCCGGGATATTATTACTGATGTCAGATACTGCATTTCACTTACGGCCTTCCAGATACACTGAAAGTGATTATCATTCGTAATGATTGTCACATAACAATTGAAAACAAAATGTCAAACCAGTCCTGCAGTGGCTCTATTGTGTGTGGTTTGCCTTGAGGCATGTTTTGATCCATTTCTTTGTTTTAGTGTGTGATGATATCTAAAGTTTATTTCAAGCAAGTTTATACCAAGCATGACCAATTTGAACATCTGAATATATTGACTCAGTAAAAACCATTGCACAAACTGCTAACAAAATGTATGAATAAAAATAATATAAAACCCTCATGCGGCGGTTTTATGATCTATTGCCTGCTGAGTATCCGATTGAACCTTCACTGATCGAGCTAATATTTAATACTGAAATTTAGCCACAGATATATACTATTTTAATGTCGTTAGATGGGGCTTTAAACCTGGTTTTCACTAGCGACGCAAGCACAAGCGAAAGCAACATACGCAGACGCAGTAACGTGTTGATCATCAGTGCCTTTTGTTTAGGACAAATCAACACGTTACTGCGGCTACGTATGTTGCTTGCGCTTGTTCTTGCGTCGCTAGTGAAAAACCAGGCTTTAGATACGACGGAAAATTAAACCTTACCCATATAAAAACGAAGGAATTCACGTTTATTGAATATAAATAAAATATAAACAACTCGTCACAAGTTATACGTCACGATTCCAAACTAATGACTGTTTTTTTTTAGAAGAAAAGGCAGTTCTTGTTTTATCCGCTCTTTTATATAAAACAATACATTGAACATCACTCTCTGTGCGTTTTAGTTTCATATTTGAAGCTAATCTTTGATCGAGAGTCATGGCTACTGTTGATATGAAGTTCGTTTTGATTTTTGCTCTCTTGGTTTATACCAACTACTGCTTTGGAAATACAACTGGAGCTGCCAGTAAAGTAGGTTCACTGATTTGAATATATTTCAGAATCTTTGTTACCAATTGCAATCTGAAGGCCTCTTTTCGATACTTCTCAGTAACGAAACAACATTTTTACCACTTAAACATTTAAAATTACGATCGATGTTTTGCATGAGAAAAAACATTTGATTAGTGTATCAGGGCGGCTGTTGCTGATACATATTAAATTCTAATTCTTAAAGTAAGTGATGAAATGAGCGCATGAAGTTCGTCCGACACAGATCGCGTAGCTTTTATTTTAGAAATGAACTGTAAACACTTGACATTCTAACATCGGCTTTCTCTACAAGAAAATTAAAGAAACCGTTCTCGAAAACTCTGATACTTCTTTAGTTTGAAATATTTGATTCAATGAATTGTCTATGCGCAACGCAAAAATCGTGAATTGCGCAAATGTAAAGGTTTAATTGTGATCAACCGAATCAAACTGTTCAGAAGGAGTCTCGCAGTTTGAATTAATAACAGAAGCATTTGTTCTTGATGCAGAACTAGGTTACAGTTCCTCCCAGACTAATTTTTGCGCATTTTATATTATGTTTCACAGAATGTTTCTGCAGCTTCGTGTAATCCCATCAACATCAATGTTCACGGCAATCAAGGCATAAAGGTAATTGAAAAATGTCATTGTTCCTTCTGTAGTTTGTTTGGTTTCTAGTAACTAGTATATGGCAAGCGCGGAGCGCTACCCGTCGGTTTCATTCCAAGTACTAATTCAATATTTTTAGGGCGAGAAGGGTGAGAGAGGAGATTCAGGAACATCTTGCGAATGCAACTTACAGGTAAACAACTACTCTCTGCTTGTTAATTTATCACGGTCAGTCTCACACACGGTTCGACACGGTCAACTTATTTCCTTCTTTTGATCCATGTAATTGACAAGATTATGGTTTTCTTAATACAGGATCCAAACAAACCATCTGCACACATTGAGGCTGTCAACAAACAGGCTGTGACTTATCAAGCCAACAACGGTACTACTTAATTTGAATTTTGACGGAATTAATGTAACACGGACCTAAAAGTCAAGCCTTTTGTTGAAATTATTTTTTAATAAATGAAAGCCTAAACTTCCGCCTATCTATATAAATACTATGACGTTTGCGGTAAAACATGCACAACCACTGGGGATTAAGAACGCATTGATTGTTAACCGCAGTTTGCTGAGAGGATAATTCAGTGATTACAAGAAAATGTTGAAGAAATTCAAATGAGACTTGGGGAAATTACTGAATCTGACTGGTTGAAAATCAGGGACAGCGATATTTATGTTATTATGCCCCTGTTTATACTTTTATAACCAATGTCTTGCTTTTTGTGTCCCCCAAATTAGTATGGGATTTTCCCAGGCTTTAAGGCATTGACACGATAATAAAGTTTTCTATCTTCTATCTATCTATCATTGTCTTCTAGTGATAAAAGACTGGAATGTCAATGCCCCATTCAGCCATCTTGCAGGCGGCATGACGTACCACGACGGAAAACTGACTGTGCCCACCCCTGGACGGTACTACATCTACGCACAACTTTACTACCGTTCCAATGGAAGAGTCTATGTTGAGGTGAACAGCAATCCCATTACCATGATACAACCACCTACTTCGGGAGGAGCCATGGCGCATTGTATGCAGGCGGCGTGTTCAACCTCAAGGCTGGCGACGTCATCACGTTGAGAGCGAGCAACTACTCAACCAAACACCAAAATCTACATGTATAGCTATCACAGCTATTTTGGCGCGTACTTGATTTGAGCCGAAATGCTGACAGTCGCGTCGGTCGAAAGTGCGCCATAACCTCATTCATAAAAGGGATGATGATAAAGTTAGCTTATTTGATTAGGTCTCCTGGACACGCTGATTTTGTAGAAGTCGTTTTGCTTTCAAAATCGTCTCAGTCTGCTAGATTGCTGTAATTCTCAGTTAACTGATTAAAATAAAGAAAAGGATGGTGCAACAGATCTTTGTGGATTACTGAATGTGTGAATAACAGTTTAATCACCCGAGAGCACAGCAACACTGTGAAACAAAGCATAAGAAACAACTTGGATAACGAAAATATTTTCTTTAGTATCTCTAACAATAAAATCACTGATATACTACGCGCGTTCTGATTGGTCGAAAATCTATTGACTATTTTACCGGTCATAGAAATCGAAAGAAATTAACAAATAAAATTAATAAAATTTCCTTTCTAATATGGCGGCACTGTATGGGAGGACTAAGCGGTACACGAACAATTGCCCAACTTCAGTTGGCTTGTCAGAGGATGAAACAGAAAATCTGGGGTCGAGCACTAAAATAAAAAACTCAAATGGTCAACGAGGCGTAGCCGAGTTGACTATCGCTCGCAACCTCGTTCCCAGGGTCTCTCATCTTCCCGCCCCCTGGAGAAGAGACCCTGGGAACGAGGTTGTATCGCTCGTAGAAAACGAGTGAGTAGTCTAATTGTTTAAGTAGAAACTTTCCTTGTTCTATGGCACAAAAATTATATTTTATGTGCCAATTGTTGAATCCTGACAACGCGCGCGAGAGCTTTGTTTATCGCGACTCCGAAAAGTACACTGTTTTCTTTACTATAGAAACCTTACCCCTTAAGCCTGGTTTTCACTAGCAACGCAAGCACAAGCGCAAGCAACATACGCAGACGCAGTAACGTGTTGATTTGTCGTAAACAAAAGGCACTGATTATCAACACGTCACTGCGTCTGCGTATGTTGCTTGCGCTTGTGCTTGTGCTGCGTCGCTAGTGAAAAACCAGGCTTTAGGCTCAATTTATGCGTCGCATTTCGCATCTCCGTCGCGTTGAATATAATTCAAGACGCAGTAATCTCGCTGGTATTACTTGATTCGACTACGTTACAATACACCATGGAAGCAACGTGTCTACTTTGCTATTTTGTGTGGGCATTGCGCAAATTTAAAGCGATTTCAGCGAGCCTTTCTGGACCTTCTGAGCCTTTCTACATTCGACGCGAAATATTAGCAATAAATTGGGCTTTAAAAAGCCATTACTTTTATAGGATAACACAGCTTTTTGATCGCACCACTTCACTGGGTTTTTCTTCCAGAATTGTATCGTGGTTTCGTGCAAGAATTCTTGTCCCCACAGAATTTCTCTGTAAAGAAGTCCTCTTGTCCTCGTTCCCAAATAACGACACCCTTCGCATCTGCACCAGCTTATACGTTCCTTGAATCAGTTTCTTCTTCAATTCAGCTCGGAGGACTTCTCCATTCGCAGATTTTGGAATCGAAGATATAAACGCCACGCCTCCGCGCAGCTTTTTTATGAGGCGCAGCGTTTTCATCCACGTATTGTATAACCTCCATTTCAGTCAGATCCTGCTCATTCTTACTGACAATGTACGCCATTGGCAGTTCACCAACCTCGGGGTCTGGGACCCCAAGAACCACTGCGTCCTCGATGGCCGGGTGAGCCCTGAGGAGAGATTCGAGTTCTAACGGGGAGACCTGGTGAATAGAAGAGAGAGAACATTGCTGAAACCAATTTAACCTTTTCACTCCCAAGAGCAACCTCGGTTCCCAGGGTCTCTCATCTTCCCGCCCCCTGGAGACGAAGAGAAGAGAGACCCTGGTCTGGTCTGGTCACGTGTGTCCAGAATCTGGGATGTAGCAAGGGGGCGGGAGATGAGAGACCCTGGGGAACGAGGGTTGTCCCAAGAGTGCTAAGTTCAAAACTAACGGGGAAAAGTACTGCTGACTGATAGCTTTCATTTCAATGGTCACACACTAGCGTTTCATCTACAGACTCAAAAGTTACAACCACATTATTGACTCTGGGAGTGAAAGGGTTAGATGATAATTAGCAATTAAGGCCAAGTCATACGGGAAACTTTTTATTTCAACTTGTCGCGCAACATTGTTGCGTTGCAAGTTGAAAAGTGTTTTTGCGCGTGTTACTATCCGGCCGTGTTGCAAGTTGCGGCAACATGCATGTTGCACGAAGTAGACATGAGTTCAACTTCGTGCAACATGTTGCCGCAACTTGCAACACGGGTTATAATACGCACAAAAATACTTTTCAACTTGCAACGCAACAATGTTGCGCGAAAAGTTGAAAGAAAAAGTTACCCGAGTCTAAGTTAGGCCGTGGTTGAAGGTCTAAATCTAGTTATAAGCAGGTCAGTCTAAGAAGCTAATTGTTTTTTTTAGGCTGTGTTGTACACCTTCTAAACAGGGTTTACTGTAAATGACGTTAACACATTTAGGTTGGCCAATTTAAAGTTGAGTTTTGTTAAACCCTGTCTAAGCCTTGTTTATAAATATTCGACCCTTAATAGTATTTCACTCGCATTCAAATATAAACATCGCTTGTTCTCTCTTCTCGTGATAGCAAGTAACACTACTGACGTCACAAACCAACCTGATGTCCTCTGAATTTGATCAAATCTTTGAGTCTGTCGACAATGAAGAAGTGCTCATCTTTGTCGTAGTAGCCAACATCTCCCGTGTGAAGCCAGTGTTCGTGGTCGATCATCTGGTCTGAGGCGTCTTGGTTGTTGAAATAGCCTGAGAAGGAACCGAGGAACACATTGAATGATAACTAGAAAGGAAAAGACTGACCACAACTGTCTTAATTTTTGAGACACCCTAAGCGAAAACCAAACTACCAATTTTACAGTGAAGATGACGTTACCGTTGCCACTCGACAAAGTTTTTGATTAATTTTTGACACTGATCTTTTTGACAACTTTTTGACGACTTTCGAATGGGTTCCGTTTGACTTGACCAATCAAAATCCAAGGAGTGTTGGAGGCGGAGTCGTGAAATTTGAATGGTCCTTAGTTTCTAGTCTAGTTCAAATATGGCGCCACTGAAACGGAACCCATCAAAGTTGTCAAAAAGATGTCAAAAATTAATCAAAAATTTTGTCGAGTGGCAATGGTAGCGTCATCTTTACTGTAACCCTGGAAGGAATTGTACGTGTTATAGATGATATACAAACTGTAGGAACTGACCTTTCATTACTGTTGGTCCCCGGACGCAAATCTCACCGCGGTCCCCAGCTCCAAGGATCTGCCCAGTTGATACGTCACATACCTTAGATGAGGAAATAACAGATCATCTGAAAAATGGAGCCCGGCTAAACGTTTACAAGTTCGTATTTTGCAATCCGTTTCAATCTTGCTCAATACCATCCTTATTCCTTTTTACATTTAATTTTTGGTTTATTATTAGGGACTGTGCAATAATTATCGGGGGAGGGGGGTTGGAAAATGGGCTTCATGTAGGAAAATATTAGGTAATACCCCCCTCCTAAAGGAGTGAAATTAGTTATTGCCCCCCTCTAATCAGTCAGAAATTATGTACGCTCTTTCCCTAGTTGAATATTGCGATGTAATGTTTCAAAATATAGAATAAAAAGAATAGTTCACCAGCCCCGCGAAAGAGATATAATCGACTAAAAATACCTCCTAATTCCTTACAAAATCAACCAAAAACACGTATTTTTCACGTTTCCAGTGATTATTAATTTTTCTGCAATAGGAATTGGTATATTCTTCTTGTATAGAAAGAAGATGATAATTACTAGACTTAAAATATACGAAAAAAATGGTCACGGTGCTCGTTTACGAGAAAATGATCGTTTACCTCTCTGGCAAGCATTGCCACAATCTGAGAAGGCCGCCATGTTTTAAATGTGCGCGCGCTATTTACGCGCGAAATTATGCGCAGAAAGGATGCGCAGTGCAATACTAAGGAATCACCTTAATAAAAAAAAATAAAATCACCGGCTTTGGAGTTTTATTTTCGATTTATTTGGTAACATATATTTACAGAGTTGAAAAATTAACTTGTTGAGTATAATTTGAAATGAAGTTCGCGAATCGATGTGGGTGTTTTTCAACTTGTCTTTTTTCTTCCTCAGCCTGACATTTTAGCCCCTACCCTACCACCCCATGAATTCACTGTACCTTGCATTCGAGGTTGGGTAAAAGCATTCCAACAGATCCATGTTTGGCATCGACCGACGGTGTCATGTGACTTATTGCCGTATTTTCCGTCATGCCGTAACCTGTTGAATGTGAATCTATAATTAACATAATTCACTGCACGAGAAATCGCTTTGACACACATCTTTGATTTAGCTCAAAGATCGCAATGACCGTCTTTCTTTACCTTTGACTGCATATCAAAGGCCCGGGGGGGGGGGCCCTGTGAAAGGGGCGGGGATGCTCGTCGGAAACTTGAATTAAACCCTAAAGGAGACCAATCTGGGCTTGGCTCAAGCTTTATTTGACCCCTAAAAGATACCAGATTTCATGTCTGACCGGTGTAGACAAGTATGACAGCGTTTTTTATTTCTTCGCGTGCAACCCTAAACAATACCTTGATGGCTAAACATATTGGCACAATATACTGAACACCCTAAGCGACACCAAAATTCGTAATTTACACCCCTAAACGAGACGACCAGCATCCCCGCACCTTTCACATGGGAGCCCCCAAAATGGGCCTCGCAAAGATAGGTAACGTGCGCACTACTTCAGTTGAATGATTTACTTACATTGATTGATTCTTCTCAATTGAGGCAATCGTTTCTTGACATTTCTCGATGTCTCTTCGCCTAACGAAGACGCGCTTGACATCACCTCGATGAGTGATGACAAATTGAATTTATCGACCGCTGGATGGTTGGACAGCAGGTGCACTATCGAGGCCTCAGTGGCGAGATGGGTCACCTGTTAACAAACAAAAAGAGAATAACAACTGCTTATTAATACCTAGCCTGCGTAGAAATAGGAGACGTCTGCACGCAGGCTAATTAATACCGTATTTCCTCGAATAATAGCCGTCCCTCGATTAATCGCCCCCCTCAAATACTCGCCCCCCCCCCCCCCCTTTGGTGAAAATATTTGAAATAATCGCCTCCCTCGAATAATCGGAGCACATGCGAGGGGCGCGCGCGCCCTTCCAACTCGCGCCCTCAATCTCGTTCCCAAAGGCCGCGATCCTTTTGGTCAGCACCAAGAAATCGAGACAGGCGGGAAAAACGCGCGGGCTCTGGGACCGAGATTGCTCGCGCCCTATGTAATTCCTGCGCCCGCTACACATGCGCAGACTATCCATAGAAGACTCATAACTGAACAGTGTCCCTTAGTGGTTATAACGGACTGTAGAGGGAAAAGAGGACAAGAAAGAAACTCAAAACATGTTAAGACGTAATAAAAAAAACACTTACCTTGTAATCTTGCAAGAGATGAAAAAGCTTGGTCTGATCAAATCTTGGCATCGAAATCAAGGTACTTCCCTGATGCAAGCCAAGAGACAGGACCGCTATCATACCAAAAGCACGGTGGAACGGGATCACCGCTAATATTGTAGAGTTTTGTTCATAATCCAAGAAACCCTCAGCGCTCACAACACAACCCAGAGCGACCAGGTTATGATGTGTGAGCATGGCACCTTTAGGTAGGCCGCCTGTCCCACTTGAAAAAGGAAGAATCGCCAAGTCCTCTCTTGTATCGAATGTGATCACTGGATAGCCTGAGCCGTCATCTTCAAAAAGGACTGAGGCCGAGTCGCAATCATCATCGTCTCCAATCACAAATACGTGATCTATAACCAGTTCCTTCGCGGCCTCTTTCGCCCGATGAGCCAACTGGTGAACAGTGATGATGCACTTTGCATTGGCCTCTTTTAGCTGATTGGTCAGTTCTGCGCACGTGAAGAATGGATTGACACCTGTCACGACACCGCCCATTTGAAGAACCCCGAGAAATATGATGGCAAACTCGGAACATTTGGCGCAAATATTGCGATCACGTGACCTTTCTTAATCCCTCTTTTGTTGAGAGCCGAAGCGATGTTTCTGCTTAAATCCCTGACCTGGGAAAACGTGTATGTGCGTTTCGTCGAGCTGCAGACCTATGAAAAAGATCCGTAATACATTTCCACACAGTGTTAGATACAAGTGAGAAGATACAGTCTTAGATACAAGCGCGTTGGACTCCGAATAGTGAGATTAGCTGTTTAAAATCCACTCGGTAGTGTCTCTCTCTCTACCAAGCTAGCTAGCTAAGTTCATGTATGGTCCAGGCCAGACCGTAACACCGGGCACTATGTCCCCTACTCTTTACGAGCTGTGATGTGGATTAACGTCCCCCTAAATTAGTACGAGAAGGTGTAGGAGACACGACCAATGTCCTAACGTCACCGCCCAATGACGTGATCATTTGAGCTGAGACAAGAGAGGATGATCTATAGCTAAGAGAACACATCCCCATGCCCCATGATAGTTTTTTTCAATCTATTTTAAGCTTCGCGCCATGCTGTGAAAGTTATTTTAGTTCTCGTCCCCATGGTCGCGCGGCCAATGATCAGAGGATCAGATGTCATTGCGAATATTTTTCTCGCCGTCGTGTTGACGTCCATCTACTGAAATCGTAAATCGAAATTTAAAGATGTGATCAGAAATCTTAAATTTGATTACGTCATTACAACTGACCAATCAGGTGTCTTCCTTAAAATAGCCGCGCAGTATGACCACGCGCTAAAATTAGATTGAAAAAAATTACCATTGGAAGAGGCCCATGTATGGGGGACGTGTTCTCTTAGATCATCCTCTCTTGGCTGAGATAAGGTGTTGAGCACAGCCAGCATGATCTTACCAGTTAGTGGTCCTGCTGGGATTCGAACCCGCGACTCGAAACCATTGAACTGTTGCCTAGTTCTCCCAGGCCTTCACGGTCAATTCATTTTGGTGACGTATCCGAGACGGACGGCCGCTGGGAAACGCTCGGACCACGTGATCCATCCGAAACGGATTGACCGCGGCGAAATATAGAGGCCTAGGAAGAAAATTGAACTGTACGTAAAATTTTGGGAGATGTTCGTCGTTCGTATTAATCGTTCGTATTATGTCAAACGCTCGAGCATGCGCAAGGCGTAAATTCTTGTCGCCCGCGCGCCAATTTCCCGCGCAAAATTTTGAAGGAAAACTATGTCAACCATTACAACAACTCAAAAACAAAACCTTGATAGTAATTTGCGAAAGGAAACAAAAGTAGGTAAAAGGAGAAGTTTAGACTTTTCAAACACAAGTTCAGTATATTTCCAGCATTCTGTTGATTTACCATTTTTTTTTGGACGTTTACCAAAAACGTTGGACTGTTAAAAACATGGTGTAATGATGAGGTTTGTCGGCGTAGTTTATTTTTGCTTGACGTTTGACCGCGGTGGAGTCTGAATCTCATGAAAAAAACACCCCCTCCCTCCCTTCCCTTGTACGTCCGAAGTACCGGACATATCCGATATGTCCGTACTTCGGACGTACAAGGGAAGGGAGGGAGGGGGTGTTTTTTTCATGAGATTCAGACTCCACCGCGGTCAAACGTCAAGCAAAAATAAACTACGCCAGACAAACCTCATCATTACACCATGTTTATTAACAGTCTAACTTTTTTGGTAAACGTCCAAAAAAAAATGGTAAATCAACAGAATGCTGAAATGGGCCCATAATTTTGGGCCATAATTTTGTTTGTCCATGGTTGACCCAAAACTTTGAATTTTCTGCGGGTTAACACAACAAAGAAAGCTAAAGAACGCTTTTAAGTATATTGTCTGGAGGGTGGTCAGGCCTAGAGGCCAAAACAAGCGTTCATCGCCATGGTTTTATTTTAGTATGGCTTTTATCATATGCATTTATAATAGGGACATTGACTATCTAATCTAAAACGAGTTAAAAAAAAAAAACGTGACTGAACAGACATACGTGTGCCGTCTGCATGGGTGACTATGGTGACCCGTGTCGACACACGATTTAAGAGGCTTTAGACACCTGATTTCCGACTCACGCTGTTCAGGAAAAATTACCATGTTAGTACGGTTGGTATCTGTTAAAAACTTCCGCTCCGTAAATGCTCAAGGAACTCTTTAAGTACAACTCTTACATAGTATTATACATACACTTGACTACTCTGATATAGCTCGCCTTTATAACAGTTCTTAATTTAGAAGCGGATATAATTGATTCATTATACAGTTGAGTAGTCTCCGAGTAGTCTAGAACTTCTAGAGCTATATTCATTGCCGTATAGTCCTGTTTTTCACACAAAGATACCATTGAAACACATCTCCCCTTTTGCTCAAGAAGTATTGCCGATCTCTTATGGTACGTACCCTAGTGTGTCATTTATAAACTTCAAGCAAACATAATGTCACTTTACTCTAAGTTTTATGAATGCCTATAATTATCATTACTGTTAGCACTCACGATTGCCGTGCGATCTCCATATTCCTCGAAGTCTTTGAATACGAAATCAGGCCAGGATAGATTATTAGGGATTACCACGTTCGGATATTTGCTTTTCACTGCCATAGTTCAGAATAGGATCGAAGAAACGCGACATCACTGATCGATGAATACGATGAACGCGTTAACAAGCATGTTACGAAATCAGTTGACTGTTTATGGATTTAATTACTGAATTAATAAGCTTACATAGCTCAAGGCTAATTGCAGCAGTAATTTGCATTTCCTTTTTAGTTGTCATTTGAATGATATGGTAAGTATCTAATCCTTGATTGGTTGAACAAAATTACTCCAATAATATTAATAAACGCCCACTTCCCGAAGGGAATGTTTTTCCAGAATATCCTGATGTATTTTTAAGCGGATACATCCATTCATTTCTGCGTGCCAACGTCGATCTAAGGTCGGGCGTTTCGAGCGTTTATTCATGTAAATACGACAATTATAACAAACAGAAGTCACAGAGGGTTTGATAATTAGTCATAACATGAATTGTCTTAATTTTCACGAACCGTGTAGCACTATTAAAATGATTGCGGGGTTTCTTTGGGGTCCACAAAAAAACAAAGTTCCAGCCCAAAAATATTTCCGCAAATTTTTTTCCGCAAAAATTTACTCCACTTTTAATCAACCACAGCAAAATATGCCTGGCGGACATTTTCGGTCAATGATCTAGCTTGTTCGGTCCGTATTGGGGAATATTGGTCGAGTGCTTTGTTTGCAAGTTCATGATGGCCTCAGACTTTCGGCTTGGTCCATAAACTTGCAAAAAAAAAGAACTCGACCAATATTTCTCAAAGTGGACCTCACGCTGGCAAGCCTTGCCATCCAGCCATACAAATCCTTTAAATTTTTCAAACTTCTAAACCACTATAAAATATAACGCTTACGCATCAGCGGTCTCAAAATTGACAACCTTACTAATTTCATCATGCTCTTTCCATTTCTGGCAACCATTTTGTACTACCACCTATTTTTATGATTTTGGGGAACGAGGTTGACTACGAGGATCTACGAGGACAGGGCTGAATAACGTCTGCGCATGTGCGGGATTTCATGACAGCAATAGCAAAATTTTGGCGCGAACGTGTTGTTGTGTGGTTTTGAAACACGACGGCAAGGAGAGATAAATGTCTTTTATTTCCGCTCCAAAACGGGAATATTTCCTTTTCCTACTTTCGCAAATAATAATTTGAACACTTCAAAGTTTACATCGAAGATTTTTCGCCATGAAATGCCGTGGAATAAGAGAAAACTTGAGTATATCACTACCGTTTCGTTTCTGCATTTCGCGGCTTCTGACATCGTGGGGCACTTCGTGGCTATTTTTCAGCGAGTGTTCAGAAAAAAAACCTGGTGTTCAAAAGATATGTTTTCACTCAGTAACAGGCGGGTCCACTGCAAGATTTTAAAGCTTAACTTTACAGGCAAACTCTTATCCTAGGCGAAAACCTTTGCAGTGTTTCGTATTTTTGAAAATTCCGCCATTTTACCTATGTTGTTGCTATGGTTTCCTGGCAAGCGCTTGGGGCACGCGCAGACGTTATTCAGCCCTGTCGACTACGAGCAGTCCGTCTTTCACTCAGTCCGTCGAGCGAGGGAAAATGGCCGCGCGAAAGCTGGGGAAGAGACGCGCGTCTCTTCCCCAGACTTCGCGCGGTCATTTTCCCCTCTCTCTTTGCTCGACGGATTAAGGGACAACAAGGAGCTATTTCATAAGAAATAGTGTTTCGTTTCCGGAACGATTAGAATGTCGGGAAAGTTTGGAGAGACCTGGGTTTGAGAAATTGCCGAGATCCTGGTTTCACGGACTCAGGGCTCACGGCACTTTCCTTTGCAGAAACTTTCGTTGGTTTATAGCTCCTCATAGCTAGTACGCCGTTGGCTGGGTTGAAGACGACCGATTCTAGCCGAGAGGCCCGAAAAACATCCGAATAAAGCTCGGTGCGGCCCGAGCAATTAACCCGTAAACAGCTTCCCCTCAACTTCTGTTCCTCGTTCCCCGTTCCCTGTTTTAGACATAGCCAAGGTAATGAAGGTAAAGTCAATAACAAAGTTGAAAATACAGCTAGAATATTTACATAACTAGTAGTAATCACAAATTAAGAGAGTGCGTTCGGCAGACAGGTTAATTTCAAACAGAGGATGGTTCTCAAGTGGTCACGAACGAACTTAGAATGTTTGCTTTCTGCTGATCAATATGAAACATGTTGGCTTTGGCAATATGATCGGCTTGATATATTCTTTTTATTGAGAATTGTGCCAAGGAAGTATAATTTTGAAATGGTGGAATGATATTCCTGAATAAATTTAAGTTGAGTTATTTAAGGAGTGTGTGCACGACCCATAATATTGAATTTGCCAGTTAATATTAAATTTTTTTTTTTTCTGAGAGCGCGAGCGGGCGGAACTCTCGAATCCAGCAATCTGATTGGTTCCGAGAGCGGGCAAGATTTTCCAATCTTGCCCACGGTCAAAATATCACATGACTTTGCCGCCAGGCCTGCGCTGCCCAAGCGAAGAAGTTTTAATTTCAGCAACGTGCGAAGGTCGATGCGAAGAAGCTTTTACTGAATTTTTCACATTATATTGCTCTCTTATCGTTGTCAAGTGAATGGAGAACTACGCAGTGGAATTAAAGAGCTTTCACGCTCTCTAGACTTGCGATTTTAAATTACAAATGTCCGTGTTTAGACTCAATTCCTTAGTTTAATCATTTGCTTTTCGTTTCTCTTTTTTACCGAAACAGCCCTTCATTAACTTTCATTCAAGAAAGAACTTAGTGATTACCGGTAACCCAGAAAATAATTCTCTTGCGCTAATTTCTCTCGGTCGAATTGGTCCGATGCGGTCTTAATCTTGATTATACATAGCCTGAATCGACAGAGGAGATCGACGGCTGAAATTCTGGCTAGATTACAAATGTAAGCCGCTTATACAACTTGGTATATTTTGAACCGAGCTGCTATGTTCATTTGCCATCGCCGAGCAAAACAACTCGATTTATAACCACAAATCACGGTCATATCGCTCAATAATAAGCTGATGTCTAATACAATAACTCGGTTTGTGTTTTTATTTGCTTCGCAACAGCGTGCCGATTCTTCTGCAAGGGCATGAGTATCTGCTGTGATGGAAAACCAGCTGAGTTGACACATCACAGCTCGGGGCGAATTGCAACGTTTGTAAACACGCCACTACACAGCTTTCTGATATTCTGATAAACAGCTTGGCTCATAGTTGCTATCGATAGTTCTAAAAAATCAACACAACTTCACTTACCTTGGAAAAAACAAACTGAAAAAACAGCGAAACGATCCGTGACCCAGTGAAAATCGAAGTGAGCAGAGTAAGAATCGAGTTACCATGCCACGAACGGTAGCATGAGATCGAGGCAATATGTCTTACACGACCCAAGATGGCGCCCAAACCCTGAAATCGCATGGCATCCAGACCGATACCCGCGGGACATCATAAATGACCCGCGGGACAGTGATTTCGAAAAAACGACGCGATTAGTATGCGTTCTCCTTCGTCGACCGCAACAATTAAACACGGAAACAGATATCTTTGCATTTTTCACCAATGCATCGCTTCAATCGAACTTAGAAGCATTTCAGTCGTCAAATATTTCTATTTGTAATACATTTGAATTTCTTTTTGTCTCCGTGACGATCATTTTATCGATATTTGAACAACATGTGTTCGCCAGTTTGTTTGTCTAGGATAGAACATGTTTACATTGGCAGCTACGAGGGTTATTCTGATTGGATAGTAGCCTCACTGTGTAAATAGTTCACATCGAATCGAAAACAATACCGTTTCGTTTCTGAGGAAACGAAACAAAAAGGGACAGCTCGTAGTACAAAGATTGTTCATTTATATCGGGGTTGCAGTTTCATTTGGAAAGGGAAAGTAACAAAGGAACGCTTACACTTGTTCATTCAATTTATTGAGCACTTCCAGGAATAGGTGTATTTTGTTCAATAATTTACCGAGAAACCTGAGAACGTTTTCAATTAAGTTCGATAGTCATATGTACAATTCTCTCTTATAAAATATAAACACTCTATTGTAAACTGTTAATTATTACAAAGCAGAGTCCGGAATGCCTCAGACAGGTAAAAATAATCTTGCAAGGCTACACGCTCTATAAAAAAAATCATTTAAACAAAAGTTACTTCGGCAAAAGCATTTTGTAACTATAATACGAGCAACGTAATATGACACGTGTTAAATTTAAAGAAAACATTATACTAACGTCACTAACGCTCGTACAAGGCTACATTTTACAAAACCAGTTAATTGCACGACTTGCAAAAATGTTCCAAGGGAACTTACGTAGAACACTTCACTTCTGAGAAGTATGGAAAATTCGAGCATGTCAAGATTTTGTTGGGCTTGTAATAGAATGAAAAAAACACTACTGCATGCAAAAGTCACTATCTGCGACAACTTTTTGTCAAATTAGCTACTGCAATTGGAGGTTTGGGTATTTGAATGCGTGAACTAAGTCCCAATATATTTTACCATACATCACAAATTCAGTTTGATCTCTTTGAAGCCAAGAGTGTATAAGTATGACCCGTAGGGCATTATCCGAAAATAGAACGGTTTTCATTTGAGTGTAGTAAAACCAAAACCAAAGCTATTACAATGGCCAATCACAACAGACGTAAACAATGACACTAACCAATGAGAACTCGAAGCAACTACACGTGACCGGCACTAAGCGCGGGAAAACGCGTGCGACCAAGTCGCGGCGCGAGTTTTTTTAAACCATTGCGATTACTTTCGCCAGTCAATTGAAAACCGCTCTATATATAACCTATCAAGTAATACTCATCATGGATAAAAAATATCTGATCTATTTATAGCATCAACTCCGGTCGACAGTCACCGTGACCAATGCTACCAAAATAGGGTGATTATGAAAAAACAAAATATACCGGTCGAAAGTCGGATGAAAAGTTTAAAAACCTTGCTTAAAGGGGAGCTGCGGCGCTCTCTTACGTCACCGCTACAAAACACACGGCGCGAAAATCAATTTGAATATGAATTTTATACGTTTGACAACTTGAGTATTCTTTCCTTATGGCTATGAATAACTAATTCTGCCGACTAAGCAATATTTATTTTCCAAGAATTAGGGTCGGCAAGGATATACAGGGGTTTCTATATTGGGTATACGGATTTTTACGCTCAAATATGGGAATTTGGTATATTTTGGAGATTAGTCAATGGATATCAAGTTGAAAGTGTAAAATTCCTTTCATATATCCTTGATTTATATAGTATATGTTCTCTTCTGTGATGCCTTCCACTCCCAGAGTCAAACCTTGAGTCAATAAATGTGGTTGTACCTTTTGAGTCTGTGGATGAAACCCTAGTGTGTGACCATTCAAATGAAAGCTATTGAGCAGTACTTTCATGTGGTGCTGTTTGCTTTTGACAATTTTGCAAAATGAAATTCAAGATTTTTTCTCCTCAGTTAAATTGAACTTGGCACTCTTGGAAGTGAACGGGTTAAGGTCCCTGGCCGACCATGGAGAATAGTTGCCAATTTTCCGAGTGAGTACTAACGGGGAAAACGTCACATTAGATGCCTTATATTTCTTCTTTAAATTTTCTTGATTATAATCACAAAACGATAGCGCAATAAAATACTTTTCTGCGATGAATTTTAGTCGCTGTCTGCGGCGTTTGCGGCGGCATTTTGACCGGCCAGCTTGTTCTTCCATCGCAGCGAGAGTCTCTTCTTTTCTTGTCGAGAATTCGTTCCGTCTGTTGCCGATTGTGGATCCACCATGTTGTCAAGATCATCGGGAAGAGAAGATGTTAAGGGTGATAGGGTCTCCTCCAGGACTGCAGGGATTAGACAGAACAAGTCCTCATATCAGCATATGAATTCTCCTAAATGGTTGTTATAAAAATCTTATCGTACTGGTTGGGAGAATGTGTGAAAATATCAAGGACATTTCTCTTCAGTGATCATTCCCTTAATTCTCGTGATCTGTATGCATGATTACGTATTAGTATTAAGATGAGAAATAAGATGTTAATCAACTATTTGCAAGCAAAGACCTTCGGAAAAAAAAAATAAAATAATAATAATAATAATAATAATAATAAAAAAATAATAAAAAATAATAATAATAAAAAAATAAAAATAAAAAAATAAAAATAAAAACAAAGACCTTCGAAGCACGAATGAGCGGACAATACCTATATTATTCTCATATATTTCGACCGGAATTTGTGAAATATAATAGAGCTGCTACACACAGAGGGCCAATGAAATTAGAAGCTTACGAGAGCTGCTACACTAGCGCGGAGGGGGAGGGAGGGGGCCTTTATGTATCAACAAACTCTAACAACTTATAGAAAATAAATACCTCGATTAGAAAAACGCTCACCCAGTTTATTGCTTAACATCCTTGGAGAAGTCACAGCGCTCTTGGATCGATGACGAATGGATGTCTTTTCACTGTCCGATAAACTAGCAGTGGGCACCGTCTGCGCGCGCAACATTTGACGGCGTTCCGCTGACAAGACCGGAGTGGGTGGCTCACTTCCCGCGGGTTTCGGGACGGGACAGAACACGAGCGAGGCAAAGTCCTCGTAGGTTGTCGGTTCCTTGTGGTTCTTGGCGATACGTTCAATGCACGCTTCTCTTTCTTCATAGCTAGTAGATGGTGAAGGAAACAAACAAAATACCCGGGGGGAGAAGAGAGTGGATTAAAAACGTATAAAGAGAAAAGGTTTCGTTTTCTGCGAGCAATCTGTGCAACCCTCCCCTCCCTCCATATGATTCAAAGAGCTAACAGGAAGAAGGACTGAACTAATGAATAGACTTGCGTAGAAATTACTTACAGGGACACAAACAGTATCTCGAGAAGCACAAAAAAAATCATACGTTAATTAAATTGTCGATGAAAATAGTAACTATTTTAGATCACAGGAATCCCAACAATAATGGCTAAATTATGTAGAGCAGTGCTCGGCAAATGACAGGAACCCATTAGGAAGTGAGGATGACTAACGATGGCGAGGATGGAAATGGATTACAATATTGAAAAACTTGAAAACGCGAGGCTTACGTGTAAGAAACCCAACAATAATGCTTTGATTTTGTAGAGCAGTGCTAGACAAATGGCAGGAACCCATTAGGAAGTGAGCATGACTAACGATGGCGAGGATGGGAATGGATTACAATTCGCAAAAAAAAAAAATGAGGATTTTACTGCATTACAAGTACCCAATACCCCTTTTCATTTCATGCACAGCAAGGATACTATCTCTCATACACAGGAAGAAGTTCTCTACTTGCTCGGCTGGCGTTGATAGCAGTCGCTCTAACCAGGGCAGGCAAGACTTTCCTGTCCACTAAAGCACCATCGAACAACGGTCCAAACATCGGCACCTTGTAAAAAGAGTAGGGAACAAACTATCACATCGTGTTCGTGTAAGAAAGTAAACCAAACTGCACAATATATTAGTCAGAATAATTCCTATTTGTAGAAAGAAATGATATGAGAAAGATGTTTATCAGTCAGTGACTACTAGGAAATGTATTTTCTTTCTACACATATCTCACATATAAACCTATCCTCGCAGTATGTGGGAAGTTTGTCACATTTGAACCTAGTTATATGGCCTAAGCTCCCACGAGTCTCCTGTAGCTCAGTGGTAGAGCGTCCGACCAGTGTGCGGAAGGTCATAGGTTCGATTCCTGTTGGGAGAACTCGGAAATTTTTTCCGAGTAGCTTGTGTCACTGACTAATTAAATATTTCTCACAATTCTTATTTGATTTCTAACCTTGGGTTTCTTGATGATTTGTATTCTAAACAAATGGTTCTTCAAGGGATAAATGACGATCATCACATGCGCAAAGTCCGTGTTGACGATACCGTGCCTGTAATCACGATAATGCTCTGACCACACGATATGTACCTCGTCATTTCCAATGTGACGAACCTACAAAAAAACCGCAGTTTATTTTCCTGGCACATGTGAGGATTTTCTTTGCGTGAAAAACACAAACAGGAGCTCATAACGAGAAGTGCGCACCTCCTACACTTAAACTCTGAGACAGGCTATGCACGTATTGAGCTATATTCAGTCATAATATCAATTATACACTGATCCGTGTAGTGTCTCTGATTGGTTGCTACTTGCGCGCGAAAATTCAAAAACAAGCAACAACCAATCAGAGACACTGCACGGATCTCTGTAGAGCTACGTCATCAGTGTGGAATTTTTCGGTCTAATCTCAGACGTCTCTCTCGAGCGGGAAATAATTGAGCGCGCGAAGAGCGACGTCTGTTTACATAAGCCAAGAGTAGTCTAAACGTAGACTGGGCAGTCCCTCTTTCTCCCCTTCATCGAGCGAGTAGCAAAATAAAATGAGAGGGGGAAAACGGCCGTGTGAAATCTGGGGCGAGACTTGTGTCTCTCCCCAGATTCGAGCGGCCATTTTTACCCGTCGAGCGAGAAGCGAGAGGACTAAGGGCAACAGAGACTGCCCGTACGTAGCCTTTCCTAAGCCTAACCTTTCTGTTGAATCCAGTATTGTCTGAAGCTAAAGGCATTCTGGTAGACACGTGGAACATGACTTCAGTAGTAGAGGTGCAGTAATACGGTGCTGTGGTACCAGTTGAAAGATTCTTCTCCAATCCACCGAGGAATCCCGTGTGCTTGGACAAGTCCACCTGGTAAATGCACAAGTTACGCAAATTGTGATTGGCTAGTGTATAAATTGCTTATCCTTACGTGCACTGTGATTGGTCACACAGATCCACTTATCCTTAAAACACGCACTGTGATTGGTCACACAAATTTACTACGTCACGGATGGCGTATCCTGACAAAATTAGCCGAAATCTGTCTCAAATTCGTCGTTCGTAATCCGTCTCAATCTTCCTAAAATCTTAACCATCCTTGTTCTTTTTTGGTTTTCTTTTCTTCCACTTATGATCAAATTGTTATAATATTATTTTCTCACCTCCCACGCCAGTCCTGCCACGAAGCGCTCATATTCCTCACTTCCCACACAGTTGGACATGATCGAAGTCTTGTCTTCTTGACCCTGAGCTACGTACACCAAAGCTATTTTGTGCGTCTCGCGACTGGAGGATAAATAACCACAGTATTAGAGCGACTCTCGATAATTTTTAGGGGTATACAGGGAAAAATTACTTCGTTTTCTCGCACTTTCCACCGATTTATTTTTTGCACGCCTTCCATCGTTTACATGTTTTCTGCGTTTTCGGCCGGTTACCGCTTACGTTTTCCCGCGCTTTTCACCTGTTGCAAGTTTTCCCGCGCTTCCCACAGATTACCGCTTACGTCTTTCCGCGCTTCCCACCGGTTACAAGATTTCCCGCGCTTACTACCGGTTACCGCTTACGTTTTCCCGCGCTTTTCACCGGTTACGTTTTCCCGCGCTTTCCATCGGTTACGAGTTTTTCTGACTTACGTTTTCCCGCGCTTACCACCGGTTACATGTTTTCCCGTGCTTTCAACTTGACATGTTTTTGCTTCGAGTTCTGAGATTGGTTCATCTCGCTGTGCGAGCTGAGCCTGCTGTTTGGCTCTGTGATTTCTCTGGTTTTAATTCTCATAAACAACTCTATTCAGACTGTCGACATTTACTTACCACCGTCTGTTGTCGAGGTTCTTCAACTCGCGCAAGAAACGGTCATTCTTCTTCAGCAGATCAATTTTGGCTCTGTGAACAAAAAAAGCAATTGTGGATTATCCACTGGATTAAGATCTTTACGACCGCTCCAATACCCAGTCCAATGGCATTCACAGCCATAGTTTAAAACAGCAATGGATTATTTCCCCTGACATAAGGCCAACTTCATTCACGATGTTCTTCTTGGCCAACTTTCAAAACAATAACACTAGAAAATATGAACATTCGCACAAACCCCACTGTTAGCGTAGAAGCGGATGTAGCACAAAAATCTATCGGATATGTTCGGAAGGCCTTTGGAAATCATCGGAAACGAATGGCAATTTAAATAAACTGTCTGCGCTCACTGTTTTCAAAAGAAACTTCAATTCTTGGCGTCCTACCCTCGTTACAGTTTATCTCTCACCTTTTCTCCGACGTCATCATACCGGTTTGACTAACGACAAACCGGCACAACTGGAATGGCGACATAGGCACTTCATAAGGAGGAGGACTGGATGCCAGCGAGGACAGACTGGAGAGAGAGAGTTGCGTGACACAACAGTTATGTGACAAAACATTCAGAAAGTATAAACAGCTTCAGGACTAATACCTCATTACTGTGTGTCTAGTTCCTCAGTAATGATCTAAAATTACAACATGGCGTCGCTGTCACTAAAATTCGGCTAATAAGGACGAATAAAATCAATGTTTCACCGAGCGGAATCCATGACATCAGTTACAGGTTTCCCGCGTTTTACACTGGTTACATGTCTCCCGCGCCCGTGCTGGACACCAGTCACATGTTTTCCCGCGCTTTACTCCGACAACCGTTTTCCCGCCCATTACATTGGTTAAAGTTTCCCGCGCTTTACGCCAGTTATTTTTATTTGCCGCGCATCGCACCAGTCACGTGTTTTCCCGCGCTTTACTCCGATTACACATTTTCCCGCTTTTGACGCTGGCTACACGGTTTCACTGTTGCCTGTACTAGTTAACTGCTTTGGTTTTAGCGTTATACGGCACACAGTAAACCACAGTAAAACAGTTATTTAATGAAACTATTCATCGAACCTGGGATCGTTGACGTCGTTTTGCACTCGTTTCTTCTCGCTGGTGTTCTGTTCAAGGACAGAGTCTATGACGTCATGCTCCATGTCACTTAACACACTCTCAGGGGATGGGCCAGGCTCATTTAGGGAGTGGTCTGGGTACACCAAACACTCTTGGCTGGACAGTCCAATATTACACAGGAGCTGCGAGAACAAACACGCTAAAATAAGTAAAAATAAATATGTAAGGGCGTCAAGGACGCGGAGATATTTTTGAACACAAAAATGGAAAACTCACATCATCCAGTCTATCCTCAGTGACCGGTGTTGAAGTCTTCTTGAATTTAAGAAGCGAGTGACCTGAAATGTTGGATCCTCCACGGTTTCGAGGTTCTTCATGAGGCATATCCTCAATTAAGTCGCTCGCAGTTCCTTGAGGCAAAAACATTGAACGGGTTTAGTTGTACATAACAAAATGCAGTAATACTCTCAAATCGCCTAAGTATAGGAATGAACGAACACACGCATGCACGAACGAACGCAAGAAAAAACGAACGAACGAACGAACGAACGAACGACGAACGAACGAACGAACGAACGAACGAACGAACGAACGAACGAACGAACGAACGAACGAACGAACGAACGAACGAAACGAACGAACGAACGAACGAACGAACGAACGAACGAACGAACGAACGAACGAACGAACGAACGAACGAACGAACGAACGAACGAACGAACGAACGAACGAACGAACGAACGAACGAACGAACGAACGAACGAACGAACGAACGAAACGAACGAACGAACGAACGAACGAACGAACGAACGAACGAACGAACGAACGAACGACGAACGAACGAACGAACGAACGAACGAACGAACGAACGAACGAACGCACCAACGAACGAACGCAAGAAAAACGAACGAACGAACGAACGACTAACTTCGGCAGAAAAAACTGTGGTGGATTCTAGAAGTTTATTGGATGTTTTTCCAGAGATTTGAGTAAAAAAATAATTATACTTTTTTATGGAAGACGTACAATTTGTAAGAATAACAGTGGCTTACCACAATGCTGGTGATGTCCACTTTCCGTCGAGCAAGAGCCATGTAATAACGTGTAGTCCCAAACGTTTTTCCCCGTCATATCACGCGTGATCACGCGAACTTGCGTGGCTGCTGTACTCGCGGGAACTTGGTTCACCACAGAGTCAGACGAGTCCTAAAAAAACGCAAAGACATCAAACTTGTTTCCCTTGACGCAACAACTTCATGTTCTAAAACAAGAAAGGGTATTCGTAATCGCGGTATTCCTACTCTTGTACTACGATTATTATCTAGGAAGAATTTCAAGAAATTTTATTGTTTACCGATGTTTGACAAGATAAGGTTCATGATTGGCCGCGCCTGCCTTCGATCGATAGAAGGCAATAAATCGGTTTAATCGTTCATTTATGTTCAACCGCGGGTTATGCTAAAACAATTACGAAGTCTTTGATAGTTGACTTGGGACTTCAACCCTTGCCAACTATCAGCCGACAGAAAGCTTGAGCTTGCAGCCTAATATTAATTATAAATGTTAGAACTATCCATCTGAACTGGAACCTTACCTCGAGGGGTAATTCCACCAAAGATATTAATACACTGTCATTAAGCACGAAAAACTGAAACAAACAACAGCACAACAAATAATTATAACATTACAAAGGAAACTGTTGTGTGTAACGCACAGGCCAAACTAGAACAAGAGTTGACAAGAGTTCAAACTCTCACTCTCGTTTGGCCTGAAACTCTCATGTGCTCTCGGCGACTCTCATGCGTTTTAGTCCAGGCTGGTGATAGTCGCTGAGAACTGAAGAAAACTGAATGAAAACGAAGCCGTAGCACTCGTGAAATCGATGAAAGAAATAATGTAGGGGTAAATTGAAGTGCTAGTGAGTCAGCTTTAGTTTAAAAATTTAAAAAATACCCAGTGTTTGATACATTATATCAACAATAACTGAAGTGAAACTTTATTTATACAGGGTCGCCCTTGATGGTGGGCCCCTTAGCATCAAAGACGCAGCACTAAAAGGCTAGTAATTGTATGTGAGGAAAAGGCACTGTTTTACAAAGCTTAGATACCAACCTGTACATTAGGAGCATTGAAGATACAAGGCGACAGCTCGTCAGTTTCCACGTTGGAGTTATCTTCATGTTCGCTGATTAAACTGTCCACTCTGGATGGGCCAGCACCGAGTGGGTAGTGTCCCATGTGGTTCACCATATGCGTCAACGCCTTAACAAAACAAGCAAAGCATTGAGTCGTCCGAAACAAAATAATTTGAATCTGCGTGACGTACAAGGGGGGGAAGGAGGTACTCCATGAAATGTGCCGCCCACTTCTTTAAACCCTTACCCGTTTTCAGACCAAAATATGCGATTTTCCCTACCCAATTTCAGACCTGACCCTTCACAAATTTCCTCCTTTTCAAGCCAAAATGGCAAAAATCTATACCCCATTTCAGACATGTAGGCAAGAAAATACCCAATTTGAGACCAAATTGTTCAATATCTATATCCGTTTTCAAAAAAAAAACCCGGCTCAAAACCATACTCTTTGGGCCGGCACATACCTATATAGCTTATAGGGGAGTACCCGGGGGGGGGGGGGGGGGGCATTTCAGCACAGGTGGGTAAAAGTTCAACAGAATATACGAATATTACTTACTGCTCTCGCTGTTAACTCGACAGAATCCGACTTGGGTGGAAAGTCAAATGTATCTTGACCGCTTGGATCTACGAATAACACGACATATGACTTGAAGAGGGTTTCCATTAATTTTGAAATAGTAGAGAGATGACAGGAGGGATTTATGGACTGAGTAGCGTACAAACCAAAGAATAACGTCATGCTGTGGTTTTGCCGCACGTTTTTCTATGTTGTTCCACTTCGGGACGTTAGGCAATCCCTTCACTCTAGTGTTTGCACCATAGCGACTTTGCGCCATAACGACTTTGCGCCATAGCGGCTTAGCGTCGACTACTCAGTGGCACGACGAGAAATGATGACAAGGGACCACTGGTCCAAGACAACTTAGCACGTGCATCATTACACATTACAATGATCAGCACAAGCTACTAACCAGCTACATGACCATCTTCACCGCTGTCTTGCTGAGTATCCACTGGACTGCCCGGTACAGTGCTTGACATTCTGTCACCCTCCTGCAGTCGCCCTAATCTGATTGGCCGACCGTCACCACTGATAATAGTGGATATGTTCAGTTGTTTGGTTCTTTTCTTGGGTCCCTTGTTTGAAGCAGCCATCTTCAACACCTTACAAGCAAAACAGATTATACAAGACTGGATTTGAAGATTTCTAAGAAAACTGCTTTGTTACGCTGGCTAACTTGTGTAAACAGTCTGTCTTGGCTCATTCAACAGGCCATTTCCGAGTTGCCTTTTTTTCCTTTGTTTCAAAACGAGGCCTGGTACACAACCATTCATATGGAAATGCGTTTGATTTGCAAGACAATGAAAACTCATTTCCATATGAATGGTTGTGCACCAGGACTCGTTTTGAAACAGAGGAAAAAGGCAACTCGGGAATCGCCTATTCTTCACACATGAGAGAGATGTCCGACTCGAAAAATTCCATACTGATGACGTAGCTCTACAGAGATCCGTGTAGTGTCTCTGATTGGTTGTTGCTTGGTTTTGAATTTTCGCGCGCAAGTAACAACCAATCAGAGACACTACACGGATCTCTGTGGAGCTACGTCATCAGTATGGAATTTTTCGGGTCGAATCTCAGACGTATCTCGAGCGGGGGAAGAATTGAACGCGTGAAGAGAAACGTCTGTTTACTCAGGCTCTGAATAAATGAGTAAATACCTGAAACACTCTTGAGAGTAAGCTGACATTCTCGTCCTCGTTTGTCTTTGACATCAGCTTTGAAACTGGTATTACCATCAGCCAATCCAGCAGGCACATCAGAACAGACGCCAAAACCTGAACACCAAAATTGTGGGAAAGAAATAATGTTTGTCACATGTTAACCTGGTTAGCCACCACAGGACTTCTGTAGCTCAGTGGTAGAGGGTCTGACTGGTGTACGGAAGGTCATAGGTTCGACTCCTGTTGGAAGAACTCGGAAAATTTTACGAGTAGCTTATGTCACTGACTGATTAATATCTTTGTAATAAAGTTGTCCTTACCTTGTGCTGTTCTTGGATGTGGGATGATTCTCCTCCAGGTAGCAGATTTACAATGGCATGACAAAGAACCTGTCAAGTCACAAAATGTTCTTTAACTCTTTCACTCCCAAGAGTGCTAAGTTCAAAAGCGAGGGAAAAATCTTGAATTTTATTTTGCAAAATTGTTAAAAACAAACAGCACCAATTGAAAGTACTGCTCAATAGCTTTCATTTGAATGATCACACACTAGGGTTTTATCCACAGACTTAAAAGTTAGAATCACATTTATTGAGTCAAGGTTTGACTCTGGGAGTGAAAGGGTTAAAATAAGTATTAGCAACCGTTATCAAAACAATAGGTCTGCAATGCGTGCAAAGACGCTAGATAACTATCTTACTAAGCTGGAAACACTAACAAAACTGACCACAGTAAAATAATTCCAAGAACAAACCTCCACGATCTTGAGAGGAAGGTCCTTATCGAAAGCACAGAGTTCCTTGTAGTACTCTGAGAGAAGGTGAATGACGTCACAGGCCACGTGACAAATGGACCTGTTATGAAACTATAAAGCAAAGATACAGTACCTTGCTTCAGAGCTCTGCTACCAAACCTATAGTTTAAGATCTTTATGGTGGGTAAAGGTAAAGCCGCACTCTGGCCAAACTGGCCCACACTGCCGGAGCTTACATGTATCCCACTTTCTGTTGTATGAAGCCGACTAGGAATACCCGTTTATACCCCTAAGTGGAGAGAGGCACTGTGAGAGTAAAGTGTCTTACCCAAGAACACAACACAATGACCCAGGCCAGGGCTCGAACCCGGACCGCTCGATACGGAGTCAAACACACCACCGCGTCTCCCACGTATATCTAACCTTTATGGTGGGAGTACTGACTCAGTACACATTATTAGTACAGCCAAACTCCACTTAGGGAATCAACTCTAACGATGCTGTAAAAGGCCACAAATTTTCTTCTACAAGGATCAATTTATGACAGATTGTGTTACCTGTACATGTACCTGTGCCACTAATATTACATAGGAAACAAAAATCGTCAATACTTACAGTGATGGAAGCTAAAAGAACACAAATACAATCATGAACTCTGGGATGTCCTTGGCAATGAATGAGTTCCTCGACTATAAACACACCAAGAGCATTGAGCGCTATACACCTGAAATAGAGACATTAAAGAGCCTCTGTGTCAATGGAACGAATCACTGTTCATTCAAGTTGAACACACCAAATAAAGCCATTTTGAAAGCCTCTATGTCAGTGGAATGAAGACAGCAGCGGTTCATTTATATTATTCTAGCAATATAATTTTGTCACCTACCTTGCAGAACACGAGGGGTCTAACTTTGATGCTCGTAACAGAGAACCAATGAGCTTATCCTAAAGTCAGCAAAAGTAAAACATCAGTTTTATCTTCCAAAAATAGCCAACCAATGCTCCACATAGCTACTAAAACCACCCCACTGAACATGACCTTTGAGAACAACAGATAGAAACTATGAAGGAAAGGCAGCATAATATAAAGCTTGACTGGAAATCTGATTCTACGTGATGTTCATGTTCTATTAAAGTAACCAGTGGATGGAGTCACAGCCGAAAGAGGACAAAAGTGCACATCACATCCTGGTCGATTTTTTCAACAACTGGAACATCACTGGGTGGTGTTGCCTGGGTGGTGGCCATGTAGCAGCTCTCGTAAAGTCCAATACTATTGGTAGAACGATCAATAGGACATAGAATAACAACAATGTCAATAGCCCTAACAACAATAGAGCTGCTACACACAGAGAGGACCAATGAAATTAGTAGCTTACAATACGACAGCTGCTACACTTCTGGGTGGTTGTAACCATGTTACACTTAGCAACGTGTCTTACAACTTGTCTTGCAATGGTGCAACAAAATGACGAGACAAGTTACACAATACCAAGAGCGCCATTGTCTAACAGCTGAAGTACACACCTTAATGTCTTTCCCAGTGCTCTTGTGTTGGTATTCGTTCGTCTGATGTCCGGGCTGGTGAAGAGGCATGTTAGGAACATTGTTTGGAAAACACAACAATGATCCAATCAGGGTCAAAGCCTCTTCTCTGGGCAGCTGTCAAGGAATGCATTTGGAATAATATGAGTAAAGTGTCTTTCCCAAGAACACAACACAATGACGTCCCCGGTCAGCGCTCGAACCCGGACCGCTCGATCCAGATTCCAATGCACTAACCATTAGGCCACTACGCTTCCCAATGCAGCTACAAAATGGCATGTGCATTATCTTTTTTTATTATTATTATTATTATTTAATTTTTTTAAATTTTTTTGGCATGTGCATTATCTTACTATAGGCAGTATTTACCTCCATGTTCTGACTGATAACAACTCCATTGGTGGCCTGAATAAAGTCATGAATCAGCAGACTTGAACTTGGTAACATCACAGAGAAGAAATGCGCACAGCTACTAACAATGGCACTGGTAATATCCTGAAAAACAAAACACAAGGGAAATTAAGGTTAACACAATATTGAAGGGCCAAGGTTATTACCGACCTATGTTTTTAGTCAGACTTGCCTGAGTTTTTGCATGTGGCCTTCTATTTATTCAAAAAACAATACCCCATATTTTTTTCCGATTTGACCCATAATTAATTTTAGAGAAAATTCATAGATACAGGCAGGCCTATGGTAGAATACATGTGGGGCACGATGGCATTTTCCAGACTGGCTCAAATCAACCCATTGGGCCCTACACACGTCGGGTTGTGGTATTGTTAATTATACATGATAATGTCTGTAGTGGCATAGAGTATTGTATTCATATGGTACATTGTTCAATTAATTGAAAGTCAAGTGACACCAAATTGTCAGTTGTTACCTGATCAGTTCCCGTAAGTCCAATGTGCATCAGACGGTAGAAGTGTGTCAAGTATTCCTGAGAGAGCGGCAAGTCTTGACGGCAAACTGTCATAGCACACATCAATTTGTAGGCGAGTAGACGACCACTCTTAAATTCATTATTAATGGACAGGGAGGCAGCCTGAATAAAAAAAAAGGCCGACAAGTTACAGTGTACAAGTTGGTTAAATTATTGCTCATGAAATGCAAACGATTTTAGTTTAGCATGTAGATACAAATTTACAAATTATTTTGAATGTATGTTAAGCTATAATGCTGCAGTGTGTTGGTGGTACAAGTGGAAAAAGTACTAATTCAAAAACCACACCTTTCACCCTGTGTGTTACGGCATACAGAGAACATAATTTTACATTTTTTTTTTCTGTTAATATAGCAGCCCTTTATTATACACACCTCAAACACCCAAGTAGCCATATGCTGCAGAGGGGGAAGTAGCACAGGGATGGGTGGAGTCGACTTGTTATCCAATGAGATGCCTTGATTTAATCGGATCTGGAATCAAATCAAATATTTAGGTACAGCACTGTTAGTGGTTAATATGACTTTCTGTGACTGAAGGATGGCTTCACCCTTAAAACACATGGGTGACGGGGAGAGACCATCAGCAGTGGATCACTCTTGCCCCTTGCTCCATGTACCTTATTCTCACTTATTTTCGCGAGTATTAGTTTTTGCGGTTTTCGCGATGTAGCAAAAAATGCGACAATATTTTCGTAAAATTCTAAAGCCTTTGATTTGAGCCTTTTTTTTCAGAAATCGCAAAAATAAAGCCTCGCAAAATACGGATCTGTCGATTTCGCGAAATTAACTACGCGCGAAAATGAGTGAGAATAAGGTACAACATTCAGTGGATATAAAATTATCCTCAAAACTCAAGATTTCTTTGTGATAACAGGAAATACAAACTACCTTTGCCAGCATGTTCCAGATTGAGGTAAGACACTCCAGCACTTTAGCATGGATAGCAGGGTCCTTGATCTTATTCACATTGCCCAGAATTCCCAGCACTCTGCGCCACAAGACAACTGCCGCCACCGGGCCCCACCCTTCCCTATAACCTCCCGCCACCACACTGGTATCTTCATCTTCTTCACGAGGGTCTTCCTCATCAAACTCGTCATCAAGGAGCTCTTCATGGGTCTCTTCTAAGTGCGGCTCAGGGGAAGGGCTTCTGGAGCCTGGACCGAGGTCATCAGGAGTTTCTGAAACAGCGACAAGGCAACTTTTTAGCGCAAACAGGATGGGTGAAGTCTTCATGCCCACAACTGCCAGAGCTTATCGCAGTTTCTGTAGCATGAAGCGACTAGGAGTAATGCTACTCTCCCTACCCTAGATGGGATGCTAGTCCATCACAGGTTACCTACCCCTCCCCCCCCCCCCCCCCAGCATTTTGTCGCCGGTTCCCATTTATACTTCTGGGTGGAGAGAGGCACTGTGAGAGTAAAGTGTCTTGTCCAAGAACACAACACAGTGACCCCGGCATGGGCTTGAGCCTGGACCACTCGGTCTGGAGTCCAGCACACTAACCATTAAGCCAACGCATCTCCCTCCCACAAACAGGATAAGTACAGAATAAAAGACGGATATTCTATAAGAACACAAACCTATTCCAGATGATTCTGGTGAGGACCCGCCCCCCACATCATGATTAAACTCCTCTATGACTGGTGTCAGAGGTTCCACAACACCCTCCTCCCCTGCACCCAACCTCACTTCATGGGATGGGGTTGAAGTTCTATTCATAGGTCTGTGATGTAATTCCTCCAGCTTGGACTCAAGACTCGACTCGCTGATCTTGTCAAGCAACTTTGGCGATTCAGAGCCGGCGCATTTGGAATATGGGCCGACATCAAAGTCGAGGCTGCTCCCATACCATGCCATGGATTTCGCATTGTCTTGAGTTGACAGGTAACTGTCACTACTACTTAAGCGATGCGACCGTAGTGAAAATAGTCCTGCATCAGTAGCATCCATCGGTTTGTTGGATTCATCATTAACACGCACATCTGTGTCCTGTTCAGCCTTTGATTGCATATCAAGGCTGTCTAAACTGTCTGTATCGCTCGCCATAGAGAAGGCCACTTTGTGTTCTTCATTAGTGCTTTCTTTGCTTTCTTTACTCGCATCTTTTGAAAGCTGAAACTGACCTGCAGCTTCAGCTTCTTTGGCTGTTGCTGAACCTGCAAAAAGCAAAGAATTTTGTGCAAAATTCAATATTTATCATACTTTTTCCTTTTATTTATGTCACTCTGTAAATGTATGGTGATCATATCATCAGGGCTGTTATTGAGTTTTAAAGAAGTTCACTTCACAATGAAAGTACCGGTGCGGACAGACTAGTGCGCACAGAATATTATCCAAAAATCCAGTCCATCAAAAACAACAACAATGTTCAAAATGACTAATTACCTGCAGCAACAGCAACAGCAGGAGACGAAGCAACACTTCTTATAGCCTGAGACTCATTATCACCTGTTGTAGTCGAGGGGAAGAAAGCGCTGTTTGTACTTGATAACATCCTTGGGTGTTTAGGGGAGATACTGGATAACAATTGATTCCCTTCATGACTTGACATCACTGAAGGCTTGGGCAGTTGTCGTAACACTGGCAAGCCAGATTTTTCATTTTCATCGGTTTTCGCTAATCTTGACCTAATTTGCTTGGGACTGTTTGATTTGTCCATCCGACTCCACCGGGAGAAAGAAGCCTTGTTAAATTGCAGCCTTTCCTGTTGTAAAGGAGCTCGTCTTTTACGTTTCTGTTCTGTAAGTCTTTCTAGAGGAAGATCACCCATGTCTAACCCATAGACAGTTCTTGCCATCACTCTAGTTAAGGTTTCCATAGTTACCTGTAGACAAACACAAGCAGGAATCAAGAAAGCATAGCTTAAAGGGAAACAAGGGTCTAGAAAAATTTTACCTCAAATGAAAGTCCGTGTGCTCAGAATTTCGAAAATAATATTCGTTTAGTTTCTGGCCGCCTGGAATTTTTTGTACAGCACTTCGAAATCACCCCTTTTGACACTAGCCCGCCGCCATCTTGGAAGTTACGAATGGAATCGAGGCTATGACGTAGAATTAGTCAAGGAGCGCACCGGAAGTCGGATTGGAAGAAAGCAGAAAGTGATAACATGTCATTTCTCGAGCTACAGATAGATTCAGACTGTATTCAGATGTGGCCATACGCCCGTTTTACATAATATGTTCGAGCCACAACACGGCTCTTCCTTAGAGGAAGACGTTGACCTTGTTATTGCTCAAGACTGAACCAGAAACAGCTGAATCCGAAGAGCTGATCGCCAGTCGCGCCTTCAATGGAAATCGTGAGTGATGTACATACAGTATTGTCAAATTGTGCCACCGGCCACGGAACAAGAAAGTATATATGCTATTAGGTGGTGGATGTTCTGGATGACTGACTGGATCTGAAACTATTAAAAGAACAACTTATTCAGACTGAAATAACTTTACAGAAAGCTGCAGAAAATGCACGCAAACAGTTTGTATATATCCATTCACAATTACAATACGCACATGAATAGAAGCTAATTAAATAGAGAAATATTTCCATCCATTTCCAGAAACGCCGCTTAAATGCATTATACAGATCACGAATCGTTTAGACCGGTGTGTTTACAAGCCGACTTTTTCAGAACCGCAGTCATCGGCTTTAACCAAGTACGCAGCGATCGACTGGAAAAATCCCCCGTAAAAGACAATTAACTAGTGATGCAAATTAAGGTGATATAATGTCGCTTGTTATTGCTGTTGTTGTTCTTGTATTTTTCTTGCCCATCAATCAAAAAACACTTGGAGTTTAGTAAGAATATTAGGAATCCTTTATATAACGAGCACGGGTTTATAATTTGGTACTTTTCGCGTCGAGCCGAGAATATAGCCGCCTTCCGGGCGGCTGTATTCACAGGCCAGCCGAAAGCAGTTTCGCCTGCAAGCAATCGCTGATCATGAATCGAGCTGAAACTAAAATGAGGTTCTGATTTAATTTTTTGATTCAAGCGAGATTAGGTTTTATTGACGAACATGCTACTAGTTTCATTGAAAAGTTTTTATTTTCGGAATAATCTGCTTTTCAACAATTACATGATAAACAATTGTGTAATTAGATTACATTTTTGCACGCAATTCGAGTGCATAAAATACATGATAGTGGCTCTTCGCTTCGTCGGTATAAAAACGTTTGAAGACATTTGCAACATTTATACTGGGGATTTTTCATGATGACATATTTTAATAAACTGGTAAAATAGCGCTGTGTATTTATGCGCGCTAATTTAATTAATTGATATATTTTTCAGTTTTCGAAGTTCGAACCTAGCTTAGAAACCATTCAAAAGTTGGAAAGAAATGATGGTATATTTTATTGAAAGAATATTTTCAGGGTCTTCGGTGTTTTAAATAACTGCAAAGTTCTATGCGAATTTTAAAAGGAAAATAAAATAATTATATTTGACAAACAAAACAGTAAAGTACGCAGTGTCACCCGGCAGCCGGGAAGTGTTTAAAAAAAACTAGATACCCGGCAGTCGCTCATTCAATTCTTCTAAGAAAAGACGATCTTTGTTCAGAAATGCCAAGCGATTCTAAATAATGTTTTGGTTTTGTAGTGGATGAATTCTCCGAGCTTGGGTATACAATAGAATCTCGACTCACGGGCACGGCACTGTGTAAATGTTGATACAGTACTGTGGGTCAATGCGAAAGTTGTTGGTTTCGATAGGCGGTCGATCGGCGCTTATTTTTTCTTTAATCTTGAAAGGGTTACGGAACACTATTTTTCATGAAGGAGCCAAATATAATTGAAAAAAATATACATGTACCTGAAGATCTCGCTCATCGGCGGTACTGACTACACAAAACAGTTGTTGCCTGTCAGGGTTTCGGTAAATTTCCCTCACGCCATGTACGTTCTACATCGTCAGGAAGCTTTACCCCTATTAAAATCCTTTTCGTGTTTCTGCAGGTATTATAACAGCCAACGGCAAGACAGTGAACAGTGCAGGACCATACTCTTTATTATTTCTCACATAAATCTTCTTTCGCGTCGATCGCAAATGCGAATTTGTTTGTCAGTACGAGCCTGTCACGCCACACATGTCCTTGACTAATTCTACGTCATAGCCTCGATTCCATTCGTAACTTCCAAGATGGCGGCGGACTAGTGTCAAAAGGGGTGACTTCGAAGCTCTGTACAAAAAATCAAGGCGGCCAGAAACTAAACGAATATTATTTTCGCAATCCTGAGCACACGGACTTTCATTTGAGGTAAAATTTTTCTAGACCCTTGTTTCCCTTTAAAATGTTGTTCAAACCATAAAAAAATTATCAAAAGTCACATATCAATACTGGTATGTACAGATGGTATCTATGCAGCCTCACTTTTATTCATATAAACATCCAAGATTGCGGAGGATATAGTGATGAGAGCTTTCTTGTTTTTTTATTGTTCCGATTCCATTCACCTTGTTTCCGACAGAAACGGAAGCAAAATCGGAAGAAAACGGAACTTTTCTGATCCTTCCGAATCTGATTCCATTGAGCTTCCAACTCTGTTTTTTGATTTTCACTGAGTCATAGTGCTCCTTATGCTTTCAATTTGAACTGTGCTTCAGTTTCCGTCTCTAGTGTAAATTTTATCAAATCATGATTGTTTTAAATGTAAAATTAATTATCTACAATTAAAATCATAATATACAGTACATGTTTTGTAACTTGTCATCATCATAATCAATCTCAACAGTTTAACTGCAATGTACTTACACTCCACTCAGAGATCATTTCCTGCCAGTGAGTTGCGGATGAAATAACATCTAAACACTTGTCCCACAATGAGATCGGCACATTCACTTTCAGACTGGCTCGAATCCATGTTACAAACACAGTCTGGTGAGTGGTAAAAATAAACAATCAAATCAATTTTATTTCAAAATAGGAACTTTAGAAATGTGACGAGAGACAAGATGGTTGCATAGTTTTCATTTCTAACACCAACAAAAGATATGAAATGAACTTGAATAATTATGTAAATGTAACAAGGAGAGCCAAAATGTTTTTAAAAATTTAGATTGTAATAACAGAAAATATCGCAAGCTGTTACATGTATATATATATATATATATTAGTTTGTGTTAAAATACTGTCTGTTTGTCTGGTCTGTCTGTCTGTGTTTGTGTCTGTCTGACTGTCTATCTGACTGTCTGGTCTGGTCTGGTCTGGTCTGGTCTGGTCTGGTCTGGTCTGGTCTGGTCTGTCTGTCTGTCTGTCTGATGGAATTCCGAGTATAAATAAATTTTCAGTTCAGTTCAGTTCAGTTCTGTCTGTCTGTCTGTCTGGTCTGTCTGTCCGGTCTATCCGGTCTGTCTGTCTGTCCGGTCTGTCTGTCTGTCTCTCCGGTCTGTCCGGTCTGTCTGTCTGTCTGTCTGGTCTGTCTGTCTGTCTGTCCGGTCTGTCTGTCTGTCTGTCCTATAAAGACACAGCCCCAACCTGAAGTAAGCTCCCTGCTACTTGTCTGGCTATTGCCCCAGCTTTGTTCTTCAACATTTCAGGTATCAAGAGATGCCTTGAAGCTTCAAGGAGAGCCTCTAACATCTGCTCCCTGTTGACGAACAGTGCAAAGAATTTCAGTTCATATTTTATATCCCTTATATATATGTTTATGTCAGACAAGCTAATTTCACCCCCTTTCTAAGTCCAAACTTATACATTTTTATCATGAACGAATTCTCAAAGAAGCAAAGATAAATGGAATATCCACGTGTAAACAGTATGCACGTGCCAGAGGTTGAGAATCATTTTGTGTAAACAAGGCTTGGTGGTGAAATTTGAACAACTAAATGATTATAATCCACCGTATGGAAAAAGATGGTGGCTGTACATTTTACCACAATACCTTGCAAACCTAACACAGACAATAGGCACATAGAAAGCCATATTTTTTGCGAAATTCGTCCCTGTACTAACAACATTGTGCATGTTAGGTTTGAAGTTTTTAGAACTTTTCTGTGTGTTTTTATGAGCGTTTTTAGGGTTTTGTGCGCTAAGAATTATGGGTAAAAGTAATGTACCAGTTGCCATCTTTTTCGGTACGATGGATTGTGATTGGCATATCAGGGAAACAAAGATTTTAAATAGATTAAGATGCAATGCAGAAGTTTGAAAAACCAATGTGTAGAGGTTTGGTGTCCTGTAGAACTCTAGATAGCACCAGAGATCCCGACACTTCCATTAGGCAAGGCACGTTACTTCTACATTGCAGAGCTCTCCACCCAGGAGCTGTACAAATGGGTTTGAATATTTAGTAAGTGTAAGGAAGCATTTACCAAGTGGTTGACTCCATTTCAACTTCTAACACAACATTGCGGTATAGATGGATGACTCGTTTGCAGATATCAACCTAGTAAATAATGCACAATGTGTAAGTTACAGTTATTAGAAAAACAAAGGTCATACAATACAAATGAGAGCTTCCAGCTTGACCTACAATGTAATGCAGTCAATATTTTATATATCTCTGTAATTCCACCTTTGGTTGAATCACAGTAAAGGGTTTTCCAGCTTGGTTAACACTGGATGAATACTATCAAAAATGAATTATTAGCTGATGTGTGTGGCACCCTCTGGCTTGTGTCTGAACCCAGACACATCAGCTTGTGGGAGTATGTTCTATAGACGTGCGTCAGTGCAGCATACATGTTTGGGATAAAAAAATTATGTATTTTATCTCAGTCTGTATTTTCACACATTCCCGTAAGCGGCCAGCTCCAGTTGCAGACACTTTTTCTGCTTCCCAAGGGTGTCCGCTTACAGGAGCTTTGACTGTACTTAAGCTTGCGTAGACTAACCTGATTGTCCAAATATATTGCATCCTCTTCCACAAGAAAAACAGAAGCAGAATGTAAAATAAAAAGCCTCAGATTTGCCTGGAAACCAGCTCTCACGTCTTCATGCGGCAGCCGGAATACTTTCTCTCTTACTTTATCTACAGCGTAAGTATACGACAAGCTTCTGATGGGACTTTGCAGACTGTAATTCTCGGCATCTGTGACATCCAAGGAGGCCAGTACATCTCGATCAGGTTCTTGCATGAAGATGGGTTTTTCAGGATTCTGACAGATCAACAATGAAAATACATTATTCTGTTGAAGTTGAGAAGCAATCTCGTTCCCAGAGTCCTCGTTACCCTTGTCCAGCAGTGGAGCGGCCAACAAGGAGCTCTGGGGGTAAGAGATCCGACATGACATGCTCTACTGCGCATGTGTGTTCGACCCCATGTTTCAATTAACGGACGCCAAGATTCTTGGACTTCCGGTCTTACTGCGCAAGTCAGGCGGATCACTCTATCCCAGAGGTCCTTGTTGGCCGCTCCACCGCTGGACAAGGGCAATGAGGACACTGGGAACGAGATTGGTTGAGAAGCTTTTTGTATTTTATAATAATTATTATTAATAATTAATAATTATTAATTATTAATAATTATTAACTTTGTCCTATGTGGTGGGAGACACGGTGGCCTAATGGTTAGCGCGTTGGACTCCAGATCGAGTGGTCCAAGTTCAAGTGCTGGCCGGAGTCATTGTATTGTGTTCTTGGGCAGGATAACAGTGCCTCACATTGCCTCTCTCAACCCAGGAGTATAAATGGGTACTGGCGACAGAATGCTGGGGGGTAGGTAACCTGTGATGGACTAAGTTAAGTCAGCTGCATACTACGGAAATTTAGTTAAGCTCCGGCAGTGTGCGCCAGTTTGGTCTGAGCGTGGCTCTACCAACCTTACCTACCACTGTCCTATATGTACTTGAGGAGCACAAGCTGTCAGCGAGCGAACAGATGCGAAATGATCTGACACAAACATGTGAGCTGTAGGAAACCAGCCGCCCCACATGCCTACGCCATGCGGGGCAACGCTGGCCAGCCATTGCCTCGATTTTAACTTCGCATAATATATTATTATCCACATTATTATTGCGCCTTTTAATAACAAACAAAATCCAACCAACTCACCCTGAGCCATTCATGGTACACCAACAGGACCTGCCTGATGGTGCTTAAATGTCTGGATGGAAGAATAAATCCCTGTAAAAAAAAAAAAATTTAAATTTAGATAAAAATTAAATCCTCTTCATCACATTAATTTTTACAGCCTGTGGAAGGCCATAGGTTTGACTACGAGAACTCGAAAATGAGCCTGTCCACAGGCACATGCAGTACTGTAAATAGTATGTACCTTGGTGGGACTGCCACTAAGAAGAAAACATTTACATACAGATGATTAAGTAACAAGGTACTTCACAAGCCAAATTCCATCTCTTGCAAGTGATTTACTGTAAATTGTAAGCTTCGTACCTGACGTAGAACCTCGTGAAGGAGTCGTATGTTGGCCCTGGTGGAGTACAACACCTTTCTGATCACTTCGCTAGCATCTTGCAAGTACTCCTTGTTACGAGCCGGACTAAGCCTGTTGGCATCAGTTCCTGCTAAAGGGGAACCCGGCTCGCTACTTTCCGTTGACGATATCGACACAACAGATTGATTGACATTTGATGATTCCGAGGCACTATCGGTTCTCTTGAACCTGACGGTGAAGGCGACAAACCATCGCAGGACAGATTCTCTAGCATTGGTCATAAAAGGTGTACGTGCGTCTGATTCACTGTTAGCTGTTTTGGATTTACTTTGTGGAACTTGTGCAACTGTAAGGTAAAGACTTTGATTAGGAGATGAATTCCCGAGAAGGAGGATATGGAGAAAGCTTGTTTAGACCTCAACTGATCTCATTCCCCTTATCCAGCGGAACAGGCAATGAGATACTATGGAATAAAGCGTTCCGCCTGCCTTGACATGTGCATTAAAACTGGACACGTGTCCAAGAATCCTGTGTGCATCCCTTTGAGACATGGAGTCAAACATGGAGTCTACATGTCATGTACATTTTCATGAGGCTGTAATATTCAGGTTTTCTTTAGAGAAATTATTATTAGGAAAAAAGAAATTGAAAAAGGAGCAGTTCAAAGTGATGCACATTCGCAGTAAAACGCGCAGTAAAACCGGTCCAAGAATCCTGTCATGGCGGAACGCTTTATCCCAGAGTATCTTGTTTCCCGTTCTGCTGGATAAGGGTAACGAGGGTTCTGGGAACAAGAGTGGACCTCAACAAAAGAAGACTCAAGACTAATGATCTTTGTTTATATAAACAATAGACCAAGAAGGAGGAATCGGCTCAGGAAAAACTGTAGCAAATGGGTCAATAGTGTTGCAGGCGGCACTGTACATTTACTGCAAAAAGTGCTGGTACAGGTACATTGAACCTCACCTTACGGCCACCCTGTTAATACGGCCACCTCGTTATTACGGCCACCTCATTGTTATGGCCACTTCATTTTGGCACGAACAAAAGCTCAGTCAGTCATTTTATTACTTAAGAACCCCTTTAATACAGTCACCCTGTTATATACCTATGGCCAGATTTTTGTGGCACTTTGGTGGCCGGATTAAAGGGACACTGTCCCGGCGTATTTGTTCAAAACTGTTATAAATGCACAAAATGGTCCCTAAATCTATCAAATAAGAACTTAGTAAACTCTAACTAAATGATAAAAAGCGATTTCTTCAAGAAATTCCATACTGCAACAAAAGTTTTGCAAAATTTCAAAGATTTCCGAGCCAAATTTGAAACTTTGAAAAACTGACATCCTGACGTTTTTTCAAAATCCATTTTGCAATCCATTTCCATCCTCACTGTCATTTGTCATCCTCACTTCCTAATGGGTTCCAGTCATTTGTCGAGTGCTATTCTACAGAATCGAACCATTATTGTTCAACTTCCTATGATCTAGATATGTTTCTGAGCTTCCCAAAATCATGCTAAAATCAGGACAGTGTCCCTTTAACGGTGTTCCACTATACAACAAACTGAATACTCACCAGGGGTAGACTGATAGAGCAATCTGGAAGGATTCCAGTCTTGAAAGATGTGCGGCAGATAGAACTTTTTGAAGTTTTCAAACAAGAAATAGAATGCATATTCTCTTGTTTTTTTATCCATCCATTCAATCAGAACAAGCTACAAAAAAATAGTCAAGTCATCAATAGGTGGGTATTCAACAGACACTGCAAATAGCCTTGAAACTACAAATGAATATTACAGCAAAACATGTACATGTAATATGTACTGTACACTGAAATTTTGCGATATTGGAAGGGTTATAAAAATTATTTTCGCAACACTAAATTGTCACTATTTTACAAAATTTTTCAAAACCAAGTCACTTATAAATTTTCATGATTTCATCGCACAGATTCTCTGCATACCTGAGTACTCATACAATCCAGAACCCTGTCCAGGAAGAACTTTGTCAAGGCTTCTGGTGCCGGTATCCTTTCATTTGGATTTGCTGGAAAGATTGGTCCTACATCATCTTGTACACACCACTCTAGAAAATAAAATAGTTACTTGTTAGGCTATCACATGCTTACATGTACATACATACATGTACACACATTGGAGAGGGGGTGGTCTAGCTAATGGTTAGCGCATTGGAATCTGGATCAAGTGGTCTGGGTTTGAGCACTGGCTGGGGTCATTGTGTTGGCGAGACACTTACACTGTAACTTTCACAGTGTCTCTTTCCATCTTTGCACCCAGGAGTATAATACTGGCAAACTGTCAGGGCAACCCAACAAAAATGCTGGGGTTACCAGCAATGAACTAGCAACCCATCCAGGGACAGAGTACAATGTAGTCGCTTCCTAGTCGCTTCCTAGTCGCTTCATGCTATGGAAACTGGAGTGTGCTGGCCTGACAAGCTACTTGGATTGTAGACAGACTTTAACTTTTCTAACTACATGTACACTTTGTACATTATGATGGTACAATAATACTGTATCATTAGCAAATTGCAGTGGGTTGGGAAACATTTAAATAAAGAGGAAATTAACATAGAACTGTTTTAAAAGAAGTGTCAAAAGACTGACCTTCACTCTCCCTATCAGAAGACAAATGCATCTTGCTGGAAGAAGCGAATTGCTCTCTTGATCCTGTGTCACTGATTGACACCCATATTTCCTGTGCACAAGCTTTAGACAGCTTGCTCTTGCTCCAGTCAATACTGTCAACAGGATTCGGAAAACCAGGAATCAGACATGCATAGACAAGCTGGCAGAACTCATCTGAGTTGTCCTGTAACACTTGGAACCACAGCATGAAGAGCCGAGCACCCTCGCGTCGCAGCTGCAGATGAAGAACAACAAAAACAGATCAAGACTACATATAGCACTGTCAGTAATGAGGGAATCTGCCTGAACAGACTTTAATTTGAAATATTGATCAGAAGTAAAAACGCCAAAAATTTCGACTTTACTTTAAATTTATCTGTCATTGTTCATGGAACTTGCTGTTACCGTGGCAACCATATTTTGACAGGCATGATGTTTTTTTCAGATTTGGAATTTGCCTGTTTTTTAACAAAAAAATAACTTTCTTGCAATAACATTTACCTTTTTAGATCATGTTCTTTTATTGGTTTTGAAATACATGTACTTTTGAGTCATTTTTGGTGGTTTCCGACATATTCAATTTGGAAAAATCAAGAAATCCAATATGGCGGTTGTTCGCGAATTATGATATAACATCATCATCTCATACATGTTGCATACCTCAAAGGAAAAAACAATTCTGGACGTACTATATACAGTTACCTCCCAAGTTTCATTGTCATAGCTTTAATACTCTTGGAATATCGGAGGCCCACCACCACCCCAGCCCCACCCCCATAAACTGATTGACAGCTTACCTTGAGTGCATTTCCATGATGAAGAAGCTTTCGCATTATCCGACCTGTGCAGAAATGCAATGAGGCAAAATCATTCTTCGGTGAGGTAATTCCCTTTCCACAAGATGTAGTAACAATATCTAATAATGATTATTATTGCAAGCATGCATGGATAGTTATTGTACAGAGCCTCGGTCCACTCTTAACTTCACTTCTGTTAAAAATGCAGGCTACTCCAAGTTAATGTAGGTGACTAAATTTAATGCTTGATTGAATTCTGAGTTAGTCAAGCACAGTTAGATTTAGACACCGATATATGGTTTATGATGAAGCAGTATAAAATAAAATTACATAATGCGAGGTTTCAGAAAATATTCATACCCATCCCAAGGAAGGTCGACATTGGAAATTCCGAGGGGAAGGGGGTCACAAGAGCCAATAGTT
The DNA here is from genome assembly GCA_029204205.1 of Desmophyllum pertusum. Taxonomy (NCBI): domain Eukaryota; kingdom Metazoa; phylum Cnidaria; class Anthozoa; order Scleractinia; family Caryophylliidae; genus Desmophyllum; species Desmophyllum pertusum. The sequence continues at coordinate 280,303 of MU826355.1, forward strand.
TTAAGGAAAGTAAAGCTAAACTGGAATTTCCAGGGGTGGGGGTATGGATATTTTCTGGAACCACACAATCCATGTTATTTCTGAGCATGATTGCTCAAAATTTACCGTAAAAGCTCAATGAAATTTTAAGAGGTTTAAAGAAGGGATAGAAGGGAAAATTTTTTTTTGGAACACCAACAGACAGTTGATACCCACGCGGGTGCTCTTGCGTGGTTATTAACTGTCGTCAATTGTCAATCTACTAATTTTTAACTTCAAATTCTAATTTTAAAACTACATCAAATCTTCAATATTTCTCATTTTCCTAAATTTTACAACTCCTTTGAGAAAAACTATTTCCTCCCAAATATACCCAAAAATCACCCAAAAATTTACAAAACACTCCATAACATAGATTCATGGGATGAGCATAGAGTTTTTGGATTGCTTGAAACGTGAACGAGATATTTCCATTTAACCCATGTTAAGTCGCGGAAAAATGGCATTTAGGTTAAGTCCCGCCTTAAGCCTAACCCTGGGGGACTTATTTAATTTCAGGCCCCAAGAAAGGGGGGGGGGGGGGGGGGGGGGGGGGGGTACTTATAAGAGAGGGGGGGGGGAGGCTAAATAGAGCTTTTATGGGTATACCAAGTCAAACATACCAGCATGGACCAAACAAGAGGAAATTCTTGATGACTCTCAAGAAAAATTTGAGCAGGTTCAAATTTGATGAGAGCACACGTGAACCTATGCAGAGTTGCTGAGAGCACATTCAAGAGAGTTTCAGGCCAAACGAGAGCAAGGGTTTAACCTATCTGCAACTCTTGTTGTCCTCGTTTGACCTGGTTTACGTACAGCAGCTGGTGAAAACTATTTTTTCTTTCAATCATATTTTCTAGTGTAGTCTCTCATGAATAATGTCTTTGCAATAATTACAGCAATGAGCCTAAAAGTGTGACCACTTTTGATTAATTCACATTCTTTTGTGTACGCAGACTATCCAATCAAAAGCCGATAGCTATTCTTCAGCTTCTGATTGGATAGTCTTCACGCATGAAAAAATGTGAGTTAATTAAATAAGTGGTCACACTTTTGGGCTCCTTGGGTCATAATTACCGCTGCATATTTTGTGTCCAATATATTATATTAATTAATTTAACCATTTATGCGTTCTTGCACAAGATATAGATTTTCTACATTTTTATCTCATAAGCACTGCAATAATTAGAAGAATTTGAACAAAGAATGTAATATTTTCAAAGAGAAAATTTTGTACATGTACAGAAGGTAGCTATTAGCATTTCAGATCTAAATTCCATTTATTAAGTGCTTAGAGACCTGCTGTAATTAAAATGAGAATGAATTTCAAAAACAAATTTAAATTTCAAATTCTACCGATGTCAAACAAAAAGAGATTCATTGCTTACCTATGCTGTTGAACTGCCATCTTTTGTGAATCAGTTCAGGGAGATAGAGCAAGATTTTCTGTTCAGTTAGAAATAAATTTAAAATTAAATTTCAATAATTTTCAGACAAAATATTAACCCATGTGATCGTTCATCAAGTCGCAACAAAAACAAAGGTTTACATATAACATAAACTTGCTGACCGCTATGTACTGTAAATTAGCACTGTGGTGCAAACCAACTTGGAAATTGACATCAATATATTTCAAAGGGTTTTTAACACGGTTTTAAAAAAGTACTTATTTGTTACCTCGAAAATGAAGAGAACTGAATCGAGGTCTTCTCGTTGTGATTTATGCCCTGAGAAAAATAAACAGAGAAGAAACCAGTAAATGCAATGTACGCTCGACTACGAGCTGTATGCGATCGCCGCACCGAGGGCTGTGCAAAACCCCTAAAATATACAAGCAGTTATTTTCTGAAAACCGCCGTCCCAACAACTACAAGCCTCATTCGCCCTCCTCTGCCACACCACGGTATTACTGCGTCCAATATCCGTGCAAATGCCACTGTCTGGCGAAATTTCTTTCAAAAAATAAGCTTACTGACCTTTCGTCTTGAGGTTTGCTTCAACCGTGGAGAACACATCTTGAAACACGTAGAATATCTCGGAATAATGACTGTTGAAGAATATCCTGGAGTCGGACGAATCAAAGTAATCTGAAGGAGAAGTGCAAAGGCAGATCAATTGAATGGCGAGCTGCATGCAGATCGCAAAGTAATCTTCGACAGTTTTGCAGTGTGCAAGGTCGCAAATACCTAGCAGGGTTCGCAGCGCTCGCAGCCTAGAATGGCTCTCCTTTTTGGGATCTATAAATCTGTGCGTAGTTTTCTTGATGTCCGGATGTGCTCTCCTGTTATGGAACATATTTCTGTCCCACACATCGAGATGAAATTGGAGAAAGTATCGCCAATAATCTCTCGAAGTTCATTCATGACGCGGCAGCCATCTTCATTCCACTTCCAGATGGTTGCAAGTCTGCGCATGTGTTACGTTGTCAAAATATTTACCAACAGGGAAGGGGCGGGGTAGAATGTTTTTTCGCTTTATATATCGCTTTGAAAAAAAAAAAATCAGAAATAAAAATGATAAAGACTAAGAACTTTGAAGGTGAAATTTCATCAAAAACTTGATATCTCGAGGTGAAATATTCGTTTAATACAAAATAACTGAACCATGTACTGAAGTCGGAATTTAACAAATGACGTCAATAAAACCGTGGCGAAATATAAGACTTGCATAGATTTTGTTACAGGGCAATAAGTAATTCTGAAATAATACTGAAAAGTAAAGATTCAATAAAATTTCAAAATTGTCAAAATTGGCGACAAAAAATGACTTGGCCCACTGGTCCCATGGGATTGATTCAAATCTCCCGCCACCAGTGCGCGCTCATATTTTTGTAACGGGGGCTCTGGGAACGAGATTGCCATTGCACGAGGTTCTTGAAGTCGCAAGTTGTATTGAAAAAATTGTGAGGTATTTGATCTTTTTTCACTTGTTGAAAGCGCTGTTTAGTAAATAAATCGTTTTAAGAGTTAACAATGCCTGCAAGGAAACGTCAGCCAAGCAAAAGGAAAGCAGAAGAGCCAGCGAAGGAAGTGGTCGGCAAGAAGAAGGAAAAGCGAGGTAAGCTTTCACACTGATCATGAACCGGCAATCTGTCGTTTTGATCGAACTTTTTTAGGTCTCATACCGATTAAATTAAATACTCTTAAGTCCTCTGTATTTAATTTCTCATCGTTAGCATTCCTCGTAGTTGTACGAGCATAATCTTCCACCGTCCAAATTACACAACTTTATAGTTGGAAATCTCATAAATGGCCGAATTTATTCTAGGAACAAATTATCTTAGGCCCCGTCCACACGTATCCGTTTTCGTTTGAAAACGCAAAAGTTTTTTTCCGTTTCTGCCTTCCGTCCACACGTATCCGATGAAAACGGTCACCGAAAACGCAAACTTTTGAAAACGGCGTTTTCGTCTTCTCGTGTGGACACCTGAAAACGGAACTTTTCGAAAACGATGACGTCAAGAGGTCGAATTCAGATCACTGCGCACGCGCACGCTTCATTCAACATGTCGGACTCGCAGGCTAGCACTCTCTCTTACTTGGTTTGATTTCGAGTTTCATTGCGTTTCTGCAGCTCAATGTTGCTCTTCTGAATTTGTAAACACTTCAGGAGAAGACATTTTGAATGCTTTTTTTCAAAGACTAGAAAAAGCGATAAAAAGCTACAAACAATTCGCAGGCTCAGCTAAACTCAGCTCAATGTTGCTCTTCTGAATTTGTAAACACACTTCAGGAGAAGACATTTTGAATGCTTTTTTTTCAAAGACTAGAAAAAGCGATAAAAAGCTACAAACAACTCGCAGGCTCGGCTAAACTCAGTGGTGCGCATGCTCTTTAGAGGCATTTGAAGCGTTTTCTGTCGTTTTTGCGTATACATGTGGATGGGCAAAAACGATTCGAAAACGCTACGTGTGGACGGATAAATTTTGAAAAACGGAAAAAAACTTTTGCGTTTTCAAACGAAAACGGATAAGTGTGGATGGGGCCTTAGTATCTGGCTGATAACCCACGTAGGAATAACTCCATGTCCAGTCTTTAAAAAATAAGTGCAAATAAAATGAACTTGAAAACATTTCCAAGCTCAAAACAACGAATATAACTGGAAATAGATAATATAAAAAAATACAGTTGAACCTCTGCTAATTACGGACACCACCTGTAGGCGGACACCAAGTGGACACCTCTGCTAAGCAGACACTTTTCCTGGTCCTAAGGTTGTCCGCTTACGGGAGGTTTGACTGTACTCACAAGTACTCCATTTGGGGGGAATCTTGAGTCTGTGCAAGTGTTTATTGTAGAATTTGGAACATAGACTAGTTACCAGGTGATTCGCAACTTGGCAGAAGACCAGGAGATTGTGAAAAACAGTCTGAGAAACAAGACAAGTATTCCTGCTTGTATCCGCTCATCTTTCATTTTTAAAATTTGTTATAAATATTATTATTGCCAAAAAAACTAGGATTGATTTGTGATACAGTTGAAGCTCCCGCAAGCGGACACCTTTGGGAAGCAGAAAAAGTGTCTGCAACTGGAGCTGACCGCTTACGGGAATGTGTAAATACAGATATTGTATGAGCTAGAGTTAAAACCGGGCTTTGTCAAGGTGGCCATTAGTTGAGCTGTCCACCTACGAGAGTGTATTTTAGTCTGGTAATATTTCTTCAGGAATTGGGATACTTTTTATAGAAATCAGGAGAGCAATAGGTAACATGTAACATGTCAAATTGGAAGGTCTACATGTATGATCAGAATCTCACAAATTATTTGTTTTCAGTGATCCTAGCAATCACGGCAATCAGATGGAAATCAAGCTTACAATAAAGTGAACAATAAATGTACTATTTTGTTACAGAGGCGCCTGATACTTCTGACCGCAGAGAAACTGGTCATGTTCTTGCTCTTGGCCAGGGAGACGTTGGTCAGTTAGGTCTCGGTGAAGATATTTTAGAGAGAAAGAAACCTGCTATTGTGAAAGGACTTGATGACCTGGAAATTGTTCAAGTAGAATGTGGGGGAATGCATACAGTGGCACTCGCTAAAAATGGAAAGGTAATGGAAGCTACGTTGTAGATTTATTGACACTATAAATAAACTACTGTTAATAATATTGTACACTGCCTGCGAACACAGGCATACAATGTATTTCCGGCTCAAGTTTCACCCCGCCGAAAAGTAAAAAGTTACTTTTCGGTGGAGTGAAACTCAAGCGGAAAATACGTCTGCATTCATAGGCTATTGTACACTTGGCTTTTATGTCTTTTGCTTTTGGTAACAATGATCTGGAGAAATTCTTCAGTGACCAGGGCCGTAGCTAGCAGGGGGGGCAAGGGGGGCAACTGCCCCCCCAAAACCTTTTCACTTTCTGAAGTAAATAGTTTGAACTTTACTGTGATCTGACCTTTGCAAGTTTTCACAACTGATTCGCTCATCTTGTTGAGATGGCAAACAAAAAGGAAAGTGATTCAAAGACAATGAAATGGGTAATGCATTCTGAAAAACGAAAACTACGCGTATGTTTTTTTTTTCGTGTTCAAATAGCCGCTTTTCTTGATTAAATATGCCGAGCGGGGCTTGTACTCTCCCCAGATTTCGCTCCGCATATTTAAAAACGAAGAGACTTATGCGAACGAAGAGACTTAGTTAACAAAATCTCGGAAATGTTGCTGTAAGCACTAAAAATACCTGTCATTTTACATTTAATCGACATTGAAATGTATCATAGAGAATGCTGAAAATAGCATTTCCGAGCCTCTAATTTTCAAAATTTTCCCCACACCCCTCTAGCGGCTCGTGCCTTCGGCGCTCGCTTCATTGCCCCCCCCCCCCCCCCCCCCCCAGTTCAAAAAAGTTAACTACGGCCCTGGTGACAGTGCGACATAGAAATTTTATGTGTCACAATGGCATTATAAAATGTATTTTATCCACAAGTCTTGATGGCTAAGATTATTCATGAGCAGACAAATCTATGTGTACATATTTGTATGAAGACTCTTGAAGCTGAAATGTAAAAGGACATACACAAAAGGACATAATATTAAATTTTAATGCCCCTTTGTGTATTTTTGTTTGTGTTGGTTAAATCCAGACATTGTCGTATCAGTGAAGCACTGCCTTATAAGAACATGTAACAAAAAATGACAGCTTGCAAAAATCTAGCTTACCTTCCTACATATTTTCACTTTCCAGAAGACTAATGTTTTTCCAGACTTGATTAGTTGATATAAGAGTGAAATTGTCTTCTCAGAAGAGAAAACGTGGCTAGTTGACACAGATTTTGTACATTTATCTGATCGACTGTTTCTTACAAAGGTGTACACTTGGGGGTGTAATGATGAAGGTGCTCTGGGTCGTGTGACGTCAAGCAACGATGGCGAGGAATTTACTGCTGGACCAGTACAAGATATAGAAACTGTTAACATAGTCATGGTATCGGCAGGAGACAGCCATACAATGGCATTATCAGACAAAGGAACAGTCTTTGGATGGGGGACATACCGGGTACGTAAGTTCAGTTCTAAAAATAGGTCCGCAATGTGTACATGTGGTTCGTTTTTTGAGCAAATTATACAAAAAGTACAGCAAGGAGCCCAAAGTATTAATTCACATTCTTTCATGCATGCATGGCTCATGTGAAGTACGGTGTCTGAACTGGGCCTTATATGGAGATTATTTCTCTTTCAGGATGCAAGTGGGCAGGTTGGACTTCAAGCAGATGGCATGAAGCACAAACCTACTGTTATTCTAGCCCTTCAAAGCGACCCCATAATTAAAATAGCGTCTGGAAACGACCATACAGCTGCCCTAACAACGAGCGGCAAAATTTTCACCTGGGGATGTGCCGAGCAAGGTCAGCTAGGAAGAATAATGGGGTGTTTTGCTAGTAGAGGAGGTCGCAGGGGTTTAGAGTACATCTTAAACCCGAAACAGGTGCGAGACAAGAAAAGAGGACTTAAATTTAAAGATATTTTCTGCGGCAGCTATTCGACATTTGCCATTGCTCAAGATGGGTCAGTTTATGCTTGGGGCTTAAACAACTATGGTCAACTGGGAACTGGAGGTCTAGAGACTCTTTATGCTCCTGTTAAAGTTGATTCTCTAACATCTTTAAACTCGGACAATGCCAAGTGCGTCAGTGTGGCCAGTGGTCAGCACCATACAATCATTCTCGACTCATCAGGCAAAGTGTATGCAATGGGAAGAGCAGAGTACGGAAGGCTTGGTTTAGGCGATGATGCAAAGGAGACATCAAACCCAGTTCAAGTTACTGCGCTCGACACTAACCCCATTTGCAAGATCGCTTGCGGCGAAGCTGTCAGCTTGGCAGTGTCACGCAACGGCGATTTGTACTCGTGGGGTTTTGGCAGTTGTCTACAGTTAGGTACTGGGGTAGACGAGGATGAATTTTCACCCACTAAAGTTGAAGGGAAGAACTTGCAATCTGAACTCCATGAAGTGTTAGGGGTCGCTGCAGGAGGGCAACATACAGCTATGCTAGTCAAAGACCGGAAACAGTGAAATAACAATTCAATTTTGAGTCTGTATCAGCATAGAAATAACATGGAGATACTCAACATGCTGACATATCTGCTACAGCGATGTCACTAATGAACATTATTTTTTGTTAATATTTAACATCTTTTAATAATAATATTGTTTTCCTTTTTTAATGAAGTAAGTTATTTACAGGTAACAGACAGGCAAGGAAACTGTCTTATTTCTGTTCAAGACTCAATGATAATAATTTGTATTATTTGACAAAAAATGCCTGAGTGTGCAATGTTGTAACTCAACTATATAATGGGGATTGTTTGGGATTAGAAAAGCAGTATTTTTTATTGTTGTTTAATAATTGATTTCCAAGAGTAAGTAGTCTTATCTACATTGTACCAAACAGCTGATCACTAATTCAGAAGAAATACTCAACATTCAACTAACCAAGACTAGTGTTTGAAGAGGTATACATGTAGGAATGTTTTTCAACTGTAAATGTTATTTGTGCCAACCAGACCTATTGTTGGCAAATGTGAATATTAAACAATTTCAAAACTAATTTGTAAACATTAAATATTGGCATTGTTTTTATTTGTTGTTGTTGTTCTTCTTCGTCGTCTTCTCCTTCTCCTTTTTGTTTTGCAAAAGGGGCATGGTCGTGTTATTTTACAGAGACCCGTCTTGAGAGGCCAGGCTCACAAAATAACGCGCGCGAGAGCGGTGGCAGCCGCGAAAACGAGCCAGCTGGTCACCGCTCACGCGTGCATTATTTTGTGAGCGACACCATGCCTTTTTTAAATACAACTTAATTTAAAGTCTTCTTGAGAGACCCTCAACAAAGTTGAGAATCTTGTCTGTCGGCAGTACAATCAGCCAAAGCCTTCAGGGTTGTCTTGATACCCATGTACACCCGCAGCATCTACATAGAACAAACAAGTGGAGCTTGGAAGATGTGGTGCAAAGACGACCCTTAGACGTCTTTTGGTTACTGGGCTCTCGTCCTAAAGACATGAATGGGAAAATCAGAAAGGGAAAATGAGTGATTCAATCTCATTGACCCCCCCTGGAGTGTCATTGCCAGGGTAAAAGGGACAACTGACAGTCATGACCTGAACAGGTTACATCGTCATTGTAAATTTTCAATGTGTTGTTCCAGAAAACATCCATACCCCTGCCACGGGAGGGGGTTCCAACCAAAAAACCTTCCACCCCTCTGGAAATTCCAGTTTAGCTTCATACTTCCTTTAAAAATTTTGGCTTTTGAGATCCCCCTTCCCCTTTGGAATTTCCAATGACCTTCCTTGGGGTGGGTATGGATATTTTCTGGAACCACACAATTTAGAGTTATGAAAGCAGTTGCCCTTGTTGATCAAATCTAAGTGAGCATATACCCAGACAAAATACATGTAACATGGATTAACAAGCAGAAAAAAATACTTGCATCATTATTATTCTGTATCAGTTGCTCAGTACGGGATAACATCAGTCGTGTAGTCACCATACTGGACCATGCCATACCAAGGGCAGGAATTACAGACTTGTTTCCACTCAATGATCTGATAATTCAATAAAATAAAACAATATTAAAAAATAATATTTGACACATTTTTGAACTCTCGGCAGACAAAAACTAACCTGTTGTTATCTGTTTGAATGACATCAGAGACCTTAAATGCAGAGAATCAAACAATCAATATGTATTTCGTATTAATTTTATTATCAAGAGACACAGCAGGGATGTCATAACAAAAGATACATTGTGGACTATAGTATTATGTGCACACATCTTTATAATGGTCCACATTACAACACCTTTAACTAGTGAGCTGAAGCTCAAATCCCTGTTTATGAACTTTACATATTTAAAATAATTATTAAAGTCTTAACAGCTAATAACATCACAGAAAATTTATCAATCAGTTCAATGACCAGAGACTTAACAACCATTGGCTGACAAACATACTGTTCACTGTGTTGGTGGCCTATACCAATCATACATGAAATCTGGTATCTTCTAGGGGTCCAATCTCATTCCCAGAGTCCTTGTTACCCTTGTCCAATGGCGGAACGGGCAACAAGGACCTCTGGGGGGAAGCGAACCGCCATGACATGCGCAGTCCAAGAATCCTGTCCTGGAGATTGGTAGAGGTCAAATAAAGCTTGAGCCACGCCCAGATTGGTCTCCGTTAGGGGTTCAGTTCAAATTTTTTGACGAGCATCTCCGCCACTTTCACAGGGGAGTGCCCCCCCCCCCCCCCCTCCGGAGTACCACTCAGAAATAAAGTTACCTGATTTACACACACCACCGGGATAGAATATAGATTGCTAAGCTTGTGAAGCTGCGCTCCAAATGACCTGAGAACCTTTGCTCGCTTGGACATTTCTCCAAATGAATATTCCACACGAAAGAGAGCAGCGATGGAATCAATAATCACAAGCTTGATGGCTCCTCGATTTAACAACACAGGTAAGCGATGTGTAATGATGTTCCGTAAGTCATCCTGTATTATTTAATAACAAAATTTTAATTTATCTCTGTCTAACTTCAGGGCTATCACAACCGAGAGTAATCAAATTCTTGGAAATAATATTGAAACAAATGTGTCAATCAATAAAGACAATATTAAAATAATTATTATAAATTGTTTGATCTTAGAAAGTCCTCAAGTGAAGGCTTATAAGCTCTTCCCCGGGGGAGGGGGTACTCCCATATAGCCTATATGGGGATGTGCCACCCAATAGGGTATGGGTTTTCGACCTAGATTCATAACAGGGTCTGGGCTTTTGACTTGACACTGTCATAGACAGGGTACATGGGTGCCTTTCAGTTACCAGGAAATATTTTCCCCAACATTTTCAGCAGGCCTGGCTGCCGTCCAACCAATATCAATGTCTACAACAGATCACTGCCAGGCATCACAAATTTAATGCTCAAACAAACACCAGCAGTTTTCTTTTTTTTTAATTCATGTCATAAACGGGGTAGCGGAAGTGTGAAATTTTTGTCATAAACGGGGTCAGGGTTTGACAGCCTGGGCATCACACCCTTACTCAAGATTGGGTTAAGTACCCCCCCCCCCCCCCCCCGGGCTCTTTAACTCACCACGTCAGCTGCATGTTCAATAAAAACATTGTCACTGAAGTTCAGATTAAGACTGGCTGATTGGAGTGTTTGACGTTTAGCAAAACACTGTGTAAGCTGATGAAGTCTTTTGCTGGGAAAAACGTCCTCAGTTGAAATATACACTGCACCTGTTTAAAAAGTATAAAGCTGTCACATTCAACTCTGGTAAAGCCGCACTCAGGTCAAACTGGCCCACACTGCCGGAGCTTATCCCGGTTTTCCTTGGCATGAAGCAGACTTGGAGTATTGGCTACTTCCCATGGAAGGGATGTTAGTTAATGTTACCCCCCAGCATTTCATCAGGTTTCCCTAACAGTTCACTGGTACCCATGGATTTATATAGATGGGTGGATAATTTATTTATTATTTTACATAATTAGTGATCAATATCTAATTCTCCTTAGACTCCTTATAATACATTGTCAATGAATATTTAGAAAACGTCAGGGGTGGGGGGGGGGGGGGGAAGACTCCCATGTGAAAGGGGCGGGGATGCTCATTGGAAAATTTGAATTAAATCCCTAAACGAGAACATGCTGGGTGTGGCTCAAGCTTTAATTATTTGACCCCTAAAAGATACCAGATTTCATGCCTGATCGGTATAGTCATAGACCACCAACACAGTATATTGACGGGTTTTTTTTTATAATTTTCTTTGTGTGCAACCCTAAACGATACCTTGATGGCTAAAATTATTGGCATTCTGTCCTGAACACCCTAAATGACACCAAAATCCATGATTTACAGACCCCTAAAAGTGACGATCACCGCCCTTTTATATGGGAGCCCCCCCCCCCCCCCCCAGGAGAAAATGAGGAAATCAAATTTTAACTAAAACTTAACTTTTCGAACTTGAAACTGCTGACAGCTCAGAAACATGTAAGAATTATACCTACCCCCTCCAAGTCCACCATGTTCTTGAGGTAACTGAACCGTCAGACACATCTGCAAACAAAGCTGTGTCTTCCCAGAGGAGCTCTCTCCCGTCACCTCTGTGATGCCCTGTCTCAGGATGCCCCCACGTAGAAAGCCATCCAGTATTTGGCACCCTAAACACAATCTACATCCCTTGTTTGATCCTTGTTTGTGAGTTTCGTTGTTGAAGAGTGACAGCGCAGTTCTCATGGGTGGACACGGGAGTGAATATGCAACAGCTTTTATAAGAATGGAGACATCGAAAAAAGAAAGCTTTGTGGTTCTTTCTAGATCTGCTGCAGACATGCACAGAATGGTGGCCTGTTTTGTCAACTTTGCTGTAATTAAATTAAAAACAATAAAAAAATATATTTTAATAATTATTAAAATACGGTATGTGAATCATACTCTCTCTCATGTCTGTCTCTTTTTCTCCCCAATCTGGCAATAAATTGTATGCCTCATGATAATTCATGATCACCTTGATTCTCATCTTCATGTATGCAGTGCAAGGATCATTGCTGGTTTGCAACCAATCCCGAGAGATTCAAATGATAAAGATGCGGCGGCCATGTTGGTGGTACAAACAATAGAAGCTAATTAGAAATATTTTGTTAATGACCACCAACATGGCGGCGATGACGTCACGTTAAAGCATTTTATTGTACTACCGACTGTATGATATATCGATCGGGGGGGGGGGGGGGTAGCCTCCTACGCAGACTTTCTTTGGGCTCGTCACGCAATCTCTCCTCCCACACGCATGACGAGCTCAAAGAAAGCCTGCATTGAAGGCTAAGGGGGTGGGGGGGGGGGGGGGGGGGGGGAGGATGATAACAATTTTAATATCGGAGCAAAGATCAGGCCAAGTATTGCAGTACAGGGGGAACATATATAATAGTATTAATCGTATTGCGATTTGACTAATATGAAGAATCAATCGTGAGGATTTAAAAATTTAAGCTTTTATAGAATAGCCATGCACACGTCACTGCAAAGAGTGCTAGATTTTTAGCTTAGAACCTGTACCTATCCAGATTTTACCTTTCTTCAGCGCTGTAATTATTCGAGGATGAACATCCAACCTTTCCACACTGTTCATTGTAGATTCCTTTTTCCTTTAAGGCGAATTAGAATCTTGGTTGGGACAATATTTATGTTTTATAATCTCGACAACTTTCCTCGTTCGAAATAAGCGCCTTGCCGCCATGATTAACCGCCTGCAAGGGCCTCTGGGTTTGCTCTAGTTTCCAGGTTTCCATCGCCGCGCGGCAAAAAACTAGGACCGCACACCGTGCAAACTAAACTCTTGACTAAACTCTTGCCTGCACGGAAACTGGAAAGAGTAAATATAGGGCGGGGGTCAACTATCTTCTACTATGAAAAGAGACGAAAGAAAACTTCACTTCACAACTTGGATAGTGGTAACATAAACCATTTGAAAGCAATGGTCACATCCACGCACGGCCGGTACTTCGCTGTGTGTGTGCTATAGTTCTGGCCTCACCGCGAAATGTGTAGTATGACCATTGCTTTCAAATGGTTTAGTGTTGACCGGAAGTAACGCCGCGAAACGACAGGGAATGCTCAGAGTCACTGAAAGGAACTCATATTGTAAGGCCATATTTTTAAAGATTTCAACATTAGATACCTTCAAGTCGGGAAAAACTTGGCGAACTAGATTTCAAGTTAAAGCGATCACCCTTTCTCAAACCAAAACAATTTACCCTGATATCATCTAGCGGTACTTACTATTTATAAATGTAAATACTGTAGGAGCAAGAGAGGCTCTTGATAGAAGTACCTCCCGGCCCGGAGTGTGGTGAGGCCGGCCTGGTTCTCTCTCACGCAAGCATAAGCGCAAGCATAAGATAAGCGCAAGCATAAGCGCAAGCACAAGTCTACTCCACGCAAATACTGAAAAACGCTTGCGCAAGCTGACCAACCGGACTATTGTGCTTGCGCTTATGCTTGTGTCGATAATCGGTATCAACATTGTTAATAGCTATTCCCGTTATGATCTCACGCAATATTTTGCGGCATGCGTTTACTCGCTATATTGGCCAGGCATTAGATACTCAATAAACTTGAACTAAAATCAGATGAAGTTGAGCAGCCACGCAGAACATTCAGAGAATTGCGAATATACTTTATAGGTTTTTGTGGCCAGTCCATTGTAAGCTCGGTCCTTAATTAGCTTGTTGTTCCACACTTGGTTTACCAAAATAACCACCCGCTGCGGGAGGGAGCTTTATTTCTCCAAGTGTTGTTTGTTTTAAAATACATAGGTAATGTAGTCTGCTTGCACATTTCTCTTGAGTACGTTCCCACTGAGTCGCGAAACGTGACTGAAATCAAATTGTCCAGCCGCCGAATCGCCACACAGCATATTTACGGCATCACAGTGGACGCGTGCGCCAGAGATTGGCACTCTCACGCCCCCCCCTAAACAATTATCGACACTTAGGCAGCGCTCAGCAATATATTTATATAGCTCCTAGCTCTAGTTTCAAATTTTGGCTAACTTATTCCTGTGGAATTATCGGAATTCAAGTATACTTCAGCTCGTTGAACATGGCAATCTTTGTCGCGTGAAAACGTTCCCTTTTCTCCAACCTGGTGGGGGACAGCTTTGCGGGGGCGCTTAGCCACACACACACTCATCCTTAGCACCGTACGCGCGTACACATGACCGTAAAACCACGCGCTGATCCTTCGATCAACGTATTGGGTTTGGGCCGCGCGGGCGGGCGGGTGGAATTCATCGTTCTCAGGACCGAAAACCCAGTCCTTGACCCGCGCTGGAGATGGCGTGTTCTAAGGCAGACATATTTGGGTTATCAGTAAAGAGATTAACAAGTATTAAAGTAGTCTATGGCAAAGCTAACACAAATAACAAAGAAGTAACTCGGGCTTTGCAATCATATGCTTCCTGTCGTCTTCCAGTCTCGAATCTCGATCAGTTAGGAAAATAGGGAATTTCGAATTTCCTGATGGAACATGAAATCGTTGAAAACGCCACTTGAGCCTCTAGTTGTCTGCGCCTCCACGACGCTGAGCGCTGGCCAGCAAAACACTCAGACATGGGTACGCTTTTTCAATTTCCGGGAACTTTGGTTTGTGCAGCATTTGAAAGAGCGTCCCCAAATCTGAGAAATGTAGAGATCCTGGCGTCCCCGGCCCCGGCCCATAATCTTATATAAATTTCGTCTGTAGGCAGTGTCTGTAAATTTAATTTGTACAACTGAGTCTGAAGAAAGATCTCTCAAGTCCCGATTCAAGTGCGTTGACCAGGCGTCAGTGTCAAGCACAGAGGTTTTTGAGCCCGGCGGACGGCAACCGGAAGTCGAATCTTTTTGGCGCGTATCATCGACTTTTTGTCCGTATTTTTAAACGTAATTGGTGGAGTTGAAAGCGCGCCAGAAACAATATTAAAAATTCGCCTTCCGGGCTCAAAAACGTCTATGAGCTCTCTAACATGTTCTGGGCCAAACTGTGAAGATGAAAGAAAACATATGACTTCAGGGGTCTGATGGGTGAGAAAATTAAAGAAATGGAATGTGTTTAGATCCCGGGAAACGTAGCGTGAAAATACTGCTCTATCAAGCTGCGGTTTAACTCGCAATTAATCTTCGTTATATACCTTTCAAGCCAAAGGCAATATTTTAAAATTCCTTGAACCATTAAAAACTCAAAATTGGCGGGTTTCCTTGACATTCTGAAGTACTTTTCAATTATCGCCGTCTTTCCCGCACGAACATGTTCGAATTTAAATTCTTGCTACGATTCAAAGTCTTCAAAGCGTGATGACGGAAGAGATTATCGATTTATACAAAGAGAACGGAAAATGTGAAAGGATTAGCCTATATTATCGTTTGAGCGATTTGCATAGATGCCATACTTTTGGCTAAGTACTTCCCATGGTAACCGATCTCATATCAATGGATGACCATAGATAGACATGACCAACACTCATGTCGCACAGGTTTGTCACGCTTCAATGAAGTGTCACGCAAATTAACTACGTTTGCTTAGCGGATATAAACATATGTTCCTTCGCCGGCGAAGCAGACGAGATATGCCGTCGTAGTTTTCGTCATATAAGCAGCGATAAAACATGATAACCACCCTCTACACAACATACGGAGAAGAACCACGAGTTAGAGTAAGTAAATTAGCTATGACATCATAGTTTAATATTCACCTGTTGTAAAAATTCACCTCGCGTACGACTGCGTACGATAAAATGGCCCGTGTGTCGTCATTTACATGAATGGGTCGACTTTTTTGAAGGACGCTAGCACGAAGATGGCGGTAGACGCAGAAAGTCGAAGAAAACCGGTAAGTTTTCATGTTTTTCTTTTATTTCTTGGACATCAGAACATGTATGTGTGTTCACATCGTGTTTCTTGTAGAAGAGCCGGTATTTGTTCGAAGAAATGTCTTAATCCGGTACTCCTATGCGTTTATGTATTTCTGTTAAGGGGGTGATGAAAGTACTAGTCTCACCAAGTGTCCATAAAACTGCCAAATCTCAGTCTGGGAGGCTAAATCAGTAAGCTCTTGTAGGGTTATTGTAACGAGAAAGGCTGAAATCAGGATTTTTTTTGCGGCACTTGGCGAATATCGGATCTACACCCCTTTTGTTGTAAGATATACTATTGACTGTCAAACGAAGGAACACTACATATATTTACTAATGACCAACTAATTGTTTGTATCCATACCGACCCGAAAGTGTACTTCTCTCTTCAAGTAAAATAATGCGCCTAAAGTCTCAATTTTAGTTACAGAAAGTTTTAGCCACAACAAAACAGCATTCTGCTAACCGTATACGGAATTTCATGGATGACAATTATGCATACCCCACACTCTAGCTTTTGTCGGTAAACTCCGTGACGTCATATCACCTGATTTCCTGATTTCTTTTGCGGTACGCACCTCTGACCCCCGTTGTATTGTTCGTCAGTTCAGCTGAACGGGAACAAGCAAGTCACGTCGGCTGCCGGATACCGAAATGTGAAAGGAAAAAACTTGAGTCCCGAGAAAACAATGTCTAAGAAACTTGCAGCGTGCTAAAAATTCGAGTGCGCTGCAGCTGGCATAGACTCCGCTCAGCTGACGTTTCGAGCGTCAGCCATTAGTTCGGATTTTTGCGTCATCTGTGCTTCCGAGAAACTGGAACTAACTCCATTTCCTTGTTGCGCAACGCCTGATTGCTTGTCGGCTTTGTATTTCATTATGCAATGTTCCGTGCAACTGGTCAAGCGACGGCTGAAGGCGATCTGATGATCTGATCTGAAGGTGGGGTGAGTACACTCCACCGTGCAACTGCTCGTGCGCAAAAGGCGATCGATGATCCGGCTCACGGTTACGCAAGTACGCGCGAAAATGAAATGACTTTTCGCAGCCAGATTATCCCTCCCTTCCACTTTCAGTATCGGCAGTTTTAATATTTCCGGAGTTACATTTTCAGACAAGACCCAAAGACTAAAGAGTCTTGGCTAGCGGGAGAGAAATAATTACGCGGCCATTTTGCCCGCTTGCCTTTCCGGATCTTACCCAGGGCTATGATGAAAAATAAATTATATTCTCGCCAAGAAGTAGCCCTCCTGTATCAGACTGCTGGCCAGGAGCCGGCCATGCGCCAATGGGCTCCTGATAAGACAAAATATAATTTCTGTTTTTTTTTCCGCCTATCTAACACGCCAAAATGTGCTTTTCTGTGAGAGAATGTATATATAAATGTCACATGTATCAGCACACGCTTTGGCGGGAACGTATTTTGAGTCCCCTAATTAGTATGGTCAGAGGTCTATAACTAGAGGTTTCCATCTAGCATTGCGCGCGCCCATCAGATTAGGAGTTAGGCTATTTTTAGACACTTTTCGCGCGAAACCAGCAGCCAATCACGCACCACGCCTGACAAATATGGTCATTGAACGCGCTAGCTCGACAATTTTTGTTCAAGACGGTTTGTTCGTCGATTGAAAAGATGGCTAAAATCACTAAGTAAAAAGCCTTGGCCCTTCTAAATCAAACAAAAGTTAATTCTACTAAATAATGCACGAAGTTTGGAACGAAATATTTTAATGGGAAATGCCTGTAAAATGTACAACTAATGCGACTGAAAGAGCACTAAAGGCAGCCTGAAATTAATTTACGGGAAGACCGCGGACACAATTAATTCGTCCAAAGAATGAAAACCTGTTTACAACACAAGTTTAAGCTTAGTCTATTCAGTATTGTTACCTTGTATTTCGACGAGGCTTGTCAATTCCAGCTGAATTAAGTTTTAAAATCAGCACAATAAATATCCATGGATCAGTTAAGCCGTTATAAGCTTATAACTTGAGCTTACGGCAGTTCGTCAAGCGTTCGTGACAGTCAATCATTCAAAGATCACTTCACAGTGAAATTCTCTTTCTTTCCATCCATGTAGACATTGAGGGTTTCCTTTGTTCTTTTACTTCAATGAACTTGATTTCAAGCTCAGTTCGTTAATTCTGTAGTCGCGCAAGTTTCGCCCGCCGTATAAACAAGTGAAACCTTCGGCTGCGTTAGCTGTCCGTTCAACTTGTAAAATGAATATAATGTTCAGCTCCACAATTATTTCGAAACTTCCCATGTTAAGCTAAACCATCTGCACAATTTTCCAGAATATACGAAACTTTGGAGAGATTGAACGAAGATTAATCCGCGGAGAAACCTTTGTCTTTTCATTCAACTTTCGACAACTTGCCAACTGGACACCGCGCCAAGTTTTGCCGCCGAATTCATACAAATCATGCTTCATTTAGATTGAACTGAAAAATCACTCAGTCGATTTATAGTTTTACAAAAAGTATACCGAAGTTTGACCTAAATTTAGTGAAGTATTTAAACAATTATTACATTCTGCTGTGACACTTTTCGCTTTTCCTTGGCCGGCAAAGTTTCTGCCTTTGCGTAGCGCTCGCATATTAAAAATGGTTCAACGTGATTGGCTGCTGGTTTCGCGCGAAAAATGTCTAAAAATAGCCTAACTCCTAATCTGATGCCAATACCAGAGATGGAAACCTCTAGTTATAGACCTCTGGTATGGTATATTATTACCAGGCTACAAGGTTCTTGACACTTTAATAAAAGTTCTCATCTCATCTCATCGCGAACTCCAAACGGGCGTGAGGGAACGTGGGCGGAACGTGGGAGGGAATCTGCAGGTTATCATGCATACACAAAAGCGACCAAGGCGTAGACTGAAGAGCCCACTCGTGGATAGCCAAGTATCGGCAAATACCTTGAGTAAACTTAACTATAAATAACATACAGGAATTCATTTGGAGTTCGGCTTCAGTAAACGCCATGTAAATAAAGAACATTCAGTGAACGCCCGGAAGCGAACTTGCGAATGTGTGGCCATTGTTTACACCTGCTATTGTGTTTGATGCAGGATATCAAAGCCGATTCACTGCTCTTGCGAATTGTAAGGTGAAAAGTTTATGAATAACAATGAAATAAAGGTCCAACTGAACAAACCGCTCTCTGGTCTATGATATAAACTTCTTGTCCACTACAAGCCTTCGGTTTCCAGACTATAGCCTTCAGAAAGTAGAAATTAAATTGGAGTGGACGAAAAATTAAAATGCCACTTTAATTTCAGTTTGTTTCCTGCTCCATCCATCTGTGCACCATTCAATGTTTACCCCGAATCTACCCAGACTACGGTACCCCCAGGTTTTCACCTGAAACGTTTCTGTTCGATTAGAAAGGAGTAAATAAATAATGAGATTTTTTAACAGGATCAACAAAGTGAGTATCAAATTCAAATGTTGTTAAAATGATTCATTGCCTTCAAACAATCAGAACAGAGGAGAAATGATAATCCATTGGACACAACAATGCGGTAAATTGTCCACTTGTTAATCATAACCATTCAATTAACCGGCGTCTAAGAGAAATGTGTGCGCTAAAAATAACGATGACTCAACCCACTTTACACTGCGAGTATGATGCTCGAATTTGTTAAACAAATTTGAAAGAGAAAACAAATTTCCTCTCATTGCGGTTTATATATAATTCTTGGTGAAAAACTGTAAATAATTTATTAACCACTTTATGGTGAGCAGATTTCATACGAAGCTCTGACAATATTTTCGTGTTACGAGTTACGTAAAATCAAAACAAGTTCGGCTTTGGAAAAGTTGAAAAACTGAAAAGAATTCGACGTCAAGTTTGTAAACAGTTAATTTAATTTAACACCGTTTTGTAACAACGGGTTACTTTACTTCAACCATGTCAGGCAATAAAACATGTATCGAAACTTGTAGTTTCGCGAACGAAATTACAAAACTTCCTTGCATAAGGTGGATTTTTAACCAATGAGCGTGCTGCGGGCTTTCTTTCTAAGCTGTTACTGAGTAGTCAGGTGAGCCTTTCAGATGTAATCCGCGTGCCAAGCGCGGGAAAACGCGCTGACAAGTCACGATTGGTTTTGGTTTTGATCCTGATTGGTTGAAAAAAGCATGCTTGCTCTGATTGGTTTTCACGACTTTTTTTTAGCCAATTAGAAAGCTAACTCACTAAAACGCAAAACCAAAGCAAACGTCGACAGTCAATCGGCGAAAACTGCTTTGTTTTAATACTGAAATACCTAAATTAAATTGTCTAAACTAAGGTGACCAGAGACCTAACATGTGGTTAAACTGAAAGCGTGCTGGTACTGAAGTGTTATTCGATATATGTGGTTGTCGTGGTTACAGGTATCTACAGGTCGCCCCTGTCCTCTCGTTTGATACGGCTAGTTATAATACGAGCTAATACGTTTGTGGCTGCATTGCACATGTTTTGGAAACCGCAGTGCAAACAAGTTCTTGTAGATATAGCGTCGCAAATGTCGTGAAGATTTTAGTTGCATGTTGCCATTAGTAAATATGTAATAACGAATTCATGGAACTTTCTAAAGAATTTGCAACAATTTGTTGCATAGTAGATGGTTTGAACCCAGAAGTATCAGTAGTTCGTCTATTTGTTGCAGAAAATGAACTTCTCTTTGGAATATTTTGGTCTCTGCTTGTCAATGAAGTAGAAACTTGTCACGATTTTGACCGTACACAGGAGCAAAGTAAACTTGTCAAGCTAAGGAAAGCATGTTCATACGTACAGGCGAGCCGACGTGAACTTTTTGTGGCTCATGGCTCAGTATGACCCTGAGTATGAGGGGTAATTATGCCGGTCTCAAAATTTTCAAGTGCTCGCAAAATTAGGCTTCTGCTCGTATTGCTCGTAAAATTTTAGTGGGTGCTTGTTTGCTTTCTTTCAGTGTAGATAGTTATTTGCAACGTGCTCGTTGCTCGCAAGGTTAAATTCTGTTTTATTATTGCTCAGCGTACTCGCACAGAAAAACGCTGTGCTCGCATGCCAAATGCTCCGGCGCAAATACCATCCAATACCCCAAGTATGGCCGGTATCAACCTCGTACCCAGACTTCTCTCTTTTATTTCCAAGAAAATGGGCTCGTCTTTCTCCTTCCCATGGTCCCTCGCGCTTCGCGCTCGTGACCAGTCTCGCGCTTCGTGCTCATCACTCGCGCTTCGCGATCGCAAAAAAATGCGAAGCGCCTGAGGAGGAGGCTGGACCGGTATGACTTGTATTCAGTCATGATGTCCATTGGTCGGCCGGTTGCCAAGCAACAATTAAATTAAATAGACCAATTTCGATATATTAATATTCTAACTTGGCTCCGAGGCTTAGGGGAATAAAACAAAAGAAATCGACAATAAATCACATCGAGGTTGAGGGATGAATAAATCATTTCTTTTGTTTTATTCCCCTAAGCCTCGGAGCCAAGTTAGAATATTAATATATCGAAATTGGTCTATTGGTGCAGAGAGACCTTAATGGGTTTTCCATTTACATTGATTCATATCAGTTGTTTGCCATGTATGAGACATCTGGCGTGCGTAAGTGTGGATCAAAGCAAATTTACATTAAAAATTAAGAAATCAGAATTTTGGAATTGTGCGTTCTTTATCTTCTTAAAGTGACTTTATCAAATAAACTTTTGATTTTCATTTATGAATAAGTTAGCTTCAAAATAACAAAACAAAAGAAAAAAAAAGAAAACACTGAAATTGAAATATCATATACAAACAATCGGAAAAAGACGTCACGAAATTTTAAACTGAAGAGCAACACTATCGACAGCGTCAAACAGCGTATTAATGGAAAAAAGCGAACATCATTTCATCTTATCAAGAGAGGATGATCCTCTCTCGATCATATATAATCTGTTAGATGAAATATTTTGGGTGCTTCTAATCACCTGCTCTCCAGACTAGCTGTGTTATGCAACTGAGAATCATAATCAACATTAGTAACTCAGACTCATAATTTTTATTTTTTAACACAGCATTTAGAATTCGAAAATTTAAATAACAATTATACAAGGTCACTTACGTGGATACATGGACTTTTGAACTTTCAACCCGATGGGGCGATATGTTTGTCAAACTCGTCTGTTTTTGTACATATTTCCTTCAAAGAAAGACAATTTATAACAAAAGAAAGAAAGCAAGCAAAAATTGTTCCAGTTATCTTTAAGCACAAATCTCTTGTTGAATTATGTTCAGTCAAACGACTTCTCAAAATTCAGTCTTTTCCCCGGCGGCATCTCGTTCCCAGTGTCCTATATACCTGGGAACGAGGTTGGGGGTTGGGGAGGGGATTAGGCAGTAAAGATTTTCGTATCCCATGTGTCATTGCCGGCTCCTACTCACCGTATAATCAGTTTCACCATATTGAGGTGTTAGTAACTGCAGATGATATTAAACCCCGGGGTATTAAACATGTTTTCATGTAACAAGATAAACCACTAAATCCCATCAACTCCAGACGGAATACAAGCAGTAATTCTGTAATATTATATTATTTGGGTAGAAATGAATCCGCGTGTACTACAAAAAAACACGGCGTAACGGCATCGATCGTATTACTAAATGTCATTGCAAACTCTTCAGCCATATACTTTCACTTTTGCTTTAACCAATCTTTTGCACTGAGTCATAGGTCGTGTTTGAACGCGTAAATGTCAGATTTCTCTCCGTTCATAATTTTACTAACATACTGAGATCACCTGCATTGACATCAGACAACTGACGCCAATGGCTTTTAGTCCTTAATCTAAATTGTTTATCCCGGCTTTGTATTGAACTAGGCAAAATAAACAGTTATTAGTTGATAAGAAAATTGAATCAGTATACATGCTGTGTCCAAACCTACAAAGCTTCGGCTTCTAACTTGTTTGATTCAAGGGCATTTTTGAAATAACCGAGATATTACGAACAATATGGTGGGTAAAAAGCAGCTTATCTTTAACGCAATTCCATCGAAAATGATTGTGTTTTTGCTTTGGTAGTATGCCGGTTTTTCTGAGCTCTAAAATTGGTTTAGAACATTCGTGCATCTTTTTTTTCCCTCTTCTTGCTAATAAACTATGAGAATGGCAGATATCGGTGGGGTTTTTTTCCGTTAAATCAGATGCAAAACCGGGAAAACCAATCAAAATTAATATTCAGCAGCTTTCACGACTTTCCCGCGCTTTAACCAGTTACCATGGTTACATTTTTGTCTTTGGATTCTGATTGGTCCCTGCGATTATAATAATAATTTTATAAGACAGGGAAACTTCAAGATGCCTCCATCGTTCAAGCGTGCCTACATTTCCCTCATGTCCTGTAATGTAAGGATGTCTCAGGGTTGGAGAGAGGGGGTGAGGGTGGAGGGTGGAGGGCTGAGGGTGGTATGCTCCTTATCAACAGTGGTGAAGGGAAAGCTTTAGCAAACTTTATTCGAGGCTGTCGGGTGAATCAAGCACCGACCTTTGTACCACGCATAGAAAACCAAACCGCAGAGCACTCTGAGCTACACATAGTAGAAGAATAAAAAATGTTACACCATCAGAGCTTTTCTTGTTCGTCTGTTGGGGAGAAGAAGCTGCACAGTTTGTAACCAAATTTGGAAAACAATGTATGTCAAGTACGACAGCTTGGTCGGCAGACTGACTGAGCCCGCGATTTTCTAGTCGGAAGTGTCAGCCGTCGAAGTTTACACCTAACCGGCGCCAAGCGCGGGAAAGTTTTGCATCTGATTGGTTCAAAAGGTGGCGCGAGTTGTTTTTTTTTAACAATTATAGAGCATAGTTAAACAAATTATCGCACCTGATCTTATGAATCGATCACGCGGTTTAATATCACGAGCCGGATAGAATTGTTGAAGAAATCACTCGCTTCAATTAAATAACCAAGACAAAGTGTATGCTATGCGAAAAAAAACCCCAATCTGGGCCATTTTGTCGTTTGGTAAAAACAAATTGCGAGTGTTCTTGTCGCAGCTATAAACAAAATCACTTTTTCCTAGATTCCTGGAGTGTTGTGATAGAGTGGTTTTCAATTGAGTGTCGAAAGTAATCACTGAATTGCTTCAGTTTTGCTTTACTACGCTCTGTGATTGGTTTAAAAAACTCTCGCCACCTTCTCAACCAATCAGATGTAAAACTAAAACCAATCACGACTTGGTCATCCGCGTTTTCCCGCGCTTGACGCCGGTTACGTGTATTTGCTTCGAGTTCTCATTGGTTCATTGTGTTGTTTACGTTTGCTGTGATTGGCCATTGTAATTGCTTTGGTTTTGGTTTTACGAACCTCAATATTGAAAACCGCTCTATTAGAGCTGCGTACAAAACTGAATTGCCCTTGAGTTCGATTGTGAACACCCACGCCATAAGCGCGAGTAATTGATTCAGGTGATAATCGATTGCCATACGAAGAAACTACTAATGTGACTAAAATAATACGTGTCATAAATCCTGTAGAGTATCGAGCCTTTACATAATGGATTAAGGTAATTATTTAGAACACTTTAGGCTACAGATTTATCAAGAAAGCTTTTAAGCTGTGGGAATACCGCCCAATCGCTAAAGTGATAATGACGTAGACAGTTTTTGCAAGAGGCCAATTAACTCTGGTTACTTGAAAGCACAATAATTTGCATAAATACTCGTAAAGTTCGCTAATTCGTTCTGTTTTGCCCAATATTCTTTCCAATTAGAAATATTCAGTCAAACCGCCATAAATCAAACAGACCAATATTCTCGACGCCGGATATAGCTGATCATTTGTAATAAACCACAAGGCTAGATTATTAAAATACCACATGAAACTTTTACTTATTTTATAGGAAATACATGTATTTTTAAAGGATTTTCTCAGTGGCCAAAGTTTGCATTTTGCAGCGGAGATAAGGGCACTGAGGGCTGTTAAAAGCGCAACCAAATTTACTGTACTGCCCTGTTACAAGTCAAATAAAACTCCAGAATTTTATAAAATGCGTACAATGTCTTTTTCTGCATTGTTTTTTCTTATCGGAAATGCATAAGATTTCGGATAAAATTCGGACAAAATTACGGAAATTGTAATGCCGGAAAGACGCTTTTAAAAATAAACGAAATAAAGGTTGACAAATGCATAAATCTCCGCTTATAAAATATAATGTTTAACGAGTCAAAAATATAAGTTCCACAATAAAAAAAAATCAACTTTACTGTGAGCTGTGTAAAATTTTCGGACAAAAAATTTCGGACGGGCTTATATTTTCGGACAAATTTTGACCGAAATATAAAGCGTCCGAAATTTTGGGGCTTAATGTTGCTCCCAACAAGGGGTGGGGGTGGGGGATTTGATAGTGCATGTGATGTACCCCTTAGAACAGACTAAAGCAGTTTAAAAATCGACGCACTTATAAATAGACATTCAATATTTCTCCAAAGGAAAAGGGAGTGCACCGTTCGGAACATGTAGCATAGACGTTTTCTAGAATATCCTTATATTTCCCGCCTGTTTCCGTTAGCCATTATTCGCCGTTTTCCGCCAGGCGCAAGGAGCTGCAAGGCGTAACCAACAGACATTACATGCGCAGCGAAGCTTGGCCGAGGGGCGTGTAGTGGAGCCTGGACCGGCTTCGTGCAGTGCGCAGAGGCCACTTCAGAATTTCCCGGCCTCCATGTTTGAACCGAGACACTAACATTTGATTTTTGTGGTGTTTGGAGGAAAATTTTGCTGGAAAGACGGATTTGAAATTCGGCAAGACGGCAGCACGGCTTCGGGCGTGCTGAGAGCATTCTTTGCCCATGGAACATAGTGGCCAAGATCGACCGAGGGTCCGCACAACGAAGGTGAATTTCGAAAATTTGGGCTTTGTTTCGCCAAGACGCTGTATTTAAACAAGACGAGCAATTTTCGACTCTACCTCGCTTCGAATCTGCCGTGGTTTGCGGCTTTTTTACGCAACGCAGAGTCATAGTTTTCCTGGAGTTTGTTAGAAGAGGCATTTCTTGAACCGTCCAACATTTTAGTAGAGTTCAAACAAGCGGTTTTGAGCGAAAAGAAAAGAAAGTTTACAGCCATGTCTCCTCGGGCTGAGCGACCATGTTATGGGCCAACTCCCGACTAGGTCTGCCACTGAGTTGCAATTTTTCGTTAAATTGCCAATTCATCGCACACTATAGCCTATGTCCTTGATCCTTGGATAGTTGGCAAACGAATAACTCATTATTTGCTCTCATTTTGATCTCTCTAGGTCCCCGATGGCCACAGTTCTTCTTCATCTTCGAGAACGACAAGGAACCGGTCGTCCACCTCGAATGCGGAGGAAGTACACATAGGCAAATATCGTCTCATAAAAACTATCGGGAAAGGGAATTTCGCCAAAGTTAAACTCGCCAAGCATGTGCCGACGGGAAAGGAGGTAAATAGCATATCCTTCTCTATTTACAGTGGCAAATTCGCTTGTGGATCTTCGTGTTCGATCGGCTAGCTATATTTGCTCGCTGTGAGAGAGAGTGCAATAATTAAACACAGGCCGGCTCCTACAACGCCTTTACTGAGTAATATATTTTCCCGTCCAAAAGGTTGCCATCAAGATTATTGACAAGACACAGCTAAACCCGAGCAGCTTGCAAAAGGTATGTTCTATTTACGAGTAATGTAATGAGGAAATGGTTCCAGTGTAAAACGTGTTTTCACTAGTTGTCTCTCCGTGGTAGCTTGTCGCATGTCATTACGTATTCGAAAGCAACGTTGGAGCCTTCGGTTTGTTTTCAACAGCGTTTCAAGGCGAGTAATTTACTATTTTCGTCGTAAAAAAATACTGATTTTGCCGTCTATATTGCCAGAAATTCACACACTCAAATCTAGATATCTCGATCGCAAAAATCCCGAGTTGCACCGGTAAATCTACTTTGTTGATTTTTCTGCTCGAACGTTGGTTAATGTCAAGGAAAAAATTGCTGTATTCTAAACTGAAATTCTTCGTTTACATATTACTGTCATTTGATAGAAGTCTCTGCTAACATTCGCATTAGGGCACTAGGTATTGATGTTTTCGTTCAGATGCAATCTGATTAATGTTTTTCAAAGTGAAACGACAGTGGCTAGAGAAATAGTGTTTCTAAAATCGAAAGGTTAGCGAGCTAGCCTGGGCTATTTTCACGAGTGTTATTTTATTATTTACCCAATTTTCGAGTGAAGTTGCATTAGGACGAAGTATAATTAGTTTCATAGCGAAAATATTGCTTGATGAAATCGAATCGTTGAAGTACAAAATTCTATAACAATTATACGGACACGGTTTTGTGACAGTACAAAGATTTGTTGTGATGCAGAAACGGCAATCCTGGTTGTGTTTTATTAATAAAGTGTTAGTCCATTTTTGCACGTGTTTTCTTAAGATTTCCTCGGTTAGTTAATGCAACTTTAAATCCCACAGAATAGATAAAACGATTGTCGAAATCCCGGCAGATTTACTCCGAAACTTTTTCGACAATTGCAACATCGCGTGTATATTTTTCAAATTAGACCGACAGAATATTTTCCACTATCGTTTGCAGTAAGATACATTTGATAATAACCCAATCGGTTGGATAGCCTTGTGTATATATATATCTAAAACTGCGTGGTTGACCAGCGATTTGACAGATATTTTTTCCACTCAGAGATAAAAAATATTATTATTTTCTGTTGGTGATTTGTCGACCGTTCAGGCGCTGCATGTATTACAGTGAGAGACTTTGCGTCACAGTTGAAAATGTTTTAAAAGGTGTTACGGCGTGTTTTTCAAACACCACACACGGGCTTGAGGTCTCCAGCTAGCAGCTAATACAAGACTTGATTTTTAGTACCTCTTATTGTTCTCAATCTGTAGGAATTTACGTTGGTTTAGAAACATTTCTTGTTCTTCTATAAAAATGAACAAAATATTCTGACTATTTTATTCCCCCATAGTCTTTGTACATTTATATTAAAGGCATTCTTTGCAGACAGTAAAGGGATAATCTTAAGTTTGAACTTTTGTTCTTGGGATGTCCAGGGTGTAATCCAGTGTCAAGGTGGTCCAGTTTGTCTGATTGTCTCTAAAATCTTGTCAATGAATTCAAAGAACCAATAACATTTTACATGTAGCTGTTCCTCATTATAAATTATTGTCATGCAGAAAAATTATTTCTAGAAAAAGTAGCAATTCTATAGTTGCTTTTATCAACAAGTTATTGTACATGCATGTACTGTCAAGTGAAATGTTTCCAATACTTTGTAAAGTTATTCATCCAATTCACAAAGAGATAACTTAATTTTCTGGTTTCATTTTTTGTGTGCTTAGGTCAAATTTATACCATGGTCTATTGTGTCTATTGTTTCATTGAAGGCTGGTTACATTTCCACATGGTTGCTGGTGCTTGCTGGCCAGAGTTCGTAGATTTTTGATCTTTTAACTTGCTGTAAGCACGCTATATACATTTGTTCTTTTGAAAGCAAATAATGCAAGTAAGCCCATGTGCTGACTAACATTTCCGTTTCCAATTGAAGTTTACAAATTCCTTCAAATTATTTACTTGCAGTCGTAAGCAATTTCCAGCAATCATCTATGGAAACCAGTTTCACATACAGGTGTTTATAGAATTTAAGTGCAACTGTTTAGCCTCCAAGGCCTGAAGTTGTTGTTATGAAATTCTCTTCCTGTAATATGTTCAGTCATCACGGTTTTGTAAAAAAATGTCATTTAAACCTTTATCAGGTCAGTAAGATTCAATTAGCAACAATTACCTGTGCAGGGCAGCGTCAATACCCTGCTCTACATGTGTACGTTGTAGTCACCAAGTTTTTAACCCTATGAAGTCTTAAAGTTGATGAATTATTTTACCAGTACACCAATGAATTATGATGTATGTACCGGTTTGTATTGCCATCAAGTAGAACCGGTATGAAAAAAAATATCAAAAGCATACTAATTATTGCAGAACATCAAAGTGTACATCATCTTTGTTGTTTTATATCAACAGTAACACAAAAATAATTATTTGGCTTGTAGTCTTTTCCTTCCTTATGTGCTGCTATTTTTTTAACATACAGTGGAATTCTGATTTCGCGAACCCTCAATTTCTGAAACCTCTCGATAACTCGAACCAAGATTTGTTTCATTGTAATTTTACCCCAGATATCTCGAACTCCCGATTCCTCAAACCAATTTTTGTTTCCCTTGGAGGTTCTAGAAATTGGGATTCCACTGTACATCTGATAGTTTAAGGTCTTACCTACATGTACACATAATGTACAGTTTTTGTACCAGTTCCTTTTGTGAAATGTTGCAACTGGAGTGAGTTATAAGCCTGCAAATTGAAATTCATTCAAGATGGCTTCATACAGTAGTGTAACATTATGTTTTACACCCGGGTGGGGGGGGGGGGGGACTCCCATATAAAAGTGACGGGGGTGATCGTCGGAATTTTGGAAAATAACCCCTAAAAGGTACCAGAATCTTGTTTTGTGGTTCAAATTAATTTTCACCCCTAAGAGGTACATGTGCCAATATTTATTCTAAGACAAAACTAGTTCTTGTCATATTTTTTTCCGGCTTAATACCCTAAAAGGTACCGGAATAACTCTAATGGTAGTCATTTTAGATTTAAACACCCTAAGCGGTACCAAACCACAAATTTTAGTCCATAAAAGGTACGACGATCACCCCCATCACTTTTATATTGAAGTCACCCCGCCCCCGGATTTGACGGTTATTGAAAAATCAATTTTTTTCATGATACAATATATCAAGAATCGTCTAGATCAGATACAGGATACAATACCTACAGTATAAAAAATTAACCATAAATGTAGGGGAAAAAATATTGCAATGAAATGTGTATATTTCTAATTAATAGCATGGTTAGTATTTGAAGTGATTAGTAGCTTAATGAAAGAAGCGAGACAACAGTCAAATCTACACACGACTAAATTGCATGTGGCTCATCTAACCATTGCCTCGAGTAGTTTAAATATTTGAATTTCAAAGTGTCTCAAGAATGCACTCTTAACACTTTTTAAGATATCAAATCATCTGATATTTTATTAAAATTCTTGTCACAATCTAATGATATCTTCTAGTTGCCTGGGTTTCTTTTCTTTATGAAAACTACCACTTCTTCAAATATCGATGTGTAGTAATTGATGTAGATAATACAATGTATTTTGCAGCGATATGAATAGATAGATATATACATATGTATGTAGATTGTCGGTGCACGCAAGTAAGTGAGATATCAAGGTAGAAACACAAAGAAACATTTGATATTTCTAAGTGCTTGCATATTGTTCTGTGCTGTTTAAAACAAGGAAGAAGTAGCTAATTTTGGGTTACTTCACCACGAAGCACCATTTTTTCTGTGTACACATGTAATTAATAAATTGAAGGGCATGCTGGAATAAGGGCATAACGACAATACAATTCTATTGTCGTTATGCCCTTATTCCAGCATGCCCATGCCCTTCAATTGTACATTGCCATACTCTTGTTTGGTTTTGCTGACCATTGCATGAAGTTCTGCTCAACCGGTCTGTCATATATCAAATTCAATATATTTAATGATCTCTCTCAGCGAGTCGTTAAATTTGCAAAATAAGATTGTTGCAACAAATTTATGTAGTCTGTTGTCTGAATCCAGATAATTAGACATTTAATTCCCAAGAGTACTGATGAATACCTAATTTCTCTTCACAATATCAATACATTGTCAAGCAGACAGGTGATGAGAATATAGAAAATCATCAACTGGGAGATCTATGTTGTCACAAAGCGATGCACCAACAAATTGTAACATTAAAAAATGTATGATATTTATATACCTGCCAACTCTCACGCAAAATAAAAATCTACACTTGACGAAGCTAAATGTTTAGGCAAAATAGCGAGGGGCCTATTAGAAAGGGCCTGGTCTTAAATTAAAGTGAGAGGAGATTAATAGTAAGAGCTTTTACTACAAATATCATTTACATTGTACATTGTATGTGTGTCCCTTTGACAGGGCTGCAAATAACAGTCGGTCATCGGACAATGGCCGACCAAAATTGGCCAATGTCCGATGAAATCCCAACTGTGGTTGGACATACACTGTAATGTCCGGACAATTTTTTTTGCTTTCCAACGCAGCCAAATGCTAATGCATTATACCGCATTTTGTTCTAAATGCAAACTATAGTTTACTCTGCATTGACAACGCGTTAGCAGCATTGTATGATGGCCGACCTCATTTTTGCTTTGTCCGACCAAAATGGTGACTAAGTCGGAAACGTGTCCTTTCAAGAAAAATATATATATTTGCAGCCCTGTTGTATGTGTTTCCCTTTGATATGTACATGTACTGAGGACTGAGGACTCATCAATGGTCTTACAAAGTAAGTGCCTACTGTGCTAAATTTAGTATATTTTTTAATTGAAAGGCTTTTATTTTTGCAGTTGTTTCGAGAAGTCCGGATCATGAAGTTTCTTGATCATCCCAACATCGGTAAATATTTTTTATTGTTTGTTATGAGTGGGATTTCATGATTACTTAGTTAGCAAGAAGTCATTGTATTTACCACTTGAGAAAATTATCTAACTTTTATAGATGTAGATGAACGTTTAATCGTTTCTCTCATGATGGAGTCACTGTTGATCACGATATGTTTCGACTGCTTTACTGCTAGTCTTCTTCATTATTATCTAACTTTTGTTTTGATAAAAACTGGGTGCGCTGATGAAATTGCTTGTTATTTTACAGTGAAGCTGTATGAGGTCATCGAAACTGACAAGACGCTGTACCTTGTCATGGAGTATGCAAGTGGAGGTAACAGAAATCGCTACCTAATGTTTTTGTTTATTTACCGTCAACTCTGGTTATAGCGGACACCCTCGGGACGTAGTTTGGAGTCCGTAATAGCGAGAGTCCGCAAATTTAGCGGGAGTTATTTTCAGTCAATCTCTGGAGGGAGGGCTGGATTTTGTCCGTAATAATGGGTGTCCGTAACAACGGGGTGTCCGCAAGGCAAGAGTTGACTGTATTTGTTTTCATTGTGATACATGTATCTAGTTCCGAATAACAGCTTACTATTTGCTCTGTTCTAATGATTTTTGGTACCATTTTAAACTACCAAGGCTTTTAGCCAGAATTTGAAAAGTGGGCGTCCTGGAGGCATGCCCTCCCATGAATTTGTTAAAGCTTTGGTGCATTTTTCATCATTTTCTCCCAGAATTGGGCATCCACAGGACACTTGGACGCCCTTCTGGCTAAAAGCTTGTTAACTACTGTACGCTGTAGTCTAGGGATAATGGAATCAAGCTTTGCTGTATTTTGTTTTGTAGGTGAAGTTTTCGACTACCTTGTAGCACATGGTCGAATGAAAGAGAAGGAGGCTAGAGCCAAGTTTAGACAGGTAACAGTTCATTCATTGTAATTCATTTCTAATATTATTAGTGATCAGCTTAGCTTGCTTGGTAATTCGCTGTCTGTGGTGATATGCTAGAAGTTCTTACATGTAATGTTTCTTATTTCTCTGTTTTAGATTGTATCCGCTGTGCAGTACTGCCATCAAAAACATGTCATTCATAGAGATCTCAAGGTATAAGCAGAAAATAGATGTTTTATCTCTGTATAATGGGGCATAAGGTTGCTAAATATTAAGATTTTTATAGTCTTTTTTGTGCTATTATCCAAAAAGATAGAAATATGTGTCAGACTGTGCAGTTCTTGATGGTATCAGCAAGTGTTGTCCCAAATTGTAGAAATACAATACACTGTAGAGAAAATCATATTTTGAGGGAGCAATAATTCTAATCAAAATCGCCGAGTAGGGAAGAGATGCTATACGTTTTCATGTCAATCATTTACAAGTTTTATTAGAAGGAGTATAGTGCCAGATGTACTTGTCTTGAGTACTTTGTACTGGATGATGCCTTGCGTACATGTCACTGAAACCTCTCAATAGATATCAAAAGCCCTACAATGTTGGGCCAGAAATAATGATTACTCAGCTGCTGTGAATGATATTGACTCTGTTCCCAATAAAAGCACGATTTTATTATTCTCTGTTTATTTACATGTGTTGTTTAAGACTTTAACATGTTAATTCCCAAGAGCACTGATGAATACCTAATTTCTCCTTACAATATCAATACATTGTCAAGCAGACAGGTGATGAGAATAAAGACAATCATCAACTAGGGGATATTGCCTTGATATAACACCAAATTCTCAGAACTGATATTAAAGGGACACTGTCCTGATTTTAGCATGATTTTGGGAAGCTCAGAAACATATCTAGATCATAGGAAGTTGAACAATAATGGTTTGATTCTGTAGAATAGCACTCGACAAATGACAGGAACCCATTAGGAAGTGAGGGTGACGAACAACAGTGAGGATGGAAATGGATTGCAATATGGATTTTTGAAAAACGTCAGGATGTCAGTTTTTTTAAAGTTTCAAATTTGGCTCAGAAATCATTGAAATTTTGCAAAAATTTTGTTGCAGTATGGAATTTCTTGAAGAAATTGCTTTTTATCATTTAGTTAGAGTTTATTAAGTTCTTATTTCATAGATTTAGGGACCATTTCATGCATTTATAACAGTTTTGAGCAAATACGCCGGGACAGTGTCCCTTTAAGATAAATCTATGGTAATTAGTAAGAGGAATTCATATAATGTATTCAACATATATTTTAGGCTATGTTCGCACTTGGTGCCCGAGCACTAGTGCCTGGCACTAACACAAAATGGTGCTGTGTTCAGACACTGGGTACCCAAGATATCGTCATGTTGCCCATGCCTGAGTACAAGGTCGAGACGTGCACCATGCCCGAATTCTGGCGTGGGTACTTGAAATAAAGGTGTGTTCGCATTAGTACCCAGTGAGAAGCATACTCGGGCACCAAGTGTGAACATAGCCTA
This sequence comes from Desmophyllum pertusum, assembly GCA_029204205.1. NCBI lineage: Eukaryota > Metazoa > Cnidaria > Anthozoa > Scleractinia > Caryophylliidae > Desmophyllum > Desmophyllum pertusum. The sequence goes on from MU826355.1 coordinate 314,135, forward strand.
AGAGTAGCAATTATTGTCTAGGTTGTTCTTGATTTCATTCTCTTTGCTTCTTTCCTTTCAGGCTGAAAATTTACTTTTAGATGGCGACATGAACATTAAGATTGCAGATTTTGGTTTTAGTAATGAATTCACTCCAGGCAACAAACTAGACACTTTTTGTGGAAGTCCTCCTTATGCAGCGCCTGAGCTGTTTCAAGGCAAGAAGTATGACGGCCCAGAAGTAGACGTCTGGAGTTTAGGTGTAATTTTGTACACACTAGTCAGCGGATCTCTTCCATTCGATGGGCAAAATTTAAAAGTAAGAATTTATTGTTTACTTGCATCATTGGATATTTACATTGTTCACAGGCGTTTTTCGCCCCCTCAGGCCAATCCCCTTGCCGCCCTTCACGCTTTGCGTGCCTCTTCTCGTCGCTAACCACTATCTGAACACCTGGAACAGGCTATGGTAATGATAAAGCTGATCATTTAACATTTATTTGTAGGAATTAAGAGAAAGAGTCCCTCCGAGGAAAATATAGGATACCATTTTATATGTCAACAGGTGAGTTGACAGAAATTTGTTTTTTGTTTGGTAGATCAGAGCTGTATTTACTTTTAGTTGATATGTTGCAAAGTGTACAATGTATCTTTATCTGAGGTCTCTCATGCTTGAGAAAGACGCTGTTTGATTTCCGAGATGAGATCATGATGACAAACTGTGTCTTCACTTGGCAAACCAATTATCTACAATGCATTTTCAATTTCTAGTACATTGATCGAAGGAACTAGACATTTGGGTGGGAATAATGCGAGCCACTGTGTAAAAGTGTTAAAATATTGTACAAATGTTTACAGGTTAATATACTGTATGTGAAGGTTTGAAAACTGTTTTGGGGGTGTTGACCAAAAAGACTTAAAAAAAATTGTTTTCAAATGTTTTGCCTAATGTATTATTTTTAACTTGATATGTTTCTCTCTTCTTTCCAAAAGATTGTGAAAATCTATTAAAGAGATTTTTAGTGCTTAATCCAACAAAACGATCTAGACTAGAGGTGGGTGTCTCTTTCAATTTCAATTTTTCTCTTTATATCTAATTTCTCCTTTCACAGTGGCCATATTTGTGTTCTCAAAGAACAGGAAATGTTTGCATAATTTATTATAATTTAATTTTTATTTATCTCGTCAGTTGTGCTAAAATTCAATTGTACATTTCTCTGTAGCAAATTATGTCAGACAAGTGGATGAATTTAGGATACGATAGTCAAGATCTTAAACCATATAGTGAACCTACACCAGATTTTAAAGATGAAAGAAGAATAGGTAAGGAGCTTTGTTAACTAGTGTATTGTTGTACACTGTTGTTACAAAGATGTCAGGTCCCTGACTACTGCACCAGCAGGACTAGGAATGCTGTGCAAAATTACTACACTAGGAATGCTGTGCAAAATTGCCTTATGCAGAATGATTATTTTATAGTGTTCATGTATATTCAAAATTTAAATTCAACATTTTTTCTGTTCAGAAATTATGCTTCAAATGGATTTTCGCGAGATGAGATCCACGAGGCATTGGCGAACAATAGATATGATGATGTCATGGCCACGTATCTCCTCCTGGATGAGAAAAGGCAAAAATTAACGGTGAGTACTATTTAAAGGGGCACTGTCATGAACATCACGTCAAAAAGTCAAAAGCCAACAAACATACATTAATGGAAACCTAAAAGTAATGGTCCAGTTTTGTTAAAAATTACTATTACAGTCGAACCCCTATTAAGCGGCCACCTTGGGGAAATGGCAAGTGGCTGCTTAATAGGGGTTGGCCACTTAATAGGGGTTCGACTGTACTACAGGGATCCATATTCGCAGTCGTCTGGTCGTCCGTGACGACCAAAACATCGTACGGACGACCAAAATAACTTGAATACTCGTCCTTTGGACGAATAAAATCTGAGTCCTTAATTTGCATATGAGTACCTGCCTTCTATTTATTCCTCGTCCAACTGGAACTTTCAGAAAACAGAGACAAATTTGCAGCTTTCTTTCGCGATCGAATCATAATTTTGGGCGCCATGTTTGATAATGCGGTATTTTCATGAGTCGCATGATCGCAGGCTCAATTTTCATGTTGTCAACCGCTGTTATTTTTCTGATGTACTGCAGCATTCAAACGCGAAAACGTGGCTTGACAGCTGATCGTGTAAACAACATGTGGCGATATTTGGATGGCGTATCGCTGCCTCCAGCCAAGAAAAAAACAAGTGGAAGTGAAGCTGGCGAAAAACAAGCGAAATATGAAAAGGAGGAACGACAGTGTGCCTTCCTACCTTCGTGGCAGAAAAACAGGCCCTGGCTGAAATTTGTGCCTGCATTGCTATCATCGTCTGCCGCATCGCAGACTGCTTCGGCTGGAGGCAATATGTTTTGCGAAATTTGCCAGTCAGCGTCCCAGTTAGACAGATCACTGGCCCAGAAAAAAAATGTTTTTGTAGATGCCGGCTGCACTGCACTGCACTTCGCCTGGTGTCCATGAAGATCCACAAAGCGTCTTTCAAATCACTTAATAACGATCGTGGCCGCCAAACGTCGTTGTTAACCTACGTACATGTACATTGCAGCGTGATGCATTATACGATGTTAATTAAAAAAACGAAAACGTTTTTAACATGTAGCCATTCTGTCGCCTTTTTTTACCAATAATTCTCTACTTTTGAAAGGGCAACCAAAATTTTGCCAGGGCAAGTATGTTTTTTTGGAATACTTGCCCGGCTGACGACTTTGAGAAAAAACGAATATGGATCCCTGGTACTAGTGTACTGAAGCTATAAAAGGAGTGCTGGATCACGAGTTACCCATACAGGAGCTTTTGATCTCAATTTGAAAAGGTCGGACAAACTTTTTCAAACTCTTCTATTGTGTCTTGGAAAAATCGCTTAAAACTAATTACAGTTACATGTAGCTCTCCCTTCAACAATTCGCTTGATATCTTCCTCTTGATGTTCTAGGCACATTTAGTGTATGAGCGAAAGTACCAGTTAAGTCAATTTTAACGCTGTTTTGACCAAAAAAGCAGCAAAATCCCCATGATACAGTAAAAACCTGCGTGTAAGAACCTAGTGGTTTAAGAACCTGCTGGCAGAAATTTGCCATTTTATATCCTTTTATTTTTGCTATAATTATCTAATTATTTTCTTTTTTTATTATACAGCTCTTGTTGAAGAGATATTTGTTTATATAGATTGTTTAGTGAGTTTTGCATGAGGCTTGAAGCAATACAGTTATGAATAAATGCTGTATAATGCCCCCAAATACAAGAACCTATTTTGCCAAACTTAGAAAATTGTAGGTTCTTACACACGGGTTTTTACTGCCCCTTTACCTTTGCCAACTGTTTAACTCCTTGATTCATAACAAGAGAGCTGCTTTAATTTTCAGGCTTGTGACTAATGGTGACTATAGAACTTAAAAATATATTAATATGATCATGCCTTTGTTTACAGTTAAATGGCTCTAGTGATCCACTGATGGAAAACACTAGTGCACCTAGACCAAGTACATCGATGCCCTCCGGTGTCCCTGCACCCATTCGGCCGAGCCGAGCCAGTGCAAGACGCGAGAGAGGAGACAGAGAATTACCTAGAAGGTATACTGACGGTCGTACACCTCATAAAACAGGCGCAGTCGTTAGCAGGCAAGCATGAATAGGTTGCACACTTAAATTAATTTTGTACTAACCTTTTTGTTTGTTCATGTCTTTCCTCTTTAGTTAATTTAATTTTTGTGTGGACTAACCTTGCACACATAACGTTATATGTTCAAGGCACATTGTCTTACAGTGTACATGTACATTCATGAATCCCGAAGAAAACAATACATTAAATAATTTATAATGGTGGCATGGCGTGGTGGTGAAGTTATTTGTCCTTGGTTCAAACCTTCTAAGGACACTATTTTGTAATGTGTTTGGTTGTAAAGAGGCTTAATTAAATTGTAATTATAAGTACAGTGGATTCCCGATATCTCATTAAACCCTCGATTTCTCTAAAACCCTGGTAACTCGAACCAAAAGTCGTTTCCCTTGGATTTGTTTCACTGTAATTTTACCCCCGATATTTCGAACTTCCGATTTCTCGAACCAATTTTTGTTTCCCTTGGAGGTTCTAGAAATCGGGATTCCACTGTAATTAAATTATTGTAAGCTTGTTTGTGTCATGAGACCCGTTAACTTATTCTGTACATCATATATAGTAAGATTTTCAACATTTTCAACAGAGCTGCCACTGAAACGGGTGGGACGGTATCAAGTCAAGCAAAACCCACGGGCCGAGGAGAACGGGGGGAGAGAGGTGGTGTGATAAAGAATGCTGTTCCTAACGACGAGCGAGTTCCGTCATCTATTGGTCGAGCTTCGAATCCTAACAAGTCTGAAATACCTGAACGTGCGGCAGATAGAAATAGAAGAGGGAAGGCACAAAGGGTGAGCTCCTCAACCATGATCAATACATTAATTCTCCTTACAGTGAATCTGTGGCTGTTATGATCATTGTATAAGCCTGGTTTACACCAGCGACAGAATCAGCAGCAAAGTCAGAATTGAAAAGATCACGACCCAGTGAAAATAATAAAAACAACTAGTCATAAGTTAACTCAGAGGCTCAATGAAATCGGAATCCAAAGGATCAGAAGAGTTTTTTTCTTCCGATTCCACTTTTGCTTCTGTCGCTTACGATCTAGTGACAACAAGGTGGAAAAAAAAAATAAAAATAAAAATAAAAATAAAAAACAAGGTGGACATAAAATTTTGTAAGCAGAAGGAATAAGCCAATCAAAAAACTTAGATCAAACTTTCTTCCGCTTCTGACTCCGCTTCCGAAGTACTCCGCTTCTGTCGCTTCTGACGCTAGTGTAAACCAGCGTTTATGAATGAAAGCAAGACTTTCTTTACCGCTTCTGTCGTGTAGATTTTCACAAGATCATAACTTTCTTCCAATTCCGACTTTGCTTTCGACTCCACTTCTGTCACTTCCATCGCTAGTGTAAACCAGCCCATATTAGCATTAGTACCATTTGTACATGTACACTGTTTTGACTTAAGTTCATGAATGTCATTTTTCAGCAACACAGTATGCCACCTGGTATTATCAGACGGAACACATATGTTTATGGAGAGAAACGGGCAGAGGAGAGGAACAGCACCTCGCAGACACCTTCAAGTCAAACCAATGGGAAAGGAGAAAGGTGTGTAAACTTTACAATAAAATTGAAAAAAAATAATTTATTTTTGTATACACTGAAAAACAAACAGTACCACATGAAAGTGCTGCTCAATAGCTTTCATTTGAATGGTCACACACTAGGGTTTCATCTACAGACTTAAAGTTAGAACCACCTTGTACAGCATAATAAACAGTACCACATGAAAGTACTGCTCAATAGCTTTCATTTAGATGGTCACACACTAGGGTTTCATCAGTGGAATTGGCCTGGGAGTGAAAGGATTAAATCAGTGCATCTTGCTTCACAAAGTGGGCATGGGTGAAGATACTGTAGATGTAGTTTGTAGTAAATACATCAGTGCATCTTGCTTCGCAAGGTGGGCATGGGTGAAGATAGATGTAGTTTGTAGTAAATACAAAATTTGTTGTAAAGAGTTTGTCTAATCAGCGGGGGAAAAGATCATGATAATGCAATAAAAAGTCGTGTTGCAAAGTATAAAATTAATAGAAGTAAACTTGTATGGAAGGGAAGCCACATCAATGGTAGTAACTAGTCACAACACAACATGCATAATATATCACCATTTTAACTGAAAACATCTACCATCTTTATTATAACATCTTGCCTTCAAATTCCAAAGCCTTAGCTTCTTACTTCCTTATCCTAGCTTAACACTGCTTCTCCCTCTCTGTCTTGTTAACTTGGTTCAATTTCATGTAACTGCCTGCAAAGCTCTTCAAAGGAACTTGTCAATCTCTTACGAATTCCTTTCTCTGCCTTCTATTAGTGCTACAGAACCTGGCCCTAGTGGCCCTAGTGGCAGTAGTGTGGGTACTGGCAGACCCACTTCTAAACAACCTCCACCAGATCTTGGTAACAGGCTATCACCCACGCGTAGATCTCTTCCACCAGTCGCTATTCACCAGGAAAATAGACATAGAACTGGGTGAGTGCTCTTCCTTAGGCCCCGTCCACACTAACACATACGTTTCGATGAATTTTCACCTATCGTCCACACTGCAAAGATCGAAAACGCTGATCATTTTCATAGAAAATGCATACCTTTGAAAACGCTGTCCAGTGGAGACATGAAAACAGAGCCCTATCGTATTGTGTTTACGGTAAAAACGGAGCATTTTGAAAACACAGCGTTTCGATAATGCATTAGTGTGGACGTGGCCTTAGTGTTGCTGTCGTTAGTTACACTGTACAGTAGTTTTGGAAAAGTGATCAGTAACAAACCTACTGTAGTGAATGTTCTTCCAGACATACTTGCATTCAGTCATGCAACTTTTGTTTTGTTCAAAATTGCTAATAAAACCTTTAACTTTTCCTTTCATTCAGTTCCGTCATCTCACATTGTACACGTACGTCCACTTTTGTTATGTCCCTGAAGTAAACAGTTTTTTTATAAAATAACTTTCTGGGTGTAGTTTTGCATAAAAATTATTGATCGTTTTATTTTCTGAATACAGGAAGTGGTGAGGGGGACTTTGAAGAAACCATAAGGCTTATAATATTAGGCCCCCTTGTTACATTATTTGTTAAAACATTGCTTTAGAAACAGTTGGAAACACGTTATACAGGTCTAATAGTTTTTAAAGATATAATTTTTTAGCTTAGATTTAAAAGAGGGTAGAGAGATTGAGTTAATGATATCGTCATCTAAATAATTAAAATACTTCGGTCCTTGATAAGTTACGGATCTATAGTTTTGCAAATATTTGTGTTGACAGCTTTAAATTTAGTATTTCTTTGATATGCTTCTCTCTGCTTTCAATTTTATTATTAATTAATTAATTTTTTTTTTTTTCCAGGAGAACAAATCCAAACTCGGACGTTCAACCCCCACCCTCACGGTTGGGACCAAGGAATATGACAGCGCGGAGTACTTTCCACAGTGGTCAAACACGACCTCGCACACAGAATGGACCTGATAGATCTAATGACCCTACAAGTCCTGGGATGGCTGGAAGGCCTTCGCTCCTTAGCAAGCTAACATCGAGATTTAGTAAGAGGTAAGTGAAATGATATTGAGTTGTTCAAGTTATTTTACACCCTTAATAGAATGAATGACAGATTAAGACCGCTGAATAAAAAGACTAAAGACACATCTGTACAGGATTACAGTCGACTCTCTCTTTAATAACTGGACACTTCTATAATCTTGACGGACACCTGGTGTTGGTCCCTGCACACCGTTTTTCAGTCATTTTAAATGGATACTGTCCTGATTTTAGCATGATTTTGGGAAGCTCAGAAACATATCTAGATCATAGGAAGTTGATCAATGATGGTTTGATTCTGTAGAATAACACTTGACAAATGACAGGAACCCATTAGGAAGTGAGGATGACGAACGACAGCGAGGATGGAAATGGATTGCAATATGGATTTTTGAAAAAACGTCAGGATGTCAGTTTTTCAAAGTTTCAAATTTGGCTCGGAAATCTTCGAAATTTTGCAAAAAGTTTGTTGCAGTATGGAATTTCTTGAAGAAATTGCTTTTTATCATTTAGTTAGAGTTTATTAAGTTCTTATTTGATAGATTTAGGGACCATTTCATGCATTTATAACAGTTTTGAGCAAATACGCCGGGACAGTGTCCCTTTAATTACTGCATCTAAAATCTCTATAAGCCAGACATCTCTCTATAAAGACAGACAGTTGGTGCCAGTCCCAAGAGAGTTGACTGTAGTCTCAACCTGAAGTAAAATAATTTATTCACAAATACCAGCAGAAAAGTGCCGAAGTGTAAAAATTAACAATGTACAATGCTGTAAATAGTTCATGTTTTCACTGCAGTATTTGTGAATATTTGTCCTGTGTCTTGTAAACAGTTTAAAATGATAAAGAATGTTAACTCATCAAAATGTTGTTTTGTTTTGTTGAAGTTCATTGAAAGCTACATGTAATGTGCATGCTTTTATAACTTACATCTAGACTGAATTAAATCTACATACATGTAATCTGCCACTGACATCATGTCAACACGGAACAACTGCCTTTTCTGTGCGAGTCATGTAGAGTGCATTCAAAATAAAATGTTTTCTTAATCAAGCTGTGTTGACAGTGATGCATGCTGTTTGCTGTGCAAGCAGACTTATTTCCCAAATCCCAACAGGCCGATTTGGAATTGAACAAAAAACAACAGATGTGCGATAGAGCGAAAATGGGTCACAGTCCCTAAAGATTAATATGTGGTGGCCCCTTGTTAAACCCGAACCTCTCATTTCACTTTATATGGGGTGAGAAAGTTAACCCCATTTGACTTCTTAGTAGGCAGTTGGACCCCACAGTGGCGCCAAGGGCTGGTCCCGAAGGACAACGGTCAGTTTTGTAACTTGTTAAACTAGTCTTGTATTAATTTGTAACTTGTTAAACTTTTTTTTATTTTTTATTTATTTTATTTATTTTTTATTATTATTTTATTTAACTTGTTAAACTTGTTTAAATGATTGCTTTGTAACATGTTATAGCCTTGACTTTGTATTTATTTTCTGCTTGATTTATAACCTAAATTAAAACAACCCTCTTGTTTTATATACTTTTAAAATAAAGTGAATTAAAAGTAAAGTAAAACACCTGTAGGCAATTGCCATGCCTTGTCATATCATATCTAAATTTGTATGCACATAAATAATTGCTGTCCTTACTACACAAGCTGATAACCATAATGCTGCAGCAAACCTGTGTCTCTCTCTCTACACTTTCTTGAAGCAGTGCTACGAGTATTGCAGAGATTACAATATGGTGTTTTTTGAGCCCATTATGTATTTATTCATTGATATGTTGTGCCCATGTGCTCTCGGGAGACAAGTGTGTCTGAGCGTAGCATTGTGTTTTGCCTGGTGGTGTTGGAGGTTTCCTGCACGTTGAGACCTCAACGTTTCTACCCCTCTCTCCTTTTTCGACTACCTTGTCAGTGCGACGGGTGCCTGTTCATTTACATGTACCTGCAACCTTTGTTACAGCTCACTGCTAACATAGTTTGTTATTCTGTAGGCCATTAGAACAAGCTCTGTCTCCAAGAGAACCAAGAGAAGTGTCGCGGGGGAAGCATAGGAGGCAGCGGACAAGGGTTAGTTGATACTTACAGTACATTACATCGTTCAGGATCCTTAGGAACTGTCGGTTTAGTTAGCACGAGTAGCTAAGGTTCCCAGTCATTGCTAGATAGACGAGTTACATTGTAAACTCTCATGGTGAGGTGTACATGTAAGCTATTCAGGGAAGTTTTTTGTGTGGTGATTGTTAGTGGATTAAGGGTCTCCTGTCTTCAAGGAATTGATTCAACAATATGTAAAAGCCTTGTTCGAAGTATTGAGCTTTCAAAACTGTCCCCAGTTTTTTTTTTCAATGAAAAGTCACATGTATGACTGATGCTATACTTTTCAGTTATCTGCAATAGAGTACTAAAGTCATGATGTCACAAAAATTAAATTTGCGAAATTATGAAATTCAGAAGAAGCTGCCAAAAAAACGTCCACTTGCCAAAAATTAGCTCTTCATTGCAATTTGCGGCCAAGAAATGGGCACTTCAGGTTTTAATTTCTCCATATAAACCCTTCTAATTTTGCGTCTGTTCCTTCAGTTTAGAAGAGGCGCAAAATTAGAGAGGTTTGTATGGGACGGTACCAAACTTTGAACCTCTATATCTCGGCTGCAAATTGCAATGGAGAGCTAATTTTTGGCAAGTGGACGTTTTTTGGCATGCTTCCTCTGAATAGCTGATCAAATTTCATAATTTTTTCAAATTTGAAAATTTGTGACGTCACCATTACTTGGATGCTGGTATATGTATGCACCAAGTCACAAAAATCAGAATATTAGAGAACTAGACAGATTATCGGAGGCGAGTGTTCTTGAAATAGGTTGTTTTCAGAGTGAACACAAGGCAAAAATCGCAAAGAGTAGTTGGCATTTTCAAATGAAAATACATCAGTGTCGACAGGGCTGTGTCGCAATTGACTGCATAAAATTGGATTTTGTGAAGTGTCGACAGTTGGCTATGAGTGTTGTGGGCTGGGGTGAGGGGGAAGAAGGAGCGGAGATGACATGTCGATGATGGGATGTCCTGGAATGGGAGGGGGGCAAGGGAAGGGGGTCATGAACCAGTGGGTTCGTTACCAGGAGTTTATATCCAAAATCAACAAATCATTGAAGCTATTTTCTGTCCACATCGTACGTACGTAAACCTTCTTTCTGGAGCATTTAATTAATTGCGCTTTTAATTAATTTTTGCAATTCATACGCAAACCTTTCCTGACGACATTAAGCAACATGTAACAGACCACATAAAGTGTACGAAGCTTGCTGTCATTTTAATGAAGTGTTGTCAACATCAAGCAGTTTTCATCAGCTGAATCCGTCAATCAGGGATTAATTGGTTTGTTCTGCTGCATCAGCGGGCAAGCAAAAAAGCACTAGTCTTGTTATCGACTTGAAGTTGATATGGTAGATCAACCTCAGTATTAGATTTGTGCAGTTGCGCTGACGAATTACGAGTGCTCGATTCATCAGCTGCAAGTTCTTAATCCAAAACGGTGGTTTATTGACCTTATCGACTCCAAAGTTGATCATGAACAAGAGATTTTGTCACAATTGTCGGCTTCCTTGGCTGAACATAAGATCAGTAAGTTGTACTGTTCCGTGCCAGGATAGATAATCAAATAGTGAAATAAAATGATAAATTCAAAGGATGTAATTCACTTTAAACTACATGTATGGTGTTGGTGTATAAATTGCTGTGTGACTGGACTCACCGAACCCTTGTCATTCAGTGGATTCTGATTTTTTGCATGTGGCCTTCAATTTATTCGAAAAACATTTCCCCTTATTTTTTCAGTTTGACCTGTAATTTTGGAAAAATTTCATAGATACGGATGTTTTTTTCCTGAACAATGCCCTCTCGTCTTTCCTTTGTTGTTTGCAGTCAGTGAATTCTAATTAATTAGATCATTGTTATGGAAAAAACCTGTCCGTATCCATGGAATTTTTCAACAAAATTATGGACCAACCGGGGAAAAAAGATGGGGCATTGTTTTTCGGATGAAATGAAGGCCACAACCAAAAAAAAAGGCAAATCTGAGCAAAACTAAAAGAAAATGTCCTAAAGACAACATAGGTCATTAATGCCCTCTACCCTTCAGTTAATGAAAAGCTTTACCGAGTGGCACTTGTAACACATGTGTCACTATAATACTCAGATTTTGGGTTTAAAGCAGAAATAATATGGAGTGCTTGCTCGTAAATTAAATGTCAAGAATTATTGTAAAACTCATTTCATTGACTGTGTTATTTAACTCAGTTTCGGTGAATTTAAATGAAATAAAATGTATTGTTAAATTTGCAATTGTGTCACTATTCTGGCAATATTTAATATATGACATAACGTAACTGTGAATTAAGTTGCAATTTAATTAAAGATGCTCTTATTTATTTAAATGTGTTACATGTATGTGTTAAACATCAACGAGGAAGTTCTAAACCAACGTAAGTGCTTAGATAAGAAGCTTATTACTAAAAGTATTACTAAAAAAAATTTAATTAGGTCTTAATAGTGTACACAATTAGTAGATTAATTCTGCTATGTGTTTTTATTGACACTATAATAAAGTTCATTCATTCATTCTTCGGTTTAATATATTTAAACGTAAAAAGGTATGAAATAGCTGCAATAGTTTAGTGCAAATTAAATCTATGATTAATAATAATAATTTTGATTACTGATAGTTAAATACTTAAACTAATTGCCTTTGTTAACCTTGAAACAAATTCGGAGAAGGTTATTTACTGCATGACGTTACAAAAAGCATGTTTGAAACTCATTAGCAAGCGCAATTGCACCTCGAGACAAAAACCCTCCTAAGGAGGAGCAGGGTAAGTCATTTTGCTTCCCAGCGTCCCTCAGTATGCACCGGCGAAGTGACGTCATGTGGTACCTTCTCTGGGTTGGATCCCGGATGGAACAGTGCAGCTTGGAACGCGCGGTCAGCTCCAGACCCCTCGCTGAAAAAAAAATTGTCATACTTTAGTGCGCATGGTTACGATCCTTGAACGTTTCAAGGATTTTTTTAGCCGTGACTTCTTTGCATTGTGGTTTTTCAACGTGAAATAATTTTTAACGTTTTTTTGTGTGGTCTTTTGATTGTAGTAACCCCTAATCAACGATTTGTTGTGAGATTCTTGCGCAGTGTTTAACGTACTAAGGCTAACAGTGTGTTTACATACGCAGCGTCACAACTTGTAGACCTGCTGACTGAGTAACATAATACTGGATTAATAGCTGACCTAAACCCTTTCACTCCCAAAAGTGACCAAAATTAAAAAAAAATACCAAATTTAGTTTGGAAAAATATTGAAAAATAAACTGTACAACTTGTAAGTACTGCTCAATAGCTTTCATTTGAATGGTCACACACTAAGGTTTCATCCACAGACTCGAACGTTAGAACCACCTTGTACAGCATAATGAACAGTACCACATGAAAGTACTGCTCAATAGCTTTCATTTGAATGGTCACACACTAGGGTTTCATCCACAGACTTAAAGTTAGAACCACTTGAAACCCAAGGTTTGATTCTGGGAGTGAAAGGGTTAATCAATTGTGATGTGGACTAATTCGTCTACTTGTTGATGTAACCACTTGGCAGGTTGATTGAGGGAAGGGAGTAACAAACTAACATTGTATAACACGCACTATTGATGTCACAAACCGTGCTCACTACACCACGTGGTCGCTGTTTTTTCACCACACTCCATATTCCAGTGTTTATTTTGAGTCTTATATTCGTTCATGGATTGCATGCGTTATCACTCTGATCTCACTGCACGCACTCACTCACTTGATCACTCACTGCACCCTGTTCTGTTCTGTTTGAGTTATTTTTTGGGGGTTCCAGTTCATATTAGTCCACATATGATTTCATCAGCTATTAATGAACAGAAATGTGCACCTTTTGTTTGTAGTAGTTTCAGTTTGTTTCCCATCTTTTACGGTTGTAGTTTGAAAGTGCATTCACCACCCGTGCAGTTTGCGAGTTCGCTGCATTGACATCGGCGTTGGACCGAATCTTCAGTTTGTACCAGTTCGTGAACGACCGAAAGCTAACCGATTATTTCCGACCATCTTTCTATGATAACTAAGGCAAACCATTTTTGATGTTTTTTATTGAAGCTAAAGGGGCTATGTCACGCTAATTTTTGCTATTCTTCCCTGTATTATTTTTGTTTACGAGCTCTAAACACAAAAATGTGAGTGAAATATTAATTCAAAGTCTCACTTATATCTCACTTATATGTAACAAACACAGATTTTTTCTAAGCATTATTTACCACTTGTTTCATACGTCGGGCCGTCGACGTTTTCGCAATCCGTTTCAATCTTAGTCCAATTCTGACCATCTGCACTTCATTGCGGCTTCCTAGTATTTTTTCTATGGTTTGAAACCATTATTTAGTGGTTTCAATCTATTTTAAGACCAGTTTGTGTGTAACAGAATTGCCGAAAATAGCGTGACATAGCCTCTTTAAGAATCCAAGCGAGACTGATTACAACTTTTTGCGCACGTTTTCAAAGAGGCGTTCGACGTACAGAAGTTCGATTTTACAAGTGGCCTTGTAACAAGTGCCCTCCTCCAATGTCGTTTTGTCACATGATCGTTGTTCCTCGCCACTCGGTTGTTGAATGCACTTTTTTGCTGATTATTTTAGTTTGTTTTTGTTGTTTGCACCCCATAGCCACCACTGAGCACTTGAATTCTGTTTGTTTTGTCAATGAAAGCACAGTGTAATGAAGTCACGGCTCTTTGCCGCTATTACTACTATAAACTGATCAGTGTACAATTGATTGTGGCTTACATGGCGAGGGGTCTGATTTGAGCTGTGTTGTTGCGTTCAAGGGCCCGAGGAGCTAGTACATCCGGGGTAAAGTACGTGTATCCGGACCCAAAGGCCCGTGCGAGCCCCAGGCGCAAATCCCTGCGAGGGACGTTTGCTAGGCTCTCGCTCAGAAAGCGCCGAAAAAGGCAGGTGTTTTCAAATCTGCGCTTGCGCAGTTGGACCAATCTCTGGCTAGTGCCAGTCTTCGTCGCGCGAACGCCCTAGGCCGTAGTGAACTGAACCTAGCATGTGATTGGTTCAACGGCGTTTGCGCCTTGCTGTTTGAATTCAGTCGTCGTTCGACCAATCAGCCGCTAGTGCCGGGCTGCATGAACATGTAAGATGTTAGCGGCCTAAACCTAGCATGTGATTGGTTTAAGGGCGCACGTGTTGTGCTATTGGAATGCAGGTGAAATTGGACCAATCAGCTGCCAGTTCCAGGGTTGCGAACACGTCATCCGTAGAGGCCAACTGAACCTAGCTTGTGATTGGTTCAATGGCGCATGCGTCCTTGTACTTTGAGTTGAGTCACGGTTGTACCAATCAGCAGCTTGCGCCAGTCTCATTGGAGTAGTTGACCGGCGTACTGGGCCTAGTATCTGATTGGTTCAATGGCACGTACCTAGAATGGTTTCACTTGTTGGCAACAAGTCACATAGTAGCTGCCTACTTTGCCTTGTTTTTATTTGATTTTAGTTGTAACATAATCGCCTTCATTGGTTATTACCGACCCCTTATTACGTACTTATCTCCCCTGCATTATTTTGGTACATATCTATCTCCAGTTCCAGGAGCAAAACTGTGGTATTTAATGCGGTAATTTTTCACGTAATGGCAGTTGTGCCTTCTGTATGTTTCAATGATGCGAGAGAATTACCAAAGAGTAAACGCATTAATTTTGGTCACCACATCAGTCAAATCTGCACAGATTCTATTATCAAACATTTAGCCACTGACTGACAACTTTCCTTCGCTATTTATACTTCTAATAGCTTAGTGTGTACAGTGAAGCTCTCTGAGCGGACACTCTCGTAAGCGGACAGCTCTACTTCCCCTTTTGAACTCTAGCTCATACAAACTATTTATTTACACATTCCCGTAAGCGGCCAGCTCCAGTTGCGGACACTTTTTCTGCTTCCCGAGGGTGTCCGCTAACGGGACATTCCGCTGTATGTGTTTTTCTTTCATTGCCTTCTTTAGAGAACTCAGTAATTCAGGATATGTAAGGCTAATGTGTTATTTACTGGTGTTTGCGTTGCAGGTCTATGAACGACACGTCCATGGGTGAGAAGCCTCGTTCTCTTCGTTTCACGTGGAGTATGAAAACCACGAGCTCGATGGACCCACCAGAGATGATGGATGAGATTAAAAAAGTGTTGGATTTGAATAGCTGCGATTATGAACAGCGCGAAAATTTCCTGTTATTCTGTTGCCATGGCAATCCAGCCGATGCGAATCACGTGCAATGGGAGATGGAAGTGTGCAAACTACCCCGGTTGTCGTTGAACGGGGTGCGTTTCAAACGCATCGCTGGGACATCGATTAACTTCAAGAACATCGCTTCGAAGGTTGCAAACGAGCTGAAGTTGTGATGGAGAATTTCCGATTTTTGAATGCCGCGATTTGTGAAAACCGGTGGACAGATCACTGGAGACAATTTTGGGATGCGAAATACTTTCCCTAAAAATACAGCGCAAAAAGCTACTAACTTAAAAGATGCTTTGGGTTTTTAGAACTTCACGAGTCGCGCAAGAATGGAGCTTCTGTTTCGAGACAGCAGGCGGACAATTTTGTTTCTTTTGCACCATAAACGTTTGCGTCATGCCAATAAAGTGAGCAAGCCGACTGGCGCGCCGCGATGGTTTTTTTGCAACAGAACCACGGTTCATACAAAATGACATATTTCTACGAGTTTGAAAAATTACGACGACCGAAACGTGTACAAGTTCATGTAAATATCCATAGGAATTATTTAATTTTAATGGAGGGCAGAGGAAAGAAAAGCTGCTCATATGACTGACCCCTAGTGGGGTGAAGATGTTTTTCTTTGCTATTTGTGTTATCACCAGGCAGGTCTGTATCATTCACGTGTACTGAGCGTGCTAACGCTGACGTCACTAATGTAGTAAAGCTAGCCCCGGGCTCTCTCCTATCCTCCGTCCGTGAAAGCTGCGGAGTCTAGGACGAGAGGCTAGACACGCGAGCAGAGTGACGAGTGTTTTCAGTTGTGATTTGCTTGCCTCAATTTTCGTGAAATAGACAGACAGGGATGGGATGTTCTTAACCCTTTCACTCCCAGAGTCAAACCTTCAGTCAATAAATGTGGTTGTACCTTTTGAGTCCGTGGATGAAACCCCAGTGTATGACCATTCAAATGAAAGCTATTGAGCAGTATTTTCAAGCGGTACTGTTTGATTTTCACAATTTTGCAAAATGAAATGCAAGATTTTAAACTTAGTTTTGAACTTAGCACTCTTGGGATTGAAAGGGTTAAATCCTTCTAAGGTTTGTTTTCTAATAGGTGAGCGTATTCGCCGATCCTTAAACGTGCCGATAAAACATATGAAGTAAATTGCGTGGCATGTATTTCACAACTGAAAAACCAATTCTAACCGCACTCTCTCTGCGTGTTTTAGTGCGCTACGTAAACAGAAATTGCCTCGTTAACTTGGATTTGATTGTTTTTAATTCAAACTCTTTTAGCAACAACGAGTTCGTTAATTGCTCGGAAACCGACCATCTTCAATCCGAAGATACTGCGAGTGTCGCTGATGACAGTTGAGCCCTCGGACTATCTTCGGTAATGTTCGGATGATAACGAGCGGTAGTCGAAATAATTCGTGTGGAACTCGCGAGGCGTCAAAAAAGGAAAGCCAGCCCGTATTTTTGAATCGAAATGGTTAGATCTCGGTGAATTCCAACGTTTTTGATGATTTTTGGTTTAACCTGGTCGCTTGATATCCGAACCTGTACGTGCACAATGTAAAAATTAAAATTTTGACATAAAAGGATAATAATTTGTTTCTTGTTATTGCAAACCGTCAACCGTTTTGATTATTTGCAAAGCAAGGGAAACAACGAATTTCTTGTAAACTACACATATACCCCCGATACAGACGGCTGCGTGACTTAGTAGTAAGTCATGCAAGCGCCTGTCTCGGTGGCTACATTTTATTGTGAAGGGTTAATGCACTTTAAAAAGTAACCGTAATTATGTAGATGCAATAAATTAAACCCATTGTTCTATTTCGATTGATGTTGTACAGTTTTATTGCTGTAAGGGTCGAAAAATATTCGTTTTTGTATGATCTGGAAAATGACTCGATTCGTACTCATGAAAAAAATTGCTGTTCGTTTGATAATTTTCAAAAATCTTCGCTCTAGTTTTTGTGTGAAAATTCAAGAAGTACTTTCAAGGGCTGACGCTGGTTACGACGCAATTTAAATTATGTTGGGTGGATACGTACACAGTTTATTTCCATGTTTTTGCGTTGTAATCGGCGTCAGAAATGGTACTCTTCCGTCACGGTGTCTATACTGTGATGGCCTGTCACGCAACGCTTCTCTGGCAACCCAGAGGAGTCTTGCGTGACAGAGTTCATAATCCCATCTTAGTTGTATGATTGTATTGTTCAAAATCAAGTGGAGTCCTGTTTCTCATCCCTCGCCTCTGTCTTTGTAAATATTCTTCTTCCTTAGAATTCCGAACTATTGTGGTTAATAATATAATGCGAGGCAATTTCTTTGCTGTGTAATACGGTCCTTTGTCGCTTTTTAGTCAATGTAGGGTTATCTATAACAAATATATTCTTGAACATGGAGTCTGTTGTCTTTTCGTGTTGTCACTCCCTATCGTAAAAGGTCACAGTTTTTTGTTTTTTGGAAGATTCAAAACAATTTCTGGTTTAAACGGGAGAGCAAACCTTTTTCTGTCGTTTCCGTGTTGTCTTTTGCTTCTGTTTCAAAACGAGGCCTGATCAGAAAAAAGCTGAATTTGCATCATGAAAGCTTTTGCACCCAGACTCGTTTTGAAACAGAGGCAAACGGTGAGCCCGCGATTTGGTGAGCGGTTCTGCTGCTGACTGGACCTAGATTAATGTAAATGAGAATCTGGAATTCAGTTATTATGGATAAAGATTAAAAAAATAAGACTAGCTTGCAGCTCAGAGCGTTTTTTCCCGCCAGGATGAGCGCAATATGGCGGTATGGACGAGTCGCCCAAACTACTCGAGAGAGAGAGAGAAGCAGTCCAAGACAATGATACAAGTTGGAACAATACCTTTAATTATTTTATAGCAAATTCATGTTTACATATTGTTGTAATATAATTCGCTTACATTCCTCAAGTTACGATTTTCCGTTTAAAAACTCAATTTATCATGAATGCTCCAAAAAAGGTATGGGCTGGATCCATGTTGATTCCAGTGTTGCTCTTCATTACTCTAATGGAAATGACATCACCAGCCTGTAGATTGAACACTCCTCCAGTATAGCCAGTTCCGGACACACTGTTATACCAGTCCGGCTGTGTTAGCAAAATGGCTTTGCCATTGCGTAACACAAAGATTCGCTTGTATTTGTTCGAGCCATCGTTAAAGTAAGCCTGGGCGTAGACATAATAGTGTCCAGGGGAGGGGATGGTCAGTTTGCCGTTAATGTACGTCATTCCACCTGTCACGTGAGCATTTGGAGCCGTGGCAGTCCATGTCGTGATGTCTGCAGTAGTGTAAGTAAAGGCACTTGTTAGGTAAGCAATCATTCTCTGTTTTATGAACTCAAAAGATGGAAAGAAATGATGCGGGTATAACAGTGAAGATAAGATACAGCCAAACCTCTATTAAGCGGTCACACTCGGGAAATAGCCAACTGACCGCTTAATAGAGGTGTTTTAAAATTGGCCCATCGCTTTTCCGCGTCGTGTTAAAATATCACATTGTAATTTAAGTGAAATACAATAAAATTAGCCAATTGGGAAGTCTAAAACGTGACCACGTCCGCTTATATTTAATGGAGGTGTCCGCTTAAAAGAGATCAAGTTTACAGTAAGTATGGGGAGCGATTTTCCGGGAATTTGATAAGTGATCGCTTATAAACAGTTAGGGCCGATTATTTAAACGACGTTTAGACATCGCTTAAGAAAGTCTTGGTCTAAACCGGGTTTAAACCGGGGAACCGGATTATTTAAACGTCCTTTATTTTAAAACTCGCCTAAGCGGTGTCTAAACACAGGCTAGCAAACAATAGCAACTTAGACCTGGTCATGAGTAGGTTTAGACGTAGTTTAACGCTTTTATTAGTGAAGGTTTGTGTCATGGATGGAAGTTCGAAGCCAGACAGTTACAGGAATAGGCTAACAAGCCGAGTCCGAAGAATCAGACAGTTGAGGGATAGATTAAATCCTCTAGAAGAATGCGACGATGACAATTTTCCTTAGACTGCAAAACAGTCAAATTTCTGTCGACGGTTTAGGCTCAGAAGAAGTACGTTTTAAGAGTGGATATTTTTACCATACTACGTTTTCAAGAAAAGTTTACTTCAAAAGCATGTCCATAAAATGAAAACTTTTCAATTAGTATCTTCAAAATTATTTCGAAGTCATTAATAAAAATAATCTAGTAGTTCCCTGTAGAAAGCAGATAGTTCTTGGTTTATTGACTTTATAATTGCACTTCAGGATGAATGGTAGCCCATCACGTTTGGCGAAATAGAAGTTTTGAATTATTTTCCAAGCGTTATCATTAGAGCGATCAGTATAGCGTAGAAAAACGATTATAGCGTGCAAAACCGACTAAGAAAAAACTAGAATTTTTAAAGAGCGGCTTAAGAAGAAACAATAGCTAGACCTGTTAGACCACGTTTAGACGTGGTCTCCGTGAAATGCGGCTAATCCGCATCCTAATAACACAATTTAGACTCAGCCTAGCCGTGGTCTATGGAAGCCTTGTCTAAACCTCGATTTAGCCTTAAACCAGGTCTAACTTAGACTTCGTTTAAATAATCGGCCCTTAGTCTCCTTCTCAGCCGTTAACTTAAGATCCACTCAAGTTGTGTCCGGATCGTCGAATAGCGATTGGAAAAGGAGACACAGCTTCATCTGATCTTTACAAATTAATTATTACTTACCGCTGTTAGGGTTGTATTTGAAAAGTTTTGCGGTGGGACCTTCGATATGTGCAGACGGCTTCTTCTTTTGAAATGAGTACAAAACCCAGCCAACAAAGAAACAGACAAAAAACAAATATTTAATGAAAGGAATTTGTTTCTAGGCTTTCCGCCAACAAAATATTAATATTCTTTATTTGTCCTCCAGGAGAGTGAGTGAGGGAGGGATGAATTAACTAGGGTAACTTTTTTTTGCTGGTAATTTTTAATTAACTGTCCACTCGGGCAAAAAATGAGTAGCGTGACAAAAATGTCATACTCTTCCTCCTATATGCCTTGTCTCCATTTTGGCGCGAGAGAACGGGTCTGGAGAGACTCGAGAGTCAGACTGTTTAGTGAACTTTTTTCTGGTCTAATCGTTGCCTTAATTTTTGTCATAATTTGCCGTTTTGAATTAATAATTTATACCGTACCTTCAGACTGCAATTACAAGGCGTTCCTGCGTCTCCTTTCTCCCCTTTGACACTCTGAAATAAGATTTACAGGTATATGTGATTCATTTCATCTCGATTGACATCACCTTTAGTTCCGTTGCCTTTTGCCTCTGTTTCAAAACGAGTCCATGTGCGGAACCTGGACTCGTGAATGGCATTCAAATGAAAATGAGTTTGATTTGCATGAAAATGAACTTGTATGTGAAATCCTTTATCGTATGAAGTTTCGCACTCAAGGACTCGTTTTGAAACAGAGGCAAAAGGAAATTCGGAAATGTCTATTGTTTAGCAAGGAGTTGCGAGCGGCGAAGACCTCCGCGATCTTTTACTACCTAATAACATAAAATAAAAAATTTACCGTATTGTGATTGGCTTAGACAGAGAGCATTTTCCAGTCGTAAATTTGTTCGCCGAGGGCACTGAATTACTCCGAAGATTGCCCGAGCACCTCTGAAGATTCCAAAGTTGATAATTTCCGAAGATGATCCGAAGATTGCCGAAGATAGCCCGATGATTGCCGAAGATCACCCGAGGAATTTGCAAATTTCTGATAACACAGGTAACAAAATCTCATTATCAGACTTCGCCCCATGCGATTATCGGTATCTGAGACTTGGGGTTCTTCGTTTTATAAAAGCTGCTCGCTGTCCGTCCGGTAAATGTATTTACCTTAACGTTGCTTTCCTTGTTCGTGTAGACGTTCACATTAATAGGCTGACCAGAGTTTCCGCCAGTGCATTGCTGTAAAATAAATATTATCACCTTTATATAAATTCCCTAAAATAACACTTCAGGTTTTGGCAACCGGCGATATTGATGTAGAAAATAAAATACAAAAAATATATATATATTGATGTAGAAGGGGCGTATTCCACTGTAGTTACAATAGAGCTGCTAGTCTGAACTACCTGACGTATCTATAGGACTCCTAACGCGATTGTACAGAACTATATATATATATATATACTGAGTGAAATCCCGATTTCTCGAACCCTCGCCGTTTTTCAAACATAATTCCGATAACTCGAACCAAAAGTCGTTTCCTATTTGTTTCACTGTAATTTTACCCCCGATATTTCGAGCTCCCGATTTTCGTTTCCCTTTGAGGCGGAAATCGGAATAGAGATTGCACTGTAAGTACGGAACGATCGAAATGAAAACTTGAAGGACTTGCCTTGATCATCACAATGTACCGCAAATCATTTAGTATAGACTGATAAATTTTGAGACTCGACGAGTTGCCATATCCCTGATTTCCAGATTCTTAGCAAAGAAAATACAGAAAATGTTTGATTAGAATTTGCACCGAGATAACTGAGCCGCGATCCATTGAACTCTTACAAAGCAAATTCATAGACACTCAGTTGTTACCCTCACGAGCTGTGACGACCGAGAGTAGAGACGTACTAGTTCCTGAAGCCGTTTTATTTTACCTTGTTTCCTGTAACGTTGTCCGCTTGGTAGCAGACCGGTTTGAAAACCAACAGAACGAGTATTGGAACGAGCGTCTTCCAAGCTGCAGCCATGATGTCTTCGTAAATTGGACTAGCACTGAGCAATGTCAACCCTTCTATTCAACTGCATTTATCGATTGTTTTTACTATGTTTTGGACGCGATAAGGTGACACGACTCCCTATGCAAATATTTAGCCAAAAAAGAAAAGAAATCTATAAAAATCAGGGTATTTTTAGCTTCTTCTGTCATGATGCTATTGTGGACTATTGACGGTCTGTTAATAGCCTCGAGCGTTTGGTTCAAACACGTTCAGTTATATTTATTCACTTTGACTTACGAGCTGACAAAAAAGGTAATATTTAATCAACAAAAGCAAAGGATGACGCAGGGGAAAGCCGGCAACTTCAGTTGCATTTGTAGGTCGGAAAGCGCAGAAAAACTGTAGATAAACTCAGCCGTACAAGAAGGCCGCAAAAAATGATAGGTTCTTCTCAGAGTTAGTCGGAGTAATTCAAATCATTTTATAATATACTCAACAAAATATGCAGCTTCTGATTGGTCAATGACGAATGCATAAATAGATTATAGAGTGCAATACGGAATTGCGATAAACGGTACCGGACAAGAAGAGACGTTTTTGCCGCTTAATGGCATTGAAATAAGCTTTCAAGTTAATGGTTAATTGTTTTCTAAACTATAGTACTGTAATTCATTCAAAAGTTCACGCTTGGTTTGCCTGCGCGTTCAAATAAAACATGTGAGCACTTTGGAAACCAGTGAAGCGTTTCGTGTGCAGAGTAGCGTGATGGCCGCAGCAAAATTTTGTTGAGAATATTATAAACAAAAAATCGTATGAACTGCTCGTGCAATTAGTGATTTATGGTCACTCGTGGTGTTTTGAAAGTTCTCAAATTGCACTCGCCTTTGAGAACTTTCAAAACATCACTCGTGCCCATAAATCACGAATTGCACGAGCAGTTCATACGATTTCCTATACTAATATCGATACAACTGATTTATTGATGGTTTTGTTTAATACTTTTTATCCGTAATGCACGAAAAACTGTGCGCGTGCTCCGAGAGCCGTCTATCGATCGATAGTAGGTGCCTGTGTAGCCAATCAAATTGGGAGGAATGAGGATGTACCAATTGCAAGATGTGTAAAATGCATGTGCAGCTGAGCTCACTTTTGTTTATAGCGACGTAACGTTGTGTTCGCGCAATGGTACTTCGTATAAGCCCACACAAAGAATAAAAAAATCACGTGTTTATTTCTAAGGAGTGATCAAAATCGAATTTCTCCTAACTTAATACAAGTTGTCAACCAAACTGGAGGGTAAAATAAAGTGATCACCATCTATAGGAGATATTAAATTGTCTGATGCATTACCATATTCTCAGTGATAAAATTCAATGAAATGTATAGCAATTAGTAGGGAGAATCACATTTTCGAGCTATGAAAAATAAAATCAGATATCAAATTAAAAGTTAAGAATTGCGTTCGAAGCCACACAATTTATTTTTCCGAGTTAGTATTCCCGTGCAAGGAACTCTCTAAGTGTCTGATATGGCGAGGCCCTTTTGACCAAATACAGGCAATTCTTGTTCTGTACTGTCGGGATGGGTTTGTTCCAGAAGTGAGTGAAGCCGTTCTCAGCCAGCCAACTGGTTACATCCTCGTCAAACTGGTTTTTAAACGTGTCTACATCCCTCGCCAGCACAAACAAAGTGGCCTGCAAGTTATCCGTGACGACAGCATATTGGTACAAGCCATTGTCGCCGAACGAAGCGGGGCCAAGTTTCACAACCCAGTCTGTTGAGAGAAACGAGAATCTTTATGAAATAGGTAGTCCTGTTCGGCCTTAATAGATATCAAGCCTGCAAGCAGACTCTCATAAGCGCGATCGTGATCCTTGGGATCACGATCGCGCTTATGACAGCCTGCTCGCTGGCTAACTGCAAGCTGAGTTGGAGTGAATCGCGAGTGAGCGGAAATTTATAGGACCGAGCAGAAGTGAGCGACCGAGAAGAAAGAAAGAGGGACTGGAACCAATATTGTTCTGTTGTAGAATCGAGGCAGTCACCAAACATTGCTTAAGGGGGCGTGGCTTAGGAAAAGGTGTAAGTGGAAGGTTGCGATAAAGAACTTGATTATTGTTGTTGCCATGCTAGAAAAGCAGTCTTAAGTTCTGGCCAAACGGAGACGCAAGTAGAAGCAAGTTGAACTTGCGTACAGACTTGCGTTGGTGGCCAAATGGAATCGCAAGTTTACCGCAAGTGTACGCAAGTACGATGACGCAAGTTGCAAAAAAAAGTCATTTGAATGCTCCTACGCACGCTGCTGACTTCGACTTGCGTTGGGTGGCCAAACGGTGAAAAACTTGCGTCTACTTGCGCTCAAATTTGATCTCGATCAAAGTGAACGCAAGTCGTCGCCAGTCAACGCAAGTCGATCGTGGCCAAACGGAGTCGCAAGTTGAAAACTTGTGTCTCCGACTCTCCTTTTGGCCAGGGCTTTATAAGAAACACTTATCTCTGAGGTTAAATGTCCAACCTCGTTCCCAGGGTCTCTCTTCTTCCCGTCAAATGTCGAACACATTTCTTCAGAAAAAGCCTGCCAGTCATTATCGATCCGTTCTATTAAATTAATCAATCCAACTTATTCCTGCAATTACTTGTTAGCGCGTCTACGTATTACTTATCTCCTTCACAGCCATACTTTATTTGGGTCGTCACACAACGCTCTCCCTACTAGCGTTGCGTGACGATCCAAATAACGACCGCTGTGACCGAGGGCTCGATAATTCACTTACACGGTGCATCAAGTGGTACGCCATCCAGATGTACTTTCAGTTTTCCTGGCTCCTTGGAGTCTGGTATGTAGGCATAGCCTGTAATGTTTTTACCATCCCCGGTCTCTGTCTCGAGCCTTTCACCGTTCAGTACGCCGATCTTTCCATCTTTCTGAAGTGTATCTGTATAGAAGAAACATTATAAAATCAAGAGAGGATGATCTAAGAGAAGCATTCCCCCATACATGGGTCTCTTCCAATGATAATTTTTTTGAAATCTATTTTTAATTTTCAGTCCATAGCTGAGCTATTTTAATAGCGCTACCTGATTGGTCAGTTCGAGTAACGTGATATCGGAGCCTCGATCAGAAGGAAATAAAAATGTAAATTTACAAAAAATATCATGGGGCTCGGGGAATCCTTGAGGCCTTATGTGCTACATGGCACGAAGTGAATAAGTGAAGTGACGGGGAATCCTTCTCTTAGATCATCCTCTCTTGGTCTAGTCAGAATTATTTATTTTGTTTCTGGATCTAAGCACTTTATCTCATTATCTACCAAGGACGCAAACAAACAAAATCAAAACATGATTTTTCAACCCAAGATCCTTGGAATTCCCTTTTATAATGCGCGCGCTCCTCTGTTACATCAATGTTTTCTTTACTGATCAAGGCTGTAACACTCACAATCTGCTGTCACGCAAACCGCGTCACGCTCAAAAGTGTCCATAACTGTGGCATCTGCGTACATCTATTTTCAACAGAGTAAACACAACGTAAATACATGTCTTTACTAACACAATATCGAACCAACTAAATAAAAATAATTTTAAAAGTTAGAAAAGCGAAAAAGACGCGTGCTCACGCTAAAAGTCACGACCTCCGCGTGATACGTTTGTATGCGATCCACGCGCGTCGAGCTGCATGAGTTTGTCACACAACGTGACACAACATGCCTCTGTGGAGAAGCGTTGCGCCCAAATAACGGCTAAGAGAAAGGAAGCATTATTAACACGCTTAAAATGTTTATGGTCCCTATATATACCGGAGCTCTTAAGTTGCCAAGCAATCAAACGTTTCATCGTATTTTATATATTTTATGCACTCCCGGATCAAAGGTAGACTGCAAAACAGTCGTATTTTTCGCGTTACGATTCATACGCGCGCGGTCTTCGAATGAAAGGTCTGGAGCGAGTGTGAAAACGGAGAGTAGGACTGGGGAGAGGAGGCTTGCGCGCTTCGCGCGCGAGGATCACGCTTACGGCGCTTCGCGCCTTATTGAGCGGAAAAATAACGACTGTTTTGCAGTCTAGATCAAAGGAATATTAAATGTTTGCTCGCGCGTGCAGCTCAATCATGCTAATTTTTAACAATTATTGCAGTGTACTTTCAAAATACCTGTATCCATCATGGGAAATAAAACCTATTGTAAATACGAGCAAGGCTTGTATGCATTTTTAGTCATGCCCGGTCACGCAAATATCACAACCGTCTAAAATGGTTGCGTAATCAGTGGTATGATATCTACGGGTATCTACGGACATCAGAAAACCAGGTGTTCATTCATGTGTACAAATGTGTGCAGAATAGGCTGCTAGTGATATTTACTCTTTCTTTCTTTTTCACTTGTTCTAATATTTAAAAAGCGTGGCTCGCTTTCGCGTTTCGCGGCTCACAGGCCGCGCAATCACTCGCAAATATAAACAACATAACAGTGCTTCTCTTCCTGGCCATCTGACATGTATTCAAAAGCGGGAAAATGCTCAAAAATGAAAGACACTCTTGTAATCATGAGGAGCTTAGGCATGGTCCTCACAATTAATAGAATACTTTGGTGTCTGTGTCTTCAGGTAGTATTAAAGTTTATAAGACGTAGATAGTGGGACTATTACATAACCGTCATGATCGATGCTACATGTATACACAACGCCTGGGACAACGACGAGTCGTCGACTTACCTGGTACCAACGGCCAAGATATTTGGTCACATTCAAAGATGGGACGGTGTTAATCCGAAAGTGCCGCTGAAAAATGCGACACAAAGAAATAGCACGTATTTCATGGCGACTTCTTAGTAATCCAGCAGCTTCTGAACCAAGAGTTTATCGCGTAAAAAGGGTCAGGGCAAAGTGAGGGCTGGGTTTTATACGGTGATTCTAAATATGGTAGCGTGGTGCCAGGCACAAATGTCGTCACGTTGTTGACCTTTGCACGAACCATGTTGCGCGGTCACTCAACGCTTTTACATAACATACATACATACATATGATAATTATTTAAGAATTGATTAGTCTAAAAAATGTCTACAACTACAAACTATTTAAGATAAGAATTATGCTAAGAATACTATACATCACTAAAAACATGATAAAATGGATCAAATATATATGAATTCATTAAGGCGTAGACTGGTGGTAGAAGCTGAAGTTACATTTCGATCGTGCAGAGGAGCGCTGCGTGACCGGCTGCGTGACGACCCCAATAACGACTGCCGAGACTAACCGACAAACCAAGTGGTCGGGAATCCCGGGGTGGTACTCCCTTATACAAGCGATGAGGTATGTGCGGCGCCAAAGGGTATGGCTTTTGAGCCGTTTTGGTCTGAAATAGGGTACGTTTTGTGCACTCTGGCCTGGAATTTTGTTTGGCTTTTAGATGAAATTATTTTTTGCCATTAACATCGGGAATTTGAAGCCCTTCTCAAATGTTTACGCAAACGGAACCCATTCCTGGGTAGCTGAAGTCATGTATTAGACACGTGTACTAAGTTTATATGTCTGAAATAGAGTATCGATTTTGGGTCAGGTCTGAAATAGGGTATGGAAAATCACATATTTTGGTCTGAAATAGGGTAAAGGTTTCAAGAAGCGGGCCGCACACCCCCACCAAAAATTTCAGGGAGTACTATGAAGGCTTTTTACGGACAAAATATCGAACGTGCATACATCGATGTTGTGTGCAATAAATACAACTAAAAGATGTTCGATACAACTAAAAGATGTTCGATACAACTAAAAGATGTTGAATAAAACTAAAAGATGTTCGATACAACTAAAAGATGTTGAATAAAACTAAAAGATGTTCGATACAACTAAAAGATGTTGAATAAAACTAAAAGATGTTCGATACAACTAAAAGATGTTGAATAAAACTAAAAGATGTTCGATACAACTAAAAGATGAGCAATAAAACTAAAAGATGTTCGATAAAAGTAAAAGATGATCGATACAACTAAAAGATGATCGATAAAACTAAAAGATGTTCGATAAAACTAAAAGATGTTCGATACAACTAAAAGATGATCGATAAAACTAAAAGATGTTCGATAAAACTAAAAGATGATCGATACAACTAAAAGATGAGGAAGCGGAAATGATTGCGATTTCATATTGTACCCAGGTTCCTCGCAATCCAACGTAAAGATATTAACGGTGACAGTGGAACGGGGACTTGGAGACGGGGACGCTGGGACTCGTGTTTGGAGACGTGACGCGGGGATGCGGGAGCGCGAAGACGCGGGAAAAAGGAAGAACGATTTTCTGCGCTTACATGTAATGGAGGTTAAAATACAATGTGCGGAAAAACAACAAAGGTACGACAGTTTCTTATGAAAACACGACCCCGATACCCACGCATTTTATTGAAAAGGCGCTTAGGCTAATACTACAATATAATTTATTCCAGTTCACTGGAAAATACTACCTCCAAACACATGGAACCGTCATGGGCACGAAAATGGCGTCGCTTTGCCAACATTTTTATGGGCAAAATTTCCGAAAAATTGAAACAGAAATCGTTAGCCAAAGCGCATTCAAACCACTCGTTTGGAAGCGATCAGTATCGACGACATATTCCCCCTCTGGGATGTCAGTAGAGAGGAGATAACACATTTCATTGAACATGCAAACAATCAAAATCCTATTATCAAGGTTACGGCTGAAATGTTTTGAAAAATAACTTACATTCCTGGATACCAGCGTTTTAAAGGCGAAATATTCAAAAATAAATCAGGGCTTGATGTACGCACGCACATCAAGCCTACTGAGACATTTCAATACACACATTTCTCGCGTGTCACCCACCAGGAGTTACTACAGGTTTCATCAAAGGAGAGGCCCTCAGACCGTCTGAGAACAAACATCGAAAACAACATTTGAAGATAAAATCAAACACTTAAAAACACGCCTATTTCGAGATAGGATATCCAGAAAATATAGTCCAAAATACTCTTTCAGAATCGAGATTTGAAGATAGACAACAAGCCCTCCGGCAGAAACCTGTAGAAAACAAAAGAATCTTGCCTTTTGTCAAACCAACCATTGATCAGAGAAATATATAGGGAACCTCGATCCTCTAATATCATACTAAAGAGGTAGGTCTCCAGATATACTCGTAAGATCCAGAGCTAAGCTCTACAAATGTTGTTTTAATGACTTCAAAAAAACTCATCAATATCCATATTTTTATCCTTCCCCGATCTCACGTCTCTACGCATCCCCGCGTCCCGAACGCGAAACACGCGTCCCAACGTCCCGTCCCCAAGTCCCCGTCCCACTGTCATAGTCGTTTTCTGTGTTGGATTGCGAGGAACCTGGGTACAATATGAAATCGCAATCATTTCCGCTTCCTCATCTTTTAGTTGTATCGATCATCTTTTAGTTGTATCGATCATCTTTTACTTTTATTGATCATCTTTTACTTTTATCGAACATCTTTTAGTTTTATTGCTCATCTTTTAGTTGTATCGAACATCTTTTAGTTTTATTCAACATCTTTTAGTTTTATCGATCATCTTTTAGTTGTATCGAACATCTTTTAGTTTTATTCAACATCTTTTAGTTGTATCGAACATCTTTTAGTTTTATTCAACATCTTTTAGTTGTATCGAACATCTTTTAGTTTTATTCAACATCTTTTAGTTTTATCGAACATCTTTTAGTTGTATCGAACATCTTTTAGTTTTATTCAACATCTTTTAGTTGTATCGAACATCTTTTAGTTTTATTCAACATCTTTTAGTTGTATCGAACATCTTTTAGTTGTATTTATTGCACACAACATCGATGTATGCACGTTCGATATTTTGTCCGTAAAAAGCCTTCATAGAGTACACCCCCGGGTTGTTGATGAGATTTCCGCTTTTTACAAAGGGTTTTGCATCCTTATTATATGTTTTTCTATTTTCAAATCAAATTTGGTGAGTTTCTGACATATCTGAAACATTTAGAAATCCAAGATGGCGGATTTTTTAAAGTATGACGTTATTTTGGCGTGATATGACATCATAATTGACACGTGATTGTCACTAAAATAACATTTTTGGATGCTTTACGGCACACCATATAAATTATAAGTTTCACTTTCATAGCATGAATACGTTTTGAGACTGACAGGTCGTTTTAACCCAAATTTGGTGTTTTTTCAGCTTAATTTTCAGTTTTTATGAGATTTTCGCTTTTTACGATGAAATACTTCCAAAATCTTTACAGGTTTTGCATTCTTATATGCATATTAATATTTTAACGCATATTGCGGTATGTCGTTGAGGTGCAGCCCATTTTGCTGATTTCACTAGCTGTAATTATAATACAAATATTTTGAAAGGGGCCTCATTCCTTTCATCATAATCAATGCTACTAATAATAACATCACGAGCAACGCACTAGTAACGCGGAGGTTATGGGTTCAAATCCCGTTGAAGCAAAAAAAAAATGATCGAAAATGAGCGATGATCATATATTCATTTAATAATAACATCATAATAATATACCATGTGAAATCGCGATTCCTTCAATAAACCTGGAGAAGACTGGTATTGACCAGTCGAAATGTTGTACTTACGCCTCTATCAGTCCGTGATGCAGTTGTCTTCGAACAATTGTTTTTGTTATAATCTGAATGCTGTCAATCATAAATTAGAAGCTACCCATTGATTTTCCCCATGACGGTGGCCGAGTCAATCACGCAAGTTTGAATCAGATAATTAACAATTATTGGATGAGGTTTTTGCCAGAATAATCAAGGTCGAGGTAAGAGTTATCAGCCGAAGCCGAATTATACATTCAACGAAAAAGAATAACGCTTCTGCCACCGATGTTGTTTACTTAGCGGCAAGCAACGCAAAGCGCGCGAACTTGACATGATTACCCTTGGAAATCATGCACTGCGGTCATAGATGACATGATTACCCGTGACCTTGAATGTCCTTGACATGATTATTGTATAATCTGCAGGTTATTACCCGTGATCCTCTCGCTAATCTGTATGATTGCGAAAATTCACTGTACGCTTTCGGCCAATCAGAAAAGTGACAGTGAGTTGAATGTATAATAATAATGAATAACAGTGATACGCTTCTGTGAATTATTGAAGGCAACAAACAAAGTGCCACAGAATCAGAAAACAGAAGGTGCAGTTTAGAGTGGGAGTTCCCTCCTTGAACTCGACACAACTTTCTCCACGTCAGTCTTATTTTACAAATGGGAGGTAAATCCCAGTTTCAGATGTTTCTAACTTTAATGTTGTTCTTGCACCGGTGTGCCTTTATAACCCGTGCTCAAAACTTCCAACGAGAAAACATGGCGTGAGTTTCGCAAAGTTTGTAAAAGATTCCTCGGTCAAGCTGAACGCGTTAAAACTCGCCAGTCTGACGGTTTCCAAACTCGGAGAATGTACTTTTGAATGCATCAACAACCAAGAGTGTTACTCAGTGAACTTTGGCAGGGATTCTCCTGATGGAAAACATCCTTGTGAGTTGCTGGAAGAAGACAAGTTTAAACAGCCGAGTGACCTTGTTGTTAGCGAGGATTTCGACCATTACTACATTAAGGTGAGACGTAACTAATCTTATTTCATCGACCTGTGTCATCTTGCGATTTTTCCCCCCAAGCTTTTGCGAAAAAGAGGATTTTCGTGTATACGTGTTACCAAAGTTTGTTTTTTAACTTTTTTCAAATTTATACAAAAGCTAACCGTCCGCTATAAAGATTTAATGACAGCTGCTGTTGAAAATAGCTCAAAGAGGGAGAAGGTTACAAAATAACCTGGGGTTTGATATAATAGTGTATACACTAAACAACACAATATATAACAGAAAAATAACATCGGTCACTTATTACTTCATTTTTTGCATATGGATTACTACAGTCCTAACGTTTCTTATTTTATCTCTGATTTCACAGACACCTTGTATGAGCTATCCATGTACTAACGGCGCCGCATGTATGGCACTTTATTCAAAGGACGATTATTATTGTAAATGCTTGGAGGGATTTACAGGAAAACATTGCGAAAAAAGGTAGGTAAACTTATCACGCTAATCCATCAGTGTATATTGTAGAATGCACCTGTCTCAATGAAAAGATTCAGCCGAAACGCGAGTGCACGTAATTCTCAACCGGAAGGTTTCCGAAGGTGGTACGATGAAATGCGAACTCGTAAAGCGGCTTTCGAAGGTCATACGGGTATTCAAAAGATTGAAGAAGATCACCTTTGAAGAATACCGAAGTATTAAGAATACTTAATTTCATATGCTTATTATTAGCCTCGGCTGATCCAGGCCTCATAATGTGTTTGAGTTGTCATATATGTATTGTTTGATTATTAGATATCGATGAATGCAGTGATGGCAGCCATGATTGTGACGTGAATGCAAACTGTATCAACACTGTTGGGTCACATAAATGTTCTTGTAAGGAAAGATATACTGGAGATGGACGCTCGTGTTCAGGTAAATTGACTTCACTTTAGTATCAAAGTTTTGGATATTTGGTGTGTCACGAGTGTCATGCATAATTGCACATGCATGTCATATGCATGTATATATTGTTTGATCATTAGATATCGATGAATGCAGTGATGGCAGCCATGATTGTGACGTGAATGCAAACTGTGCCAACTCTGCTGGGTCACATAAATGTTCCTGCAAGGAAGGATTTGCTGGAGATGGACGCTCGTGTTCAGGTAAATTGACTTCACTTTAGTATCAAAGTTTTGGATATTTGGTGTGTCACGAGTGTCATAATTGCACGTGCATGTCATATGCATGTATATATTGTTTGATCATTAGATATTGATGAATGCAGTGATGGCAGCCAAGATTGTGACGTGAATGCAAACTGTGCCAACACTGTTGGCTCACATAGCTGTTCCTGTAAGGAAGGATATACTGGAGATGGACGCTCGTGTTCAGGTAAATTGACTTCACTTTAGTATCAAAGTTTTGGATATTTGGTGTGTCACGAGTGTCATAATTGCACATGCATGTCATATGCATGTATATATTGTTTGATCATTAGATATCGATGAATGCAGTGATGGCAGCCATGATTGTGACGTGAATGCAAACTGTGTCAACACTGTTGGCTCACATAGCTGTTCCTGTAAGGAAGGATTTGCTGGAGATGGACGCTCGTGTTCAGGTACATTGACTTCACTTTAGTATCAAGTTTGGATATTTCAGTGTCACGAGTGTCATAATTGCACGTGCATGTCATATGCATGTATATATTGTTTGATCATTAGATATCGATGAATGCAGTGATGGCAGCCATGATTGTGACGTGAATGCAAACTGTGCCAACACTGTTGGGTCATATAGCTGTTCTTGTAAGAAAGGATTTGCTGGAGATGGACGCTCGTGTTCAGGTAAATTGACTTGTTTTGGATATTTGGAGTGTCACCAGTGTCATAATTGCACGTGCATGTCATATGCATGTATATATTGTTTGATCGTTAGATATCGATGAATGCTTTGAAATCTGCGGAAGATACAACACAAGGGCCCTCCTTTGAAGTTCCTATATACTCTGCACGTGTGATTATCTATAAGTTATCTTATGATTTTTTTTGTACGATTTAGTAAGTATACTTAGTAATTTATCAAAGTAAGTAATCAATACAGATTACACTCGCTCCTTCTTTATTCCAAATTGTACCTGACGAAATCAAGTGACGATTACGTCTATTAACAAGTGTTTTGTCTAGGGCAATTCTCCTGGAATTTTCACAACCCCTTCCCCTGGTGAAGTCATCACCTTCAAACTGATCCATCTAAATGGGCAAGTGAGCTGTTCTATATTCTATTCTGCCACCAATTGGGGATGCACCGTTCCAGACCTGCCTGCCAACATTGCAACCCACATAACTGATTCCCAAAAAACCGACTTCTTCCCAAGGACGAGCTTTTGTTCGGGGGAGGAAAGTGTATGAACAACCTTTTCTACAGCCTTCCAGGTCACACTCCTAACTCGCCAGAGCTGTTGTTCGATAATTTCACCATTCCTTTGCCTGTGGCGGCTGGACAGCAGTTTCAGATATGGTTCGCAGAGGACTTAAATGGTTGTTGGAGCGCGATGAATAATGTAGGTCAAACATGCGTCAAAGTGTTTGGCTTGTTCGTCTAAGTTGATAAAGTCGTGCATTGTCAATTTTCATTTTTCTAAATTATGTACAGACACTTCACCCTCACAGTTTGCCCAATTTGGCTCATGACATCCATGTTCAGAAATCCACTTGGTACTTATAAAATACTGCAAGAAGTGTTCATGCAATAATGACCATACTGATATACAGCCACGTATTCAGTTGACAAGAGGCCTACTTCCTTTCAGAATGATACATTTGTCACTTATTAATTAGAATTTGATTGCCACCCAAGTTTAAAACTAAGCCGAATAATTGCTAATTCACAAACAAATTTCCACAGAATCAGAAGATGTAAGGTTATAATAAGAGTGGATGTTGTGTCCCCAAATTAGTATGGGATTTTCCCAGGCTACAAGGCATTGACACGTTAATAAAGTTTTCTATCTATCTGTGTTGATTTAATTTTCCTCGTGTCTTAAGCCGTGCTCAAAATATCAAGCGAGAAAAACATGGCATGAGACTCGCTAGACTTACAGTTTCCAAACTTGGAGAATGTACCTAATTTACTCTTTTGTATTTTTTTTTGTAAATAGTGTGTAATATAAATAAAAAACTGAATGCATCAACAACCAAGAGTGTTACTCAATGAACTTTGACAGGACTTCTCTTGAATAAAAATATTATTGTAACTTGCTGGAAGAAGACAAGTTTAGACGGCCGAGTAACCTTGTGGCTAGCGACGATCAATAGCCTCCATTTAGCGAGGAAATATGCTCGGATATTTGTCCGCGGACATTATCTGTACCGAGAAGCGAACAGTTTTCCGAGAGCGAAGCTCGAGGAAAACTGTGAGCTTCGAGGAACAGATAATGTCCAAGGACAAATGTCCGAGCATATTTTTGAAGCCAAATGGAGGCTATTGTAGTTATTATCCTTCAAATATTTTTTCACAAGGCCGCTCTGTTTGGCGTGTAAGATCTCGGTCGGCCAAGCTGTTAAACATCAAAATAATTCTGCTGGCGTTTAAAAAATATTTCTAGTCTGTTCAAAACAATCAGTTATATTTAATTATGCAATTTATTTGAGACGAAAACTGAACCTGCGAACGTGAAACGCAAATTTTCAAAACTGGGGAATATCACTTGGGGAATATCATCCGGATATTCCCCAGTTTTGGCTGCGTCACGTGACGTGTTTAGACCAATCGCGCGCGAGAAAACATTTTGATGGATTATAACTACAGTTATGAACTGAATTATATTTGTCCCCTTACTTTTGACGAATGAAGGTGTTGCAGAGAAGGAATATTAGAAAGTTTCCTTCATTTGTGGTAAAGAAGAAAACCTTTGTTGTTCAGTCAAAGCATAAAACAAAGGCCAAGCTTTAGAAAAGTAACGGACTGTTTTGTTGATATAAGAAACCTAATACAAACACCGTCTCACGTGGAGTCTTGAGATTTGAACAGCTGTTTCACTAAAATCGCTCCCACGTATCCTACGCTTTGTCACATGAGAAAAATAGTCAAACTCATTAACACAACTTTGTGATTGGTCTTGTAAGATACTTGGTCTTCAATAGCATAGATTTTTACGATTTTATTTCTCCGTTTACTCCTTAGTTTTCGTTTCGATTGAGATATATCAAATACTCGAGACAGTGTTTCATCACATTTCCAAACACCTTGAATTTCATCAAATATACTCCGCTGCGCGTCGTATTTTTAAGTCTCTTCTCGGTGTTTGGAAATCAACGAAAGACCTTTTTTCGTGTTTGATATATTATATTACATACCAAAGTAGAAAGGAAAAGAACCCAGTAATTCGCTCTTTTCTAAGATGATAACTAAGGAATTCGTATATAAAGATACTATTGAAAGTTTCCTGTTTCTCTTTATTATGAATAGCATCAAAAGTTCTGTTGTTCTAGTTGATTGTCCCGTGACAATATAATTTAATAATACTTGCATTGAACTATAATAGACTTGGAAAGAACACCTACTGTACTTGGGTAGCAAATAGAATAATTGGACGATCTATTTATGAGTATTATGAATTTCATATATTTCAAAGAATATATCTTTTGTTTTAGCTATTGATTCGTCATTCATCTCTCCCGGACATTTCAATGCGACAACTGTTTGTCTGCAGTTTTTGACATTGCCATAGCAACCGCGTAATGACATGCAGGTTTACCCAAATTTCGAATTTTCAGATATAATTAATTCTTAGTCAGTGTAAAGATTTTTTATTCATATAACACTTACAACAAAAAACTAAACTTACATTACAACAATTGTATTAAAAAGTATTTCATTACACGTGACAAGATGTGTCAAGACAAAATATATTAGTTTCATTATAAGTACCTTAAAGGAGCTACGTCACGGATGGCGCATCTTAAAAAAATTGCCATTTTTTTCAAGTTCGCCATTCGCAATCCGTCTTAATCTTCTCCATCCTCAACCATCCTTGTTCCTGTTTGGTTTGTTATCACTTCTTTGGTGTTTTTCTACCTTAGTAAACTGTTATTTTGAGGCTTTCTTCAGTTTGAAGGCGATTTTGCACTTTCGCAAAAATGACTTAAAATATCGTGACATAGCTCCTTTAAGTTACGCCTACGATCATGAAACTTTATTCAAGTTCTTTCTTAGAAGCCTCAGAAACAACATATACAATAAGAGAAACGCAATGGCTGTTGTCTATACCTAAATTGCATAGCCAGAGAATATTTACTTCAAGCAGAAATCTTGCTTAAGGTGGCTGGTAACGGTTTTCAGCCCTTGCGCTTTGATTGATCGATACTACCATCTTATATCAGTTGATGTTAAAATAAAGGTGTCAAACGATTCCCTAATCATCGGTGAACAAGTTATGATAATATTTGTGACATAATAGGTTACCATAGCAACAATATTACCTGTCAAATACACCCTTATTTTTAGCTTTAAGTGCTTATAACTCAAAAACGAGCCCGGTGACCCCCATTTTTTATAATTGAATAATGATCAGCATGTTAAGATACAACTTTTTGCAAAGGTTAAAAAAATTCTGCGGAGGGAATTCAGAGCCACCTTAAATTTTCGAAAATTTAAGGTGGCTCTGAATTCTCTCCGCAGAATTTTTTTAAACTTTGCAAAAAGTTGTATCTTAACATGCTGATCATTATTCAATTATAAAAAATGGGGGTCACCGGGCTCGTTTTTGAGTTATAAGCACTTAAAGCTAAAAATAAGGGTGTTTTTGACAGGTAATATTGTTGCTATGGTAACCTATTATGTCACAAATATTATCATAACTTGTTCACCGATGATTAGGCAATCGTTCGACACCTTTATTTTAACATCAACTGATATAAGATGGTAGTATCGATCAATCAAAGCGCAAGGGCTGTAAACCGTTACCAGCCACCTTAAGGTTTTCAATAAATTGACATGTGTCATATACTTCCTTAGTTTTATTTTTCATGCAAATCGCCTTGTCACTACTTTTCGTAATTTTTCAAAGGATGTCATAAATAATTAACAAGTTTAACCGTGAGTAGGAATTAGGAGAGACTGTCAGTGACGTTCGTGCGATTTACCGAGCCCAGGGGGGGCTAGCAGCGAGGCCTGGGACCTAGTATATATGATTGCACATTTTAGAAATTTGGCCGAGCGAGACTAAGTACTGGTTTGTTTAAAATAAACATGGCGGACGATGGCTGACATGACGTGCGTTTGTGTTCGTTCAGAAATATTTTGGCGATTCCACGTCCAAACATCTATGGGAACGATTCGGTCGCTGTTTAACTGAACTTTGGTCATTGTGGGACACCATGGATGAAAATTCCACAGCAAACTCCCGTAGAGGTACGTTTCTCGAATGATTGACAGATTTCTTTACTTGTGCGATCATGTATTGCGGAAAAGCGGCAAGATCAAAGGGCGCTGCCTGCCCCCCCTGACCGAGCCTATGGTATATAGCTATGGTTTTCCACTTACTGCAAAGGTACGTATTCGTTTAACGAGAACTTTAAGACTGGAACAAAAATTCTAGTAGCATTTTGACTTTTAAACGTAAATTTGTAAATCAATCTTAGAACATTTTTATTGTCACTTTTTACCTTTTTAAATGTTTTAGCTTTTAACTCTTTTTGGTAACTTATTTAAAAGGTTTATTGTTTTATTTTATTTTTCCAGTACCTTTCTGAAAATCACTTCGGTGAGAGAGCCTCCTAGCTTTAAATATTATTATAAAAGGAAGGCATTTAAGCAGTTTAATCGGGAATAGTTTTCGTGGGAGAATTGGTTTTGAATTGACTCCTAAATACGGGTTTTCCTTCACTTGTATTTGATATTTGATATGATATTTGCTTCGTGTTTGTTTCAAGCTGTGGAATATGATGAAATTCATTTTTCACGATAAATTAATCTCATCTTCAGTTTTTTTTTTTAAATTAAAAACTATTTCAAAAGAAAACGAAGTCCTAGCTTTTTGGTGAACTTTCTGTACTGGCGTATTGAAAGTGCTCTGTTTTGCGTAAATTACACCCGCCATTAATTATTCGGTCCTATGGCTTGATCGAGCGGTATTTCCGGAACTTTCATAGATTTCACTCCAATTTGAACTCGCTTGAACTTTTAAACAATATGTTTTAATGTATACAGAGCTAAAAATAATTTTAAAATAAATAAAAAGCATCAGGGACACGACATAAGTCGAAAACGTTCGGTTCCTTTTAATTTATCATTCTTTTTAGCCTTGTATATACATCATTTTACCTTTCAGCGAATAATATGTCACCCATTTTTGAAAATAGTTCACCAAAAGGGTAGTTTTGATAAAATTGATAGAAGTTTCAAATGCAGGAAAGAGGTTTGTTTAACTTCTTTTGCTCAATATGTACAGGTGCTAATTCATAATGCAGAATCATGGAGTTTTTAGAAACAAATATAATTAAAAAAAATTAAAATAACAATTGCCCGTTCCGAAGTTCAAAAAGAGACTGGGCACTAGTTTACCCACTTGACTACTAGCTCTTCCAAGCTCTTCCAATCCAAATAGAGACTTATTGAAATTTTTGCTTCTAATAACAGCCTTGGCTATTGAGACATGGGCCCACCATTTTGGCGTTGGATTTTGATAATTCTCCGCGTTCTTTTGGGTGTGTCGTGCACGCAATCGTCTTGCCATGGAAACTTTCTTCCCGGTGGATTTTACTTTGCGGCAGGACGAAATATGGTTGAAAATCACTGGCTATCTGGCTACGTGTTTGAAACATTGACAGTTTCATTACCAGTGCAGTGTTTTAGAAAATGTCGGTCCAACTGCCGGTGCATCTCGTTCAACTATCTAACAACAGTGAACCAGCCTGACAACTGTGAACTGAATGAAGAAAACAAATATCTGAAGCCTGATGCCTTGCAACCAAAAGAAGGAAGTCAGTACTATGATCTGGTCATCGATTACAATGTGGTGGTAAGTTTGATCGATTTAACAACACACTGTGCTCAGAAGATCTTTTCTTGTGTCCAAATCAGTTTCAGTATGTACTCTTCAAAATTGGAAGTAATATATCAAACACGAGAATTAATTTATGAAACACTTTCGCGAGTGTTTGATATATATATGTTATTGAACTAGCTTGTTCGGTCCGTATTGGGAAAATATTGGTCGAGTTCTTTTTTTGCAAGTTTATGGACCGAGCCGAAGGCGAGGTCCATAAACTTGCAAAAAAAGAACTCGACCAATATTTCCCAATACGGACCGAACAAGCAAGTTCAATAAAGTTTTTATTATAATAGCTTTTTAAAAGCATTTGCTGAGAAATTAATGCAACCATTCTCAGCTAACGCGCGCGCGCCAAAGCTAAGCATATTCTTACATTTTTCAGGCAACTTTGCGAAAATTGTCCACCAGACATGAGATAAAATGTTTCTACTTAAACAGTTTTCTTTTGTTCAATGTTTCATAAAAGGAATTTGGCGAAATGAGTTCGCAAGCGGTCCATCTTTGCGGTCCGTATTGCAAAATTCGGACCGCTCAGGGAACCAATCAGAATGCTCCTTTTCATCGTGGACCAGTTTGCCATATAATAAATCTTCTTAACCTATCACGGTTATTTACAGACGTTTGGTCATATTATAGCGATGTTAATATATTTTAGACTAGATGTGATTATTGCTTCTGACTCAGGGAAGTACGATGAAATATTTTGTTCTTTATCAAAACAGGTGGGAGGTCACCCAGCAACGTGTCACAACGGCTGCTGTCAAATTCAACCATGCTTGAATGGAGGAACATGTCACGAGACCTGTGACGTCAAAGGAAAAAGAATGCAGTGTGTATGTGCGCCAGGTTTCACAGGATTTCGGTGTGAAATAGGTGAGAATTTTGACGTTAAAAACAAAGTAGTACTAGCATAGCATAGCATAGCGCAGCTCAGCTCAGCACAGCACAAGGTGTTTAGGAAGCCTCAATAAATAATGAATAATCGTTGTCATATACCAAATCATTTCAAAGATGCCGGCGAATACTCCACGCAAGTGATGACTTATTTCCTTGCAGTGAGTAAATAAGTTAGTCTAGGCCAAGTGACCATCTTATTTTGCTTGCGGTATCATACCGGCAGCATAATTTCGAATTTCTTAATTATGAATTACTTCTTATGAAGATTGTTCATTTTCGCAATATTGATAAATGCAGTTATGGTCTTTGCTTTTACTATAACTTACTCATCAAAGCAATTTAGTATCATTTACCGTCAGCCACATGTGCACTTGAAGGCAATAGTTTAAAGATAGGTGAAAAAACCTTCTTCGTTTGTTGTTTTATTTTCCTACAGTTAACTGGATAAAGATAAACACTTCGCCCGTTTGTTTTGGCGCCCGCGGCAATTCATACGGGGTTTTCACGATTCCAAAAGCTGGTCACGTGACCACCTTCAAGCTGGCCTACCACTCTGGTTATGTTAGTTGTGGTCCTGGTGCACAATATCAGTCAAACTGGGGCTGCACATGGCTTCCAACTCCCAGCAACCTGGCAGTGTTCATCACAGACGATAAAAAGCAGAGGATTTTGCCAACTGACAACGCTTTGTTTCTTAACGTAGATTGGTGTAAAGAGAACCGCTTCTACTACAGCGTCCCTGGATTTACTGCAGACTCCCCTGAATTGAGGTTTAATAATTTTTCATCTCCTTTGGCCGTGAGCAAAGGTGAAGAATTCCAAATATGGTACACAGAAGATCTATACGACTGTTCCGAGGGAGACAATGATGGGCAAACATGCGCTGACATGTATGAATTGTATTTGTAAGAGACGGACTCCGAGTTTGAGTAGGTCCAATTGGTGGTTTTCATCAACATTACAAAAAACTGTTTGCTTGCATGAACAACACCAGAAAATTAACAGGTAAAAGAACTGGCAGAAAGAAACGTTTTGTCCACATTATACCTTTGTAGCGTTTTTCATAACCGAGTTATTGCCAAACTAATTTTCCGAAAATTACAGTATTTAGTATGCCGCCGCCATGTTTGTGTCCTTCAGAGGGGCACAAATATGGCCGCCATAAAATTGCACAAGAAGTAGAGTAGATTCTACCGTCAATATCATTAGCTTTCACTTCAAATCTGTTTAGACATCACTTCTAAATTATTATCACGTCTGAAAATTTAAAAATGATATAAAAATAGCCGTATTTTGTGACAGTTCAGAAACACGTTGATCCGGGACATCACAAATTTCAAATAGCTTTATTTCCAAAAGGAATCACTGGATCGATACCAAACTTTGCATAGAGATTAATGATTTCCATGTCTAGAAGATATAGCTTTGTAGGATTAACAGTTTAGATTTTAGAATTTTGACGACGTCATATGAAAACAAAGAATACTACACAGAATGGTTTTGAGATATTTCACATTGCACTGTTTCCATTCAGTCAGTCCATTTAAAGGGGCTATGTCTCGACATTTTAACTAATTTTTCCGATGAACAAAATGTAAAGATATGTAGGGCCAGGCAGCTTTTTCCAGACCGGCTTCAGTCGAATTGAAGAAAACCTCAAAATAATAGTTTTACTAAGGGGTAAAAACACCAAAGAAGTAATGATAAACCGAAAAGGAACAAGGATGGTTAAGGATGGAGAAGATTAAGACAGATTGCGAACGAACTTAAAGGAGTTATGTCACGGATAATTAAGTCATTTTTGCGAAGTGCAAAATCGCCCTCAAATTGTAGAAAGTCTCAAAATAATAATTTATTAAGGTAGAAAAACACCAAAGAGGTGATAATAAACCAAACAGGAACAAGGATGGTTGAGGATGGAGAAGATTGAGACGGATTGCGAACGGTGAAATTGGCCAATTTTTTCAAGATACGCCCGCCATCCATGACGTAGCCTCCTCGCAGACTTTCTTTGGGCTCGTCACGCAATCTTGCTATCCATGACGTGGCTCCTTTAAATCTAGCGATAATTAAACCCCATCTCCCCTAAACAATGTTGAACCTCAGATTTAAACAGTGCTAAAAGCCATCCCAAATTCTGACATGTTGTACAAATATGG
This sequence comes from Desmophyllum pertusum, assembly GCA_029204205.1. Taxonomy (NCBI): domain Eukaryota; kingdom Metazoa; phylum Cnidaria; class Anthozoa; order Scleractinia; family Caryophylliidae; genus Desmophyllum; species Desmophyllum pertusum. The sequence goes on from MU826355.1 coordinate 356,972, forward strand.
TAGACTTAAGATTTTTTTAATATGACTGTTTCGAGAGAGATAATGGCGGACAAACATGAACTGAACATGTATGGACTGTTTCCTCGAGAAACGGGTATTGAGCAGGTAACTATAGCTGACTTGTTGTCTCTTGTCGGTAGCTCTTGACCAACAAAAAAGTGTTATAAACATAACAAAACAACTTTATTTATTCTGGTAGTAAACTATGATTAACTGGTATTAACTGGTATTAGTCTAACCGGTTACCAGATAGTAACTGTATATAACTATATATGTTTTGATTAACTACTTTTCGCTGCCACATTGGGCTCTCGCATCAAATTAGTCCCACGCGACGAATATCTTGTTGTACGTCCGATTCGCTGGCTAACTTTGTCTTAACCCTTTCACTCCCAGAGTCGAACCTTGAGTCAATAAATGTAGTTGTACTTAACGAGGCTGTAGATGAAACCCTGGTGTGTGACCATTCAAATGAAAGCTATTGAGCAGTACTTTCAAGTGGTGTTGTTTGTTTTTGATAATTTTGCAAAATGAAATTCAAGATTTTTTCCTCAGTTTTGAATGTACAGTAAGTGGTCAATTCCGGCCGGCCCTAATTCCAGCCACTTTTCTTTCATCGCGTATTTTTCCATTGGAAAATGAACTATTTCGAAGAAACGACTCTTTCCTAAGATTTATTGATCTATTTCCTTTCGTAATCTTGCTTGGTGGCTTTCCTGTTATTGTTAAAGAAGAGAATTTCGAGTTATCGCGAAGGTAGGTGAATTTGTTTTGTTCGACATTCATTAGTTTACAGCGCCTCAAATTACATGGCTATATTTAGAATTCTCGTTAGTATATGTCCATTGAATAGCGCTAATTTTTGGCATATGAAATACATAGAATGAATGATCTTTCTGCCAGACCAACTGAAAAAAAATTATCTCGTGACAGGTTGAATATCTGTCTAAAATTATGACTCTAATTTAGATATTACAAAATTATCGATAAAGAACAAAAGCTGTTGCTTTTACATATGCTAGGTAAATGTTGTGACAAGTCACAGGTCAAGTTTCAGCTCAAGGCAGTTCTTCCAATACGAGAATTACACGTTCGTGTCTTTTCTGGCCGGAATTAGGACGACTTACTGTAGCACTGTGAAAGGGTTAAAACTGAAATAACGTGGAGCACACCTGTAGTGGCTTTAAAGTTGTAATATTTACATGAAAGTAATAATAACCACATTTCACGGATGTTTCATTTTGTTTTTCTTTAGAAATTAAATAAAAATCTAGATATTCTAGACTTTTCACAGTGATTACTTGTCTCCGGCCGTCAACCTTTTTCGTTGAAATAAGCTTCGTACCCAATCAAACTAGTGCTTTATGTTTTAATTTAGCTAGTAACAAAGAAAACGTTTACCAGCATCTTAGCATTGTCGAATTTCAGAAACATTACTGAGCTGTTTTCACTCCCATTAGTGCAACCAAACATATCAGTTTGCTGCCAAGCACAATTGAAATTAAAAATTGAAAAGAAAGACACCTGTTCTAATTCTAAGTTCATGGTGATCTTTTCAAAAAATTGTCTTCGTGTTCTTTGGTGCAAAGCGGATTAAGAAAGAGTCGTGTTTTGCGAGCCAAATCTTCAGATATGATTCGACTGCACTTGGCCGTTGCATTTTTGGTTTTAGTGTTCGCTGTTGCTCTTTCCGTGCTAAGTAATGGTAAGTTTTTATGTCAGATGTGTGTGTGTGCGTATGGTTTCCACTATATTATCTATTAGTAGCAAGTAGTAGGGTTGTAAAATTATTTCATGCCAAACTGAGTAAAAGTAGGCATTGCCAAATTCATATCTTTTAATAAAAATTAATTCTGTTAAATTGAAATGAAAGAACAAATATATACAGTCCTCATTGAAGATAATTCACAAAGTTGTGCCACATGGTCGTGCGTTGACACGATCCGCTTATGGTCGATATGTCAACCTAAAAATTAAATATTATAATCGGAGCCCTTGTATAGACATAACTTTTATCGGAAAAATTACGTTACGTTTTCGTTCCATAAAATTTCAAACAAGTCAATTTGGTTGCAAAGAGAGAGCGAGGGAGATCAAAAATGATTAATCGGATCAAAGAGAACACGAATTAATGTAAAGATGAAAACTGCTAAGTTGTTCGATTTGGTCGCAACAAGAATTTGAGTATTTTACAGCAGGGAAATAAACTCCTATATATTTCCTGAGACATATGTCTTCACAGATCACCGTTGTCCGCTTCAGGTGGCCTAAAAGTAATAAAATCGTGAAAATTACCCAAAGTTCTAATTAAAAATATAATATGCTGAAAAAAATTTACACTTTATTGAAATAAATTGTCATTATCATCATTGCCTTTCTAGTTTTAGGAAAGCCTTAAAACCTGCCCTCATTTATTTACATTCAATCTGACAGATTATTGCCGCCGGTTAGATTTTTCCCTGCATTTAATTGGCAAGGCGTTGGTTGGTCACGTGATTCGAACTATTAAGGTCCCGGGTGTCGAGCAATGTCAGTTGATGTGTTATCTGGAAGCAACATGCGTCCTCTGTGAATCTGAAAACAAATGACTACAGCGCCGAAAGGGACTGTGAACTGAATAACGTAGATGCAAGCAGCCATTCGCAGGATTTGGTTCCGTCCGAGTCATCTTCATACTACGGAACAAAGGTAATTCAAATAATTTATGTTATTAAGGGGGAAATATCAGGGGGAAATGAAATGACTGAAACACCCTTTTCACTACCAAGCCTCACAATGATTTATCACAACATTCTCTCAACATTTGTTGAGGCATGTTGTGAGATGTTGAGACCATGCCCAGTCAAACGGCCTCAACAACCTCTCAACATTTCAAGAACAAAAGACGATGTGACGATGTTGAGACAAAGTTTTTAAACTTTGAATTCATTTAAAAATGAATTCAACATCGGCTCTCAACAAATGTTGAGAGAATGTTGAGAGATGTCGAGACCATGCCCAGTCAAACGGCCTCAACAACCTCTCAACATTTCAAGAACAAAAGACGATGTGACGATGTTGAGACAAAGTTTTTAAACTTTGAATTCATTTAAAAATGAATTCAACATCGGCTCTCAACAAATGTTGAGAGAATGTTGTGACAAATGTTGCTTGACTGTTTGATCGGGGCATTACACTCCATGTTTCTTCCATTTTCATGATTTCATTCCATATTAATAATTTATTAAGTATTTATATAAGTTATGATCTGTTATCAGAATGCCTGTTCCAGTAATCCTTGCTTTGCTGGCGCCACATGCCAAACTGGCTTCACCGAGAAAGGATACCGCTGCCTTTGTCCCGCGGGCTCATTTGGAGACCATTGTGAAAAAGGTCTGTTAAATTATTTGTATTTTATGTGTGTGTTGCTCGGACATAAAAGCCTAAATAATTTACAGTTGAAACTTCCGAAGATTAGAAGATTTCCCAATGACCCGAGGACTTCCGAAGATGTTCGAACGATATCGGAAGGCCTGCAATTTATTTCCGATAGTCTCCAGAAGATTGCCGAAGATTACCCGATTTCTTCATCACATCAATTTTTCCCAGTATGTGCTGTAAACACGAAATCGCATGTTTCTTCAAAGTTATTAATAACACTTGTGTTTTAAAACTCAGCCTCATTTCATTACTTATGCTTATATAAAACATTCCACCCACACTTTTGCCCAATTGTTTATATCAAGAGAGGATGATCTAGAAAGTTATTTTTATTTCCATCTGATCGAGGCTCTGACATCACGTTCCTCGAACTGACCAATCAGGTAGCGCTCGTAAAATAGCTCAGCTTTAGACTGAAAATTAAAAAAAAATAGATTTTTAAATTTTTAAATTTCTCACTGGAAGAGACCCATGTATGGGGGAATGCTTCTCTTAGATCATCCTCTCTTGTTTATATTCGTCATAAATGCATGACATAAACGAGGAGCGCTCTTCGCTGTAAAGTGAAATAAAGCCTACCGTTTCCACTCGACAAAGTTTTGATTAATTTTTGACATCTTTTTTTACAGCACTCGAGCTCAAATTGCAAGAACTGTGGGAGATGTGTCAGAACGCGAACGTGGAGCTTGACATCTCTGCTTCTCGTAGTTCTTGCATTATAATTGGCCAGTTGAAACGAAAGCCATCAGAAAGTTGTCAAAAATTAATAAAAAACTTTGTCGCCATGGCAACAGTAGAGCACTCTTCATTGTAAACGGCACAAACCGTATACAACTGATAAACTTGCTTTGCAATCTGAATCGGAATGCAATATTTTATTATTTGTTTCATAGCTTTTGGGTGGATTAAGATCAACACCGAGCCAGTGTGCTTCGGGGCCAAGAAGGACACAAACGGACATTTCACCTTCAAGATTCCTGGGCGAATCATCACAATGAAACTTGTGCATGTTTCAGGAAAAGTAAATTGTGTAAGAGGTAAAGCTGCGACTAACTGGGGATGCAAGGTCAAAACCGCGCTAGGAGTTCTGTTCACGTTCATAACTCTCCCAAACAAACCTGCATATTTCCGAATGTGGTTCACAATTGTGACCGGAGCCTAAAAAAGTTTCATTACACCTTACCCGGGATGGGCCCGGACGTCCCGGAACTGTTGTTTCAAAACCTGACGCAGCCTTTGTTAGTTTTACCAGGGCAAGAGTTCCAGATTTGGTACGGTGAAGATTTTGTAGATAAATATGAGAATGATAACAAAGGACGCTCGTGTACTCATGTGTATGGTTTGTATGTGTGATGAGTACAGCTAAGCTGTTAGAGGGGACTGGAATAAACAGTTAAATATCCCCGCCATCTCCCTACTTTTTAACTCATTTTTCTCCTTTCTCCCTAGTTTTCTAGGCCGTTTCCTCGCTACATTTTTAGGCCGTTTCTCCTTCCTCCCTTTACGTCATTTTCCCTCCTCCCTTATTTTCTTGTCCATTTCTCCCTGCCTCCCTAAACAGTTCCTATACCCTCCCTCCTATTGCGGGAAGACAAATTCTGGCTAATTAAATGTAATCTGGAATTGTAATTTACTTATACTGCGGGTCTACTTTTCAGGATCATATTAATTCCTACTGTTGACATGTGTTGAGCATCATGTTTTAACACCTATTGCAGGTCTAGCTTGGTCTGGTTTTGAAGCACTTTTTTTACAACATGAGCGACATCCAAAGTAGCTAGTGGCACCGACAAGCATACAGTTTAACTGAAGGGTCAGATCAAGGTTGAATAGAATATCCCTCACTCAGCCCGGCCCACATTTCACATAGAAAATAACAGGTGTAGCAAAATGCCGCGTTACGTCAGTACTGATTTGCCATTGAAACAATATCGATTTGTAGGCAAAACAAACTTGATGTCAGCTCTTGTAAACAGTAATATAGCTATTTGTGGAAAGAAATGATGGTATATTGTAAGCTTGGTAGAAATATGAGAAATATATTATTCAGTCAGTGACACAAGCTACTCGGGAAAACATTCTGAGTTCCCCCACAGGAGTTGAACCTATGACCTTCCGCACACCGGTCGGACGCTCTACCACTGAGCTACAGGAGACGCGTGGGAGCTAAGGTCATATAACTAGGTTCAAGTGTGACAAACATCCCGCATACTGCTAGGATTAGATTTGTCGATGAGTGAGAATTTGAGGAAAGAAATGATGGTAACTTGTGTCACTGACAGAATAATATATTTATCAGTAATGTCAGCAGCTATTTGTAAATAATGTTATACTTTTGGGGTCTATAAAAATAGCATAGAAACAGTATTGGTTTTTGGTTTTGTAGTAACATTCAGAGATACACTGGGCCGGGCTATGACAGTTTTCAAAATAGTCCATTCAGTTGTAAAGCAACGTACTGTGTAACATGAAGAACCCAAACACGTTTATTAATTTAGTACGTATAACAATGAGTAGTTCTTTGTACGTCCTATATATAGTTGAAATAAAAGAGTGAAGATAAAAAAAAACTACATGTGCCACTGAGATAAAAGAGTCATGTTCTCCCGTAGGCGTTGAATAATTCTTAAAATATTGTGAAGAGAAATTATCAGTTGATATAACTACTGTATGTATATGCTTTTCGTATTTATTTCAAATTTTCATGTTTAGCCCGCGCATGCGCCCCTCCAACTCCCGCTCTATGTTACCCCTGACCAGCAGGCTGGCTCACTTTACAATTCAGTAGTTGTAATAACTATCTACACAGGAGATCATACTAAAAATCATATTTCAGTTCAAAACATTACACTCTCCTTTATGTAACCCGCTTAAAAAACAAGACATTATCCAATACAATTTTAAAAAACTCAGAATTTAAAACAAAGGCACTGACATAAGTACTTATAGCACCTGCTTGCAAACTCTTGATTCTTTTATTAACTGTTTCTATTACACGCTGAGACACCGAGATCCCATGAACAACATCATATTTCAGAATGGCAACGCAATTACCTCAGCTACTTCTGTTTGCTATACTATACATTTCGACATCACGTTGTACTGAAGGTAAGCATTTCTAGATCTTGTTCCTTTTCGAAGCTTTGAGCAGTCTTAACACATCTCTACAATGCCTATGTTCTTTCGTCCCGACCACCGATAGATATACTCAGTACTGTTTTGAAACCTCCCTGCAATGGTCACCTCTGTATCTCTGTCCCCGCGGTGGCCAATTTGTCACGGAGAAGCCTCAACTGTTATAATAGTAGTTTTGAGTTTTAAAAAAGTTATTTTCGCGGAAGAAATTCGTTGCGAATTTCAGATTAAAATTAACATGCCATTGTCATTCATGTTACTGTCAAGTACGAACCATAGAATATATGCGTAATAATGGTTCTTTAAATTAAATTAAATTATATTTATATCGGGGGAACTAAACTATTCGTTAAAATTTTTGAATTTCTGGTTTATCGAGTTTTGAGTTGAGTTTGAAATCTATGTTTCATTAAACCATCAAGAAACAAAATTGTGACATTTGTGTAGTGTTTTAAAAATAACATTGAATAAAGTATTAGTTACTACCTGTCAAATAAAATTCTCAAACTCATTAATAATTCATCAAGTCAAACCTTAGGAAATCAAACAGGAACGGAGGTTTGGGTTTCTGATCTTAATTAACATAGATTTTTACAATTTTACGTTGTTTTTATTGAAAAAAATCTATCAAACACTCGAGACAGTGTTTCATCCCATTTCCAAACACCTCGAATTTCGTCAAAATATTCCGCTGCGCGTCGTATTTTCAACTCTCTTCTCGGTGTTTGGAAATCGGATGAAACACGTACGCTCTCTCGTGTTTGATATATTCCGGGTATATTACATGAAAGTACTGTTTGTATATAGAATTCTTGCGATGAAAATCTAAACCGATGCAAATTAACTGAACTATGTAAGTTAATTAAAATTTCGCCATTGTTCGTATGTAAGAATTTAGATTGGTATGGCACCCTGCATGACGTATGTGCCCAGTGCTAACAAGCCATTCATTTATATTTCTAATGCTTGAACAATTTAAAATTTGTTTACCTTTTTCTAGATTTTTATGGTTATAGACTGATACCCTGCGAGCAGAGCCTCTTTCGATCCTCCTGGAAAGGAGGATCGAAAGAGGCTCTGCTCGCAGGGTAATAGACTGAGTGACTATTATCTAAAATAAATAATATTATATGTTGCCATCTGCTATCATTGTGATGATGTCACTTCAGGTTTCACGAAAGTTAACAATTATCCTGCGAAATCGCGCGGGATACGATCGCCTGATACTTAGCCGACGAGGCTGCAGGCCGAGTTGGCTAAAATCAGGCGATACTCCGCAAGATTGAGTAGTATAATTGTTTTATTTTTCACAAATTGATAACACAACTAAAAAAATACTCTTACACATGCATTTATTTCAAGAATTGACTTGAACCAAGAGACTGCTTGAACATTTTACCGCGCGCCATTTGTTACATATATCGCAGGATATCTGTTGAGTACGGCCGACAGATATTGAGTGAATCATGACCATATTTGGACAGTGTTACAATTTGTTGAATAATAATGCCTGATACTTAATTAATTAGCCAACGAGGCGGTGAGGCAAAGTTGGAAAAAAGTCAGACGATATTCCGCAAGATTGATAAGGATAATTATTTCAGTAATATTCAATAAATTGTCAACGACTCGCAAAATGCAAAATACTCTCTCACGAAGCATTGTCCTCTTATTTCTCTATTGAATATATTAAACATTGCAGATTATTGTCGCCAAATGCATTTCACCACGCCCATAAAAGACAAAGCCTTACAAGGTCACGTGATCTATATCAGTGAAGTCCCGGATCTAGAGGTGTGTCAGTTAAAGTGTTACCTGGAGCCAAACTGCGTCTCGATAAACCTGGGACCGAGTAAAGCAAATTTCAAGAGAAGCTGCGAGCTTTGTAATGCTGATAGTCAGCAGTATCCTGAGAAAATAGTTTCCAAAGAAGGGTATTTTTATCAAGAAACAAACGTAAATATTATAATGCTAATGATGTTGCACGATGTATAAATGTGAGTTCAGTTTGACTCATGTGGCCGAATGGTTTCCAGATCTGAAGATTCGGGTTCAAACCTGAATTGAACGAGTAATTGTGTCGTCGTGTGTGCAAGACACTTCGCTCTCACAGTGCATCTCTCCACCCAGGAGTAGAAATGGGTACTGGTGAATTGTCAGGGCAACCTAAACAAATGCTGTGGGGGGGGGGGGGGGGGGGGGGAGGGGTACTCCCTTATATAAGGGTATGTGTGGCCCAAAGGGTATGGTTTTTTAAGCCGTTTTGGTCGGTAATAGGGTATCGATGTTTCGATCAGGTCTGAAATAGGGTATGGAAAATCACATTTTTTTGGTCTGAAATAGGGTAAGGGTTTCAAGAAGCAGGCCTCGCACCCCCACCAAACATTTCAGGGAGTACCCCCCGGGCTAGCAGTCCAATCCAGAGGGAGTAGCAATACTCCTTATTGTTTACAATTAGCAATGTTTCATGTAACTTTCCTCGTAACTTTTTGTCCTGCTTCGAGACACATTCAGCATGCACACGAGTGATGTTTATTACAGTGCTTGAATGCTGAACCTCAGTGTACACCAGCTATGTTTTTACCACTTTTTACTGTTTTAAACTAGTTTTATACCAGTTTATACCCCCCATGATTATCAATGTTTAAAAAAATGAAGTTATTCATTCATTTCTAACTTTTTACCATATGTTTTGCATGTTTGAATTTTACATGTGATTCACAGGATTCAGTCCAAAAATGAAAGATACAAATGTTGTTATCGTGATCTGTTTTTCAGAATGCATGTTTTCAAGCACAGTGTGTTCTGAATGCCACATGCCAGACCGGATTTACTGAGAAGGGATACCGCTGCCTCTGTCCCGCGGGCTTCACAGGAGAGGCTTGTAACATAAGTATGTACTTCACGTGACGTACTACACTATCCTTATATGTACATTTTTAATTACGTCAACATGTCGCTAGTACTAATGCTCTTTCGCTCTTTCCCTCATAATCTTGGAGCCTGCCGCTGAACATATAAAACCACGAGCAGTTCTTCTTTTCCATTGGTCCCTCGAGCGACAAGCAAAAAAAAAACATAAAGCGAGAGCAAGTTTTGTCGTTTTTCGCGCTACTACGGGCCTAAGGGAAATGAGGGACTCGGCTCGTAGTCTGGTTGAGGTATAAAGCTTGGTTAAGTTCGGCTTAGGAAGCACTAAAAACTACGAGAATTTGCTTACACAAGGAACTTCTGTTCACACAAAGAAACAGAACTCAGACAATGGTGAAGACACTTACATAAGGTTCATAAAAAAATAACTGACTATATAGTGAAAATACTCCGCCTTGTTTCTGACAACAGTCAGCTGAATAACCTTAGTCTCTCTCAGTATTTATTGCCATAGAGCGATTTTTAATTGAATGTAGAAAGTACTCGCTGAATTACTTTGGTTTTGCTTTACTACGCTCTGTACTGTGATTGATTTAAAAGACCCACGTCACCTACTCAACCACTGAAAAAAATAAAAAAATAAAAACCAAACGCAACTTGGTCACACGCGTTTTCCCGCGCTTGTTGTTTTTTGAGTTCTCATTGGTTCAATGTCTTGATTACATTTGTTGTGATTGGCCATTGAAATTGCTTTGGCTTTGGTTTCACGACACTCAACTGAAAGCCGCTCTATAGGATCGGATTAAATGTAGCATTAATTTTCTTTCAGGAGATGGTGATTACGATAATAACGAAGATGGTGATGGCGATAGCAGCGGCAGTGACGGTGGCAGTGGCAGTGGCAGTGGCAGTGGCAGTGGCAGTGGCAGTGGCAGTGGCAGTGGCAGTGGCAGTGGCAGTAGCAGTAGCAGTGGCAGTGGCAGTGACAGTGGCAGTGGCAGTAGCAGTGGCAGTGACGGTGGCAGTGGCAGTGGCAGTGGCAGTGGCAGCGACGGTGGCAGTGGCAGTGGCAGTGACGGTGGCAGTGACAGTGACGTCAGTGGCAATGGCAGTGGCAGTGGCAGTGGCAGTGGCAGTGGCAGTGGCAGTGGCAGTGGCAGTGGCAGTGGCGTCAGTGGCAGTGGCAGCGACGGTGGCAGTGGCAGTGACTAGGAAGGACTATGACTATGTTTGATTATAATAGCACAGATCACTGGATTTATATAATTGCATTTTCTAGACTCACTGACAGGTTTTATTTGGTCAATTCGAGTCTGGACAGTGACGCCGCACGACGCAGTGACGCCACACAGGACAGCGGCGCTGCGTCAGCCGTAGAAGCCGGAAGAACACTCATGCTGGAGCGGGACGTGTGGCGTGTCCGTCGTGCCCGGCTCAAGCGGCCGACGTATATTAGTAGTAGCAGTAGTAGCAGTAGTAATTCGAGCATTTACACGTTTTCCCACACTTGACACCAGTTACATGTTTAATTTTCCTACACTTGACACCAGTTGCATGTTTTTCCACACTTGTCACCAGGCTACAGGTTTTCCCACGTTTGTCACCAGGTCACGGACTCACGTTGCATATTTTGTCGCCCTTGTTAATCCCGCGCCCTCTGATAATGTTTCCCGCGCTTTTTCAACGGTTGCATGTTTTGACTGGTTTTATCTTGAGTTATATGCCGACGAACTAAAATATCATTTTTCAGGGTATTTGATCTCTTTTGAATTTCAATCACGTTTTGCGACCCTTCTATCTTCTGTACTACAGCCCTATCGTGATCAGTTCGGCTGTAGTTATATAAGTAATCATGAATAGCAATTTCCCTATGTATTTTTACTTTCTTCACCGGATATCAAACGCAGAAAAACGTTTTAGCGCCCCCCCCCCCCCCCCCCCCTTATTGTGGAAAATTGTCGTAGCGTCCAGGATTATATATAACACAAGAAAAAGAACACTGACGATTTAAATTGAGTTTTGGTGCGCCTTTATTCATTTTTCTCCCTGTAATTTGTAATGAAATAAATAAATAAATGCATGTAACAATTGTTTCATCGTGCATCTAACTGAACACAATTAAAACATTTTCTGGAACATTATAAGAGGGATTCCACAGCGCCAACAACTCATAAGGAAGAAGCAGCCGCCTCCTTGCCCGAGCCTTCCGGAACATCAACGTATTCTGCTTCTCCCACGGATTGGTCTCCTCCCCTACGGCAATGCTGGGATTTATTGAAATTTCCCTTCGAAACATTGTTGCGAAAATATTCCTGGCTGTTCACGTTTCCAGCGTCCTTGTAGCGAGCGACGATGTATGTGCAGGTCCTACGCCCCTTTTTACCCGTGTATCGGCCGATACCGAGCTCTGTTGAGTCTTTCCAGACCAACTGTGAGAAGTGACCGAGACCACTCTGGTACGCATGGCGGTTGAAATTATACTGACACACCTCATCATACCTACAAACAAACAAACAAACAAACAAACAATTGAGGGGGGCACTGAGAAATTTGTTTGATCACGTGACTTGACTTTTCATGGTAACCAAGTTTTGACAGGTCTTTTTTGACAGGTTTTTCCACATTTGGTGTTTTTCAGTTTAATTTGCAGTTTCAAGTAAGATTTTCGCTTTTTATGAAGAGTTTCTTTTAAAATCTTTACAGTTTTACATCCTTATAATTTTTCGATTTGTTCAAATCAAATTTGGAGATTTTCTGTCGACATTTCAGAGAAATCTTGAAATCCAAGATGACGGATCCAAGATGGCGGATGTTTTAAATTATGACGTCATTTTTTCGTGTATGACGTCACGATTGACACGTGACTGTCACTAAAATTCACATTTTCGATACTTTAAACACCATATAAGTTTCATTTTAAAAAATAATAATAAAATAAAAATTTAAACGACAACGAAAATTCGGGAAATTCGAATGTTCGCGGGAAGCCGCGTCCGGTCACCTTGACTCATTGACATTTTGAAGATGACATTTTATTAAACGTAATATATACTGTTTCACGTACCATCCTTTCATTGCACTTTCAATAGTTCTGCCGACCACACCGGAACCGCGAGCAGTTGTCCAACCAGAGGCTAGATTTTCTCCCTGTCCCGGGCGGGTATTCTTGGCTGAATGTTCCAGGTTGTTGGTTCCACAAAGCTATTGAACAGACTGCGAGCATACTGGTCAGCGCCTCTATTCATGGCCCTGTTTAGCCTCATGGGTGGCGCGTCATGAATTTCACGATAAGTGTTGTGTAGTCGTAATGCTTCTTCCCTGAAATCTAAAAATTGATTGTCACCCGTCAATCAGATCTATCTGTCATGGCGGCTCAAAAATGATAAAATAATATTATACTCTTTTTGCTTCCTATTTATGAAAATGCTGATAACCAATTAACTTCTGAATAGGCCAATTTCGATATATTAAAATTCTAACTTCGCTCCGAGGCTTAGGGGAATAAAACAAAATAAATTATTTATTCATCCCTCGACCTCGATGTGATTTCTTTTATTTTATTCCCCTAAGCCTCGGAGTCAAGTTAGAATTTTAATATATCGGAATTGGCCTACCTGTTTGCCTTTGACGAATGAAGAAAACGACAACATACCAAATATATATAAACGAAAAAATGTGAGAAATATCATGGGGAAAAAATTCAGTCAAATGATTCTTTTGGTAGTGGAAAGTTGCTCTTATAGTAACTAAAGTTTCAGTAATCAGCTCGGCCCGGTTGTTCAAAAGACGATTAAGCTAATGCAGGATTAGCGCGAATTTTGATTTCAGTTTTGTAACTTTTCACGGTGAGGTTTTCTGTTTATATTTTTGTCTTTCTGTTTTGACTTTGACTAATCTCAAACTTTACTAAACATTATAGCAGAGAAAATCTATTTTATACAAGAGAAATTTTATCTTAAAAGAGCATGATTAACTTTTAATCCTGGATTAGCGTCAATCGGCTTTCGAACAACCGGGCGCTGGCTGGTTTTATAATAAGTTATCAGAAATATGTTTTATCCTATAGTTGCACTTTGTCTATGTTTCTCCATTGAGCGGGATGTACTTACCTGCTCTCGCCATGTAACAGAATGTCAAAAACACCACAATCCTGAAGAAAGTCATTTCGGCAAGAAGATATCGCTGAAAAAAATACCCCGAGACAAGCGTGACGTCATTAAAATTCAATTGTTGATCCTGTAAAGCTGGAGAAGAATCAGTAGGAGTTTCAAATGAACCAATGTGTGAAAAAATTTGGACAATAGCCAAATGAAACCATTTGGAACTGAAGGACTGCTTGAACTGATAAGCATTGTGTTGAACAGAAAGTGCCTTTGAAAAGCGGGTGAACTCCTCTAGTTTTATAGAAACGAGTTGAAATTTCTATCATTATTAAAATTTAGACTGAGAACTCAAATAAATTGTCTATAAAGTAAGATACATTAGAACATGTATCCTTTAAGAACAATAACGAAGCCGGTTATATTCCTCCAAGAGAAAAGTTGGTTTCTCCGAGATGGAAATATCAGTGACTACTACGTTACTAAAAAAAACTTACTAATTTAAAACCGTTCACAAATATTTTTGCCTGTTAATTACCTTATTCTCTTTCTGCCGTAAACAGTTTAGTACTGAAAGAAACGCACTGACAAAGAATAATTGCATGCATTGTTTCAGTAGCTATATATATATATTATATATATATGAAATAAAAAAACAAACATTCGTGTTGCAAGGCTTTTTAACTTGTGAAATATAATATGATAAACTTTTTACGACGCAACAAAAGACGTCTTTTCACTTTTGTCAGTAATCCAACATATTCAAAACTAAACAAAACTGCTGCATGGAGTGTAATTCGTGAGCTAAACTTCAAAATCAACCGTCTGCATGGTAAATGGCAAGAACTGTCGAACGGAGAATCGTTTAAAATGATAAAATATAGCCAAGTTTTCTGTAGTACACACAATCGCTTACCAAATCGATCTCTTCTTTATCCTTTCACGGCGTCAGGTTGGAAACTGTGTAAAAATCCACCCTTTCTTCAGAGTTTTTATTGCCACATGCTGCCTTGTCCACCAGCAAGTTTTCTTTATACATTGGTCGCATTTAATGAGGTTTTTACGGTTGTTAAGTTTGTTTGGATGGATACTGATTTTAGTTATTACCTTTTGTTTTTTGTTTGCTTTGTTAATTAAATTGTGACAATAAACAATAAAAAGTTAATATAATGTGTTAATTTATTAGAAAAATAACTTACCTTTGTGTGCTAATATAAAAAAAAACAAACATTACCATTTTAAAACATTTTAGTCAAAACCAAAACAACAATTAAATTTATACTAGACAGTAAAACTGAATACCAAATTGGGGCGGATTAAGATTTTGATTGCGAATCTAGATATATCAAAGTCGGGGTGGACTTCTACAGAAATTACGTCCTTTCTACAAAATATGAGATAAATGAAACCTTATGCTATTTATTTCGCGCGCTTAATTATGCGCGCCTTGTTTTCGTTTATCGCCATCTTGAATGAAGTATTTTAGAGCTCAGAAGCCGAAAGTTGTATCATCTCAATGGAACTAAATTGAAGAGGTACTTCACGATATTAAACGGCATTTTACTGAATATTTAGTCAAGAGAAAGAAAACTAGTACTGAAAAAAACGTTTTTTAATTACAACTGAAGATATTATTTATTTAAACGATCGTTCCATGCCGGCAGTCAATTTACGTTGACTTATTAAATAAAAAGACAATTTCACGCTAATGATTTTTCAGTAACACAGAGTTCATTTGATTACCTGGTTGTTGTTTCTGGTTGTTCAGTAAATAGATGTCAGTATTGAACTACAGCTTGGTCGTATTGGGGAAATTTTGGTCTCGTTCAGATTTTGTTGTTTTTCGTTAGTTTTTATTCTATTTAAACTTTGCTGATAAATTATGCATCCATTCTCGGAAAACGCGTGCGCCAATGTTAACCATTATTTAGTTTTCAGGCCACTTTCGCAAAAGTTTAACCGAAATTGTCCGCCAAAAATGTTCCTACTTACAAAACAGTTTTCTTTTGTTCAATGTTTCAATGTATCCACCTTAGCGGTCCGTATTGCAAAATTCGTACCGTTCAGGGAACCAATCAGAATGCTCCTTTTTATCTGATGGACCACGACCAACGCTGTGTAATACGACCATTTTTTTTGGCCCGAACAAAGGCTTAGTTAATTTCTTATCTGAAAATCCTATCAACCACTCTTTAGAGTCCCCAACCTTTATTTGTCTTTATAAATTGCACTCGAAATGCGATGAAGTGACATGAAAAGCAAATAGAAATTGAATACAATTGTGTCCAGACGCAGTTACTGATAGAACTGCCGTCAGTTGAGTTCATTGTTCTGCAGGCTCGACATCAAATCAGCATTTCTTGCTATAACTAATTCCTCGCGTAGCGGGGTTTATAATTCTGTCCCCCAAGAGCTGACGCGAGAGCAATTCTCGTGTGGCCTTTACGGTCATATTTATTTATTTATTTATTTATTTATTTAATTGTTTGTTTGTGGAGTTGGGGATGACATGACGTCACACGGCGCGCTCGTGGCCTAATGGCTTAAGGCGCTAACTTTTAAATCTGACCTTCGGGATTGAGGGCGTGAGTTCAAATCCGACATGGTCCTTCTTTTTTTTTTTTCTTTTTTTTTTTCGGTTCAAATCCAGGCCGTTCTTTTTTTTAACCCCCTTTTCTTTGCTTAATAACATTGACTTCGACGTAATCTTTGTACACGTAAATGTAGAAACAGGAACGGCTGCTGAAGAATAACAATTTTTACTCCAAGTTTGTTTATCGAACAAATTTATATACGGGTCATTTGTGAAAAAAACCCGGCTTTATTAAATCCATTATCAACAACAGGAAAAGGAAAGACGACTCAGGCATTTCTCAAAGTACGATCAACATATGGCTTAGTTTTCATTGTAGACGCGAAGACTTGTGTCTGAAAATAATTCGCCGATCCGATATTGCGAAGAAGATTTACCTACAAAAGCGAGGTGGTTTCAGATCATTCTGACGGAAAAGTGGGGAAAACAGTACAAGAGCGCTACAATATATTACAGATGTCGGGAGACGAGCGAACTCCAATCGAAACCAAAACCCGGTGGCATAGCAAAAACACGGCGTTCGTCCGGCGATTCTCAGAAACTTTGCAGCGATTCTTGGAAACCTTGCAGATCAAATCGCAGCGAGCCCGTTACTAGGCAACAAAAGCTTCGCGAGGACCTGCGAGTCACGTATTACTAGTTTACTTAGAACCGTCGCTCCAAGAGGAGCATAGGCCATTGACAAGACCTGACAACACCTCGCCAGCGAACTCAAGCTTGGGATGTCCACTCGACTTCCTTCCAGGTGAATCCCTTCATCTCATCAACAGTGTCTCGATCGTCGCCAGCTGTTTCGGGGGACGCCCTAATTCTTCCTCTTTTTTGTAGTTTTTGATGGTGCTTTCCGTAGGGTGTGGCCAATCCAGCATTTCATTATTATAGATGATAGGATTTACACGCGCCGGCGCGTAACTTGTGGATTTTCCGCTCGCTCGAAATACAAAGAAGGGAGCCTGTTCGCAGTCTAAAAGGCAAACTCGAGTTCCACGTATCCTATAGCTGTTAGTCCCATACAAATTCCAATATTTTGTCGTATCCGCCCAGTTTCCGCCCCTCGTTCCCAGATCCTCACGACCCTTCAAAATGTTCAGGACCGGCATGCCCCAGTAAACACGTGCAGAGCAACCGAAAATGGCGGACGGGGATGCTACGAAGGTAGAAATTGAATTTTATCTTATGCTATTCGTTGAGTTACGGTCATATTAAGTTCAAGTTTTTATGATAATTAGAAAAATTATCCCCGTAACTATATTGCAGGCAACTCAGTTGAAAGACAAGGGGAATGCCTTTCTCCAGGCTGGAGATTTCACCAAGGCAATTGAGTGCTACACAGAGGCGATTGGTGTTCAGCCGTCAAATCACGTATTTTACAGCAATCGATCAGCAGCGTATGCGAAGGATGCGAGATATGAACAGGCCTTGGAAGACGCTAAAAAGTGTGTTGAATTAAAACCGGATTGGGGAAAGGTTAGGAAATACTCAATGAATACTTGAACTTAAGCTAAATTTTTTATGTTGTACATGTACAATTTTCAATCAGCTGTGTGTATGATATTTATTACAGGTAGATCACAATATATTTTTTTTACATGTAAGTTAAAAAATTTCCTACCTTGTAATTCGTGTAATAATTTAAATTTTTTACAGTCCTCTCGTCAAGTTATCTCAACGTATGTACCCCCGGCGTATCACATCGAACGAAATCGAACGAAATTTTAATCGAACTTAATCGAACTCAATCGAACTAAATCGAACGATTAATTCGATTTTGTTCGGTCATCGAACGAAATCGAAAACTTATTTTTTTTGTGAGTTCGATTTCCGAACCAAATCGAACAAAAATCGAATGTCATAGTTCGATTTTGTTCGATTTTTTGTTTTTTATCTTAATATTTCTTTTATGGTCATCCCGGGTCTCATTAGCACACTGTGACAGGCAACTCAGTAATGTAAATGACCCAAAGGGCAGATGGAGTCTGAATCTGTTATGTATTTATAATCAAGAGCTTGAAAACTGAACGTTCGATTTTGTTTGATTCGCAATTTTTTTGCCCGAGTTCGATTTCGTTCGATGACCGAACTAATCGAACGTTCGATTTTGTTCGATTCACAATTTTTTTTGTGAGTTCGATTTCGTTAAGCGGCTTGATTCTTAACACTTGATGTGAAAAAAATCGTCATGTGGTTCGCAATTGTGAGCGTCTTGTCAGCGAAAAACAAAGCCATTACCTGTTTTTTGCTGACAAGACACTTGCAACATGATACCGGTACAACTTTTATATATATACTGGTACAAGTTCATTCTGGTTACCTCTTGTGGCTCTGTATTCGTTTACATGATACCAGCACAAAATTTCATACCAGAACGAGTCATAGTGATACCAGTATGAGTTCACCCTGGTCGCTGTACCGGGTCGATATTTTTGTTCTGGTATGAACACTTGTACCAGTTTCATGTAAATGATGAATGGCCACTTGTTTTGGTATGAAATCGGTCTCCTGGTAGACTGGAACGGGTAGCACAAGTAATATATCAAACACGAGAGACAGTGTTTCATCAGGATATCCAAACACCGAGAATGGAGTTGAAAAATACGACGCGCAGCGGAGTATTTTTGACGAAATTCGAGGTGTTTGGATAGCCGATGAAACACTGTCTCGAGTGTTTGATATATCTTCTCAATCGAAACAAAAACTAAGGAGTAAACGGAGAAATAAAATCATAAAAATCTATGCTAATTAAGACCGGGTTTCCAAACCACCGACACGGTTATGATTTCCTTTGTTTTAACTTGATGAATTATTAATGAGTTTGAGAAGCATAGTTATAGTAATCCAATCCAAAATGGCATTGTGTTGGATGTGGCATGAGGAAAAGTGATGCTTCATGTATTTGCTGTATGAAATCACATAGTCATACCGGTATTGAACTCGCACTGCTACGAGTTTTACCTCCTTACATACATGTGAAGAATTATGCTTATAGCCCTGACACTAGGATATGACTGTATGCTCATAGTTTGTTTAACTCTGTTGACTTGTTAAGGGTTATTCAAGGCTTGGTGCGGCATTATCATTTCTGAAGCGCCACGAAGAGGCAGAAAAAGTGTACACCAAAGGACTTCAGCTGGACCCCAATAATGCTCAACTGAAAAGTGGTTTAGAAGAAGCCAAAGCTCAAGCCCAACGTTAGTACTCGATAAACATTGTATTTATAATTTTAATTATTAGTGTAGACAAACCTCCACAAAGGGACACCTCCTGTGGGTGGACACCTCTTGTAAGCAGACACTCAGTCATGGTCCTATCTTTACAAGCGTGGATCCAGACCGGTTTCACCATTTTATGGAAATCAGTCAGATTTTTAAAAATGTCTCAAATTGCGGGAAATGGCATTTTAGAGAGTCAAAATCTGAAACAATTTCCACGCTCTGAGACTCTTAGAAACCAGTCAAGTTTTTTTCTGGACCTGGGCATGTTTAACCTCCCATAAACGGACACCTCTCCTCCCCTTTTGGGAAGTTCGACTGTAATATTAATTTGAGCATCTTCAGGTTAGCATTCATCCATGCTTTACCGTAGCTGCCTCTGTTAGTATTTTGGAATTAAACTAATTTGAAATGTTCAGGATGCATGTGTACTGTCCAAAATAACTAACACTCATTCCATTTCAAAGGATCAATCCATTGATTGAAAAAAAAAAATCCATTGATTCTTTGACGCTACTGTATTGTTAATTTTTTGATTTACTTTGTTGAAAATTTGCAGGTAACAACCCGATGATGAATCCATTTGCCATGCCCGACTTGTATGTTCGTCTCGCTACAAACCCTACGACCAAAGCTTTCCTGGATCAGCCTGACTATAGAGCAAAAGTTGAAGCTCTCAGGCGTAACCCTCAAATGCTTGGAACGTGAGTTGGATTCCTTTAATTCACAGTCAAACAGGTCAAACAGTGCTCTCGGTAGCAAAGCAGTGAAGTTAGTTATTGGAAATTTAATTTCATGTTGTTGTTGTCTTTCACACCTTGATGAAACTTGATCCAAAACTGTATTCAATGAAGTTCAGTACTGTGCAAAAGTAATGCAAACAAATTGACAAATTTTTGCTGCAAACAAAATTTTGGTGAATTTTTGCCAACATTCTGGAAGACTATTGCAGTTTTAACTGCTGTGAAAGTTTGCTTTGATTCGAAGCTTTCCGACGAAATTTCGACAAG
This sequence comes from Desmophyllum pertusum, assembly GCA_029204205.1. Taxonomy (NCBI): domain Eukaryota; kingdom Metazoa; phylum Cnidaria; class Anthozoa; order Scleractinia; family Caryophylliidae; genus Desmophyllum; species Desmophyllum pertusum. The sequence goes on from MU826355.1 coordinate 377,310, forward strand.
AAGAAAGCATGAAAGTCATCGAAATTTGTTTGCATTACTTTTGCGTCACTACTTTATTCAGTTTCTAGAATTATTTATATTGAACAATAAATTAAAACTGTAAATTATATTATTACAGACTTTACAGATTTTATTGGCTGTTTATTTTGCTCTTTTAATAAAAATTATATTGTTCAACAGGCATCTCCAAGATCCCAGAATAATGCAAACAGTGGCAATGTTGCTTGGCATTGATGCTGATGTTGCAGACAGCGATGGCAAGTGCAAGTTCTTTTATTACATATGTGTAAAATTACCAATATTGAAAGTGTGAAAATGACCCCCCCCCCCCCCCCCCCTTGACTTTTGATACCCCTCTCCCCTTGAAATTCCAATGACCTTCCTTGGGGTGGCTGGGTATGAATATTTTCTGTAACCGCACAATCCAGGTTTGTTCAATCCATATTAATTACTGCAATCCATTTCCATCCTGATCATTATTAGAATAGTCATGATGCTTACTTGCTCATGAGTAGTACATGTACATTTAATTCTACTAGTTCTGAAAAATCAAACCTTTATTATTGGGAAGTGTGGTGAGTTTTTCACCCAAATTTTGATTTCTGCGCATGCCCAAGGAAAATATTGAGAACTTTCATTGCTTCTAAGTAGAAGGGTATGTTAGTTTCTTTGTTGCAGACTAAGTTTTAGACAGTTGGGCAGTAAAAGGTCGCGATAACGGCCAGAAATAGGCATCTGTGATGTAATATTGCCGTTTTTGGAAAAAGCCCAGGTGTTAATGGGTTATAGAACTGATGACCTGTAACACTTTATGTCAACTCCCTTAGTTAACTTTTTAATAATTGTAATATTTATTTACAGGTCCTGCTCCTTCGACCTCAGAAGAAAAACCTGCCGGTGAACCTATGGAAACAGATAAACCTGAACCTGAACCTGAAGTGGATACTTCTGTTAAAATGGTTGGTATACCCACATTAACTAGATAAGTGTGCTTTCCATTCATCCAAAAAATCATGGGGAAATTTTGGGCTGAAAAGAAAATTTCCTGGAGAAACAGTCCAGTTTTCAAGGTGGACCTCATTTCTTCAATAATTATTTATTGCACTGGTCATTCCATGTTGACGCGGTAGAGTTCTAACATAATGCAGCTCTAAATCAAGGATAAAATTTCAAAATTTCAACTAAATAATAATTTTATTATGTCTTGATTTTATTGATCTCCAAAAAATATTCCAAATGCCCACATTTCATCATAAGAATCCCAATTTACTGGGTAAAAACCCTTTGTATAACATTTTCCCAGAACTCCTGGCTGACAATGGTACATGTATGTCCTGCTCCCACACACTCCTACAAGTCTAGAGTTTCCACAACCGTTTGATGTCATTATACATGACATACAATCACATACTATCTAAACACAGTTATTGCTCAAACTGAGTTACATGTATTATGATTTATTCTGCAGTCTTTGGAAGAGAAGGGGCTGGGAAATGCCGCTTACAAGAGGAAAGATTTTGAGACTGCGCTTGAGCACTATGGAAAAGCCATTGAACTTGATCCCACGAATATCAGCTTCCTCACAAACAGAGCAGGTTAGTGTGCAAAAATAATGAACTCTCGGGGGACGGGAGGACTTCCATATAAAAAGGCAGGGTGATAGACATAACCTTTAGGGGCTAAAATATTATATTAGTAGCGATGGTTTGGTAAACCTGCTTAGGGTATTTTAATCTAACATGCATGACCACTGTCAGAGTTCTCCTGGTCTCATTTAGGGTATCAAGCCAGAAAAATTGTAGCATTGTTTCAGAATTAGTACGTATTATAATTAGGGGTGAAAATGAATTTGAGCCACACCTACAAAGCAAGATTCTGGTACCTTTTACCTTTTAGGGTTTCATTTCAACATTTCTGACAATCACTGTCGTCACTTTAATATGGGAGTTCCCCTGGGCCCCCAACAACAACAACAACAACAAACTTTACTGGACTGAACTGAACTTAGGGGTTTCATCGAAATATTAATGCATCAGGAGATCGCAACTTGTGGAAAATATTAAAGAAGCATTGCTTTATTTTCAGCTGTCTATTTTGAACAAGGGAGGTTTGATGAATGTATTGAAGAATGCGAGAAGGCAATCACATTAGGGAGGCAACAAACAGTGGACTACAAAATAATAGGAAAGTAAGTATTGGGGTGTTTTGTTATGTATGTCGAGAGAGTGGCAGTTTCTAGTACTGTATGTTCCTACATTAATTATTATTTTGTTGATGCTGGGGGAAGCCAGAGTTGAGTTCAAGGCAGATGAACAAGTGAAAGCTTGAATGTTCCCACAAAAAGGTAAGCTCTTCAGGCCAAACTGCTACTGACCACACTGCTGGAGCTTATCCCGGTTTCCATAGCATGAAGCCGACTAGGAGTATTGCTACTCCCCCTGGATGGGATGCTAGTCCAACACCAGGTTACCAACAGTTTGCCGGTACCCATTTATATTCCTGGGTGGAGAGAGGCACTATGAGAGTAAAGTGTCTTGCCCAAGAACACAACACAGTGACCCTGACCAGTGCTCAAACCAACCATTAGGCCACCGCGTCTCCAATACCCACAGATCTACCAGTAATAATTATGCCAGGGCTAAAAATGAACTCCAGTGCTTGGTGGCCAGTTGGGCCAGTTTCCTTGAATTCTTAGTGGCCCAGGCGAAAATAAAGTGGCCCTTATTTTCCACAAGTTGATTTAAAAAAACATATTTACTTGAATAAACGGTTTAATACTGCCGCCTCTTTACAAAGGGGGCACAACATTGCATTATCTTGGACAACAAACCACGGCCTCCCCTGAGTCCAGCTTTTCTGAAATTCCCGTTGCCTTTTCGTAGTTTTTGCTACTTTCTATGGCACTTCCTTGGTTTTAGTTTCTTTGGACGGCAGCGGCTCACATCCTTGGAGAAATCTCCACATTCTGTGGGTTTTACATCAGAATTTCTATGTCAAAACCTGGCGAGAAGTATTTTGACGATAAACATGGGTAAGACTCTGGGTAAGACTGGAGTCACGTGGCAATAACAAATCAAAATGGCGTTCAGATATATTTGTGGATCGATCTAAATACTCGTGAAACCATTAAATCGGCTCGTTAAGAACTAAAAATCCACTAAAGTCAAGGAACTTAGAGTGGAGGAAAAGGAAAGAAAGGTAGTCCAAATTTAACTACATATTTTATTTTTATTTTAACTTTGTTCTTTGCAACTTCTCTAAGCTTATATCGTAGTCGCCCTTTGGGCGATCAAACCTCGACTTTTAGTCGCCCTGGTCAGTTTTAAATCGCCACTGGCGACCTGGCGACCGTTAATTTTTAGCCCTGATTATGCATTATTTGTATTTTTCCAGGGCCTATGCCAGGATAGGAAATGCTTATAGTAAGCAAGGAAAGCTTAAAGAGGCTCTTGACGCCTACAACAAATCTTTAGTGGAGCACAGGTCTCCAGATGTTTTGAAGAAGGTCCAGGAGGTAAGCACTGGCATTTCACTTCCAAGAATGTCAAAACCCATCAAAGCACTGAAAAGTACTGCTAAATAGCTTTCATTTGAATGGTCACACACACTAGGGTTTCATCCACAGACTTAAAAGTTAGAACCACCTTGTACAGCATAATAAACAGTACCACATGAAAGTACTGTTCAATAGCTTTCATTTGAATGGTCACACGCTAGGGTTTCATCCACAGACTTAAAAGTTAGAACCAACCTTGTGCAGCATAATAAACAGTACCACATTAAAGTACTGTTCAATAGCTTTCATTTGAATGGTCACACGCTAGGGTTTCATCCACAGACTTAAAAGTTAGAACCACCTTGTGCAGCATAATAAACAGTACCACATTAAAGTACTGTTCAATAGCTTTCATTTGAATGGTCACACACTAGGGTTTCATCCACAGACTTAAAAGTTACAACCATCTTGTACAGCACCTTAAAATAAGAACAGCAAAGGTGTGACTAAAAAAAAAAAATAATGGTTTGATTACACAGGCAGAGAAAAATGATGAAAGAACAAGAAAGATTAGCGTATATTGATCCAGAAAAAGCCGAGGAGGAGAAAGAAAAAGGAAATGAGTTATTCAAGACAGGTAAGGCTAATGCCAATAATGTTGTTATTTATAGAAATGCTCATTTTAAAGGGGTACTGTATATTAATGGTGGTCATTTTAGATTTAAAAACACATAGCAGTACCAAGCCAAGGGTTGATGAATGATAAATACGAGACTTTGCGAGATGGCGAAACTAGTGCTTTTCTCTCTGTGAGCCCGAGTCGTTTTGACTTTTTAAATTGCGAGACCGCAAATCTAGACTCCGAGAAGGCTTGGCGAAAAAATCGAGACTAAGAGACGTACAAAACTGCTCAAAAAAACGAGACTGCAAGACCTGTGAGATTTAACTAAAATTTTTGTGAGACCCATATTTTTGAAAGAACATTCACCACCGCTACAGTGTACCAGTAAACTGCAAATTTTAACCCCTAAAAGGTACAATCACTATGTCACTTATAAATTGTTTGGGAGCTAGTCCCCCCCAGGATGATTTATTGGGTGGAGATGTATTGATTTGTATATACATACAGTCAAACCTCCCATAAGCGGACACCCTCGGGACCAAAAAAAGTGTCCGCTTAAGAGGGCTGTCCGCTTATGGGAGGTTAAAAATGTAGTGTTTGTATGTAGCTGGGAACATTCAAGTGTCCGCACAGATGAGAGGTGTCCGCCTACAGGAAGTGTTCATTAGCGGAGGTACAATGAAATTGGAAATTCCTGTTCTTACCTGTTTGCATTGTGTTGCAGGAGATTTCCCTGAGGCTCTTAAACATTACAAGGATGCCATCAAGAGAGATCCAAACAACGCTAAAACTTTACAGTAATCGCGCAGCTTGTTATCAAAAATTGGCTGCAATTGCAACTTAGCTTAGAGGTACAGTATGATATGGCAGTCAATTGTGTCATTTTGTTTAATCATGACCACCTCAGGTGGTCCAATGTGTGACGGTGGTCCCAATCTTGTCATTTGTTAATCTGACCGCCAACAGGTTAGGTTCCGATTAAGGTGGCTCTGAAACACCTTCCAGTTTTGTTAGCGTGCAGTGCAGGTGGTTTGTGGCCAAGTGATGGTTTTATCTCGTTGAAGTGTGTTTAGCTGACCATCTTGGAGATTCGCAAAATGTGGGAGAGTTTGGGGTGAGTGAAAGAGGGCAGGTGGGGGGGGAGGCGGTAAGGGATGTAGAAAAAACGCTCACACTTCCCCCTCACTCACATTTCTGCCTGACTCCAACTCCCTTCATTGTTTTAACACTTGCCGCTCAAGCCTCCCAATGTTTGTTGCCTAATCCAAGAATGACGGCTTATAACGACTCGATTGGAATATTCGAGTGCTTGCTCACTCCAAAATACTCCTGCACTGCCAGCTAAAATTTTTTGTTAAAAAGTTTTGTATCTCAATGAGCTCAGTGTTCAGTCAGTCACTGAGCTTTCGGGTTGATCATTTGTCTGGTTTGATGAAACGGGTTACAGTTTGTTTCTATAACTTTGTCTGCCTCATTTGTTTTTCCCCCAATTTAGGACATGTGACATGTGCATCAAGATGGATCCCACATTTGGTAAGTTCGCCCAGTTTTATTTCCTTTCCACGTACGTTTTGTTATAGACTATACTCTGGGAAGCTTGGATTCCATCTGTGAACTATTTTTGTTAATGTTCTAATCATTTGCCACAGTCAAAGGCTATACAGAAAAGGCGGCGTCTTGTTTGCGCTCAAGAGATTCACAGATGCTCAGAAGGCCTATGACAAAGCTCTGGAATGTGATCCTGGAAACAAGGTAACAGTGTTTTGTTTAAACATTCGTGGATTTTTCGCTGGGCATCAATGTATCAAAGGACATTAGGAAAAAGAAGATTCTTAAGTTTCTGATTTTCCATCATTTCCAAAAGTGGCTGGTTTGATCCCTTTAACAAGCCGACAAATAAACACCTGTCATTGGACAATAATTGTCTGGTAATTTGGTGTTATGAGTGAAAGCTTAGCCTGGCCTGACACTTACTGGGTATACTGTAGTTTCAGGCTCGTAGACAGGATTTTGAATGGGGGTGGGGGGTGTTAGAGTGGGAAAGTTGTGTTCGTACGAGCGGCGAAGGCACAAGCTCCTAGGGGGGTCCGGGGGCATGCCCCCCCCGGTGGACCCCCACCTTCCCGTGGGGGGGGGGGTGTGGATGCACCCATCGCACCCCCTCCCTACGGGCCTGAGTTCTGCTGCAATTAGTTTTCAAGCAAAGCTGATGTGTGCTGTGTAAATAAAGACATAATTATAAATACATGATGGGTAAAGAATCAATATTGGAATACAATAATACAACAGTACCCACTAATATTATTAAAAAGCGAATTAAATTAATCAAATTTTATATCATGCAGGCGTATTTTGGGCGAGTGAGCGCTGAATAGTCCATCGAGTGTAAGCCGCCATCTTGGGAAACATTGGAGGGTTGGGGCAAGTGCAAAACAACGGACAAGGGAGTGGGTGTCAGGCAGAAAGGCGATTGAGGGGGAAGGGGAGGGGAGAACTTGAAACAAGATAAACCATCACTCGCCCACAAACCGCCTTTAATACAGGCTAATTAAAACTATTCATGTTTTAAATTGACCTCTGTTTCATTATCTAGTAGGTTTCGTAAAAAAAAGGCCACGATAAACAACCGACTTCTTCAGAAAAATCGGTTTTGGGACAAGGTATAAATGACAATTTTTTTTGTCTAATCTGTTGATGCTGACATATTTCGTTGCTTGTTTCTTTGCTTCTGGTTTCCAGGAAGCACAGAAAGGCAAAAGAGCGTGTTACACGTCCGCTGCAGAACGCCAACGGACCCTGAAGAAATCAGGAGACGAGCTAATGCTGATCCAGAAATACAGGTACATTGCAATAAAAATCACAATCAATGGGCCAAATATGTAATATATCAAACACTGCAGATGGTGTTTCGTCACATTTCCAGAACACTGAGAAGAGAGTTGAAAATATGACGCGCAGCGGAGTATTTTTGACGAAATTCGAGGTGTTTTGGAATGTGATGAAACACTGTCTCTAGTGTTTGATATTGATATATCTTCTCATCGAAACTACTAACTGTCCAACTACAGGTTAAACTATTAAACGGAGAATAAAATCATAAATATCGTATGCTAATTTAGATCAGATATCCAAACCACCGTCACGGTTATGATAACAATAAAGATCTTAATTATCTCTTTATTTTTTTCTCAGGACATTCTTACGGACCCTGCTATGAAAATTATACTCGAACAAATGCAAGGAGGATCCTAAAGCAGCTAAAGAGTGAGTAGTTTTGCTTTTAGAACCACGTTGTACAACATAATAAACAGTACCACATGAACGTACTGCTCAATAGCTTTCCATTTGAATGGTCACACACTAGGGTTTCATCCACAGACGTAAAAGTTAGAACCACCTTGTACAACAGAATAAACAGTACCACATGAAGTGCTGCTCAATAGCTTTCATTTGAATGGGCACCTGGCATGACTTAGGGAGTGAAATGGCTAGATATTTTGTTCGTGTAGTTATTTTAGAAGTTCCTGTTGTCTTTCTGGCCCTGGATTTCCGAAGAGGATTTATAGCGGGATTTTTATTTGGATTTTCCCTCACTTTCATTTTACTTTTTAATCTCCACAGACATATGAGAAATCCAGAAATTCGAAGCAGAATACAAAAGCTTTACGAGGCAGGAATCCTTCAGATCCGCTAAACAAACCACTATGAGAGTGAAGAAACTTCAAGGAATCATTCCAGGATAAAGATTACGCCTTGAAATGGTGTCTCTATCTCTTGAAACCCCAGGAGTTAATAATCAACATACAACTAAATTACTTTTTCCTACAATATCACAAACACTGCCAAGAATAACCCGCCCAAAATTGCGTGGTCTAGCCTAGCGTGACCTACAGCTAGCGTGACCTACAGCCTAGCGTGACCCTACAGCCTAGCGTGACCAACAACCCAGCGTGACAAAACTTTGCATTGTGTTTCGTTGCTCGCTTGATTACGTTTGTATAACTGTCCGGGCGCGGGAGGCTTTTATGTTCGTTGTCGATAAGGGCAATAGTGGTTTGTGTTACGGTTTTATTACACGAAATTTTCGCTAGGTGACGTGTTGCACAGCGCGCAACCGCATCCCCTGTGGAACCAGCCATTTCACCAATAAAGACATGATGACTGATCTTTGTCACGTATAGAATCGATTTTTCAATTGAGTGTCGAAAGCAATCGCGGAATTGCTTTGGTTTCGCTTTACTACGCTCTATGATTGGTTTTAAAAAACTCGCGTCACCTTCTCAACCAATCAGATGCTAAACCAATCACGATTTGATCACACGCGTTTTTCCCGCGCTCGGCGTCGGTTACGTGTATTTGCTTTGAGTTCTCATTGGTTCATTGTCTTGTTTACGTTTGTTGTGATTGGTCATTGTAATTTCTTTGGTTTAGGTTTACGACACTCAATTGAAAACTAACATGAGATATAATTAGCCAAATTTTGTGAGCCGAGCGAGTTCATTAAGCCATGGGTTGCACCGTATTACCAAAAGGTTTCTTTGTGATGTAGTTATGGTACTGAAATTATTAACGTATATTGTATTGCTTGGCTTTGGAAAACAGCATTAAATTAAAAACGGGCTTTTTGAAAAACTCATTCCAGCCGTGATAGATGAAATAGTGGTAATTCATTAAATGCATCAGTTACAAGGAAACTGTCTACCGTTGTCTATCTCTCTTCGTACCGCTTACTTTATCGTGACCATAACCGTTGCCACAACCTCGTTCCCAGGGTCTCTTCTTCCCGCCCAAAGGTTGCTTTCGGTGGGAGAAGAGAGACCCTGAGAACGAGGTTGCCGTTTGCCACTCGACAAAGTTTTTGATTAATTTTGATAACTTTTGTTACAACTTTCTGATGGCTTCCATTTAAACTAGCAAATCAAATTACAAGAATTGTGGTAGGCGGAGATGTCAAAATTGTCTGAACGCGAACGTGAGCTTGACAATTCCTTCTCACATAGTACACTCTTTTTTTGGAAGAATCTTGTTTATAAGAATATTGAGGCTGAGATTGGCGAAATTTTAAGAATATGCTAAGAATATACCCAAAGCTGAGATTTGGTTAGGAATGTTTTTTTGCATGTTTGATAGAAAATAAAATCACATGATGTTTCATTTAGAAGTATATGGTAAATATGTACCATGTATACTTCTATTCCATTTTCTTAATCAAAACGAGTCACAACACGTAAAAACGACGTGTAGCAGCTCAGGTCGTATTATTTCGCTTATTTCACTGAAATAGTATAGTCTGGATCACACATTTGTAATCTAAGAATGTATTAAGAATATTTTCAGCCTAAAATCGGCAGAAAAATAAGATATTCAGCCTGGGCATGAAAATGTATATTCTTACAAAGAAAAAGAATGTAAGCAGTTAAACGAAAGCCAACAGAAAGTTGTCAAAAATTATATCAGAACTTTGTCAAAAATAAAGCCACAAAGCAGACACTCTATAGTCATCAGACCCCATCAGTATGGAATTTTTGGGATCGAATCTTGGACATCTCTCCAGTGAGCCAAGACCGCTGAATAAAAAGACTAAACACGCATCAGAAAAGTTCTCTCCGAGTTTGACCATATTCGTATTCTTACGGTTGGACTGGAACTAGCTTGCAATCGAGGCTCTACCCTGGGCCCAGAGGTTTTCCTTTCTATTCTTTCTCAATCGAACTTGACCGCCGCGAATCGGTCGCTTTCGATCGCTTCGATCAAGTTGCTGAAGAAAAAGAAACCTCTGGACGAAGGGTATCGAGGCTCATGCGGAGGAATCTTCTCAAAATGCAAATTTTTTAATGATATTCTCTCGCATGAGCCTCGATTGCAAGCTAGACGTTGGAATTGCATCATGGGAAGGGCACCGTTCCTCCTCTGACAACAACCAGGATTTTTTCGCTGTGCATATGCTTTCCATAAAGGATAACCAACAGTTGGCATACTTGGTTTGTAATTTCATGGTAGAGAGGTTTCATTTGAGTGTCGTAAACACCAAAACCAAAACCAAAACCATGATTGGTTTTGGTTTAGCATCTGATTGGTTGAGTAGTGGCGCGAGATTTTTTAAACCAATCACAGAACGTAGTAAAGCAAAACCATTTCTGATTACTTTCGATACTCAATTGAAAATCGCTCTATCTGATGCTAACGGACAGAATTAGCCGAAACTAGACTCGTATAAATATTTTTCGACCTCTAGCTACCTCTTAGGCCCTCTTATTTTGCGGCACTTTGGCATGTAATTAAAATGTCTAGTGGGTATATATAGAACTCCGCCTCGAGCGAAAACAATAATGAATCTTTAGTACTTCACAAACAAAGAGAACATTCAGTTTTCTCAGCAGGTTTCTCAGTAAGCAACGCACATAATTAACTCATGCAGTGTGGTATAGTATGTACATCTAAACTTCAGTGTTAAACTGACAGGTCGGACATACCGTGACAGTAGCGTCTACTGCAGATAATGGTTCTGCAGCTGATGTTTATTTGACTGACTAGACAACTGGCCATATCATTGTTTAGTATGATTAATCATGTTGAACGGCATCAGAACTTGTCACTTGTGGATTCAGTGCAGGAAATCAGAATTCCATTCCAGTATTTGGCTCCGTTTCCTGGTCAAGTTCCTCCTCAAGTTTCTAAACTCGGTTGTTGTCTTCCTAATTCCTTTTCTTTATAAAATGGCCAATGTAAAACTGGAAATATCGACAAGAGAACGTACAGATCTTCATTAAGACAATTCATTCGACACAAGTGATTCGGCAGGGTGATTCAGCATTTCTTTCGTTGAAGTACAAGATTGCATCCACGACCACTATGCCGTAGATTATAAATAGCAAAACAGGGCTACTCAACCCAACACGAACGAGCCGGTATAAAACTGAGCTTTGAATGGGTTCCTTTTCATCAGTTTTTTGTGCATAGAATTTGCTAAACCGTAAGGACCACGACCCAATGATAATAACGAAGCTTGGTAGCCAGAAGTGTGCGATGGACCTGTAAGTAATAGCCCGATGATCTTCCGTGTTGGCAAGATTCAAGCTGAAACAGTTGCCACTGGCACACAAACTTCTTTATACTTGCGTTCGAAGACAGCGAACGAGCACAAAGTTAGCGCTGTAAAATGAAAATACTCAATATGGAGTTGAGGCGTTGTTGTAAAGGTCTTCCCGCTGCTATGGAAACCTCCATTGCGGCGAGAAAGTAGATCGAAAGGAACGAGAAATTTGCCGAAAGAACTTGCCAATAAAATTGCTTCGAGTGCTCCAACACCGGCCGCGTGTGTTATGATGTTGCAAATGTTGAGAAATATCTGGAATGACACGAATAAGTTGAAGCTTTTCGATGCCGGCGAAGACCATGATTTGCAAAGACGAAAAAGCAAATATCCATTATTCGCTAATCCAACAGCGTAAAATAGATAAGCAGTGTGGCAGCCATTCTGAGACAGTTATGTTCTTCCCTTACGGACAACTGTGATCTATGCACCGAAGACGCGGCCGTTTCGGTTTGCTAGATATTCAAGACAAAACATATTGAATATGCAAACGGTTTGATGCATGGTTTAAGTTTAAAGCAATTTACATATGTTTAAACTGAATATAAACAGCTGGTACTCATGCATTTTATTTTCGCGTGGGTTTAATTTTTGCTGGCGAAAATTAAAATTTCCTTATACAAATATATATAAGGGTGTGAGATCGAAGTGATGAACCCTCAGTTTTGTTTGTTATTACACCTGCTATATGGCAATATAGACCTTTGTACTTTACCGGTTTTTGTCGAAAATTGTTTCAGCGAAATTATTTTACCGCGCAATTTTGTACGATTTTCGCGAATTCTAGCTCTCGCTGTTGCACATCACTCGCTTTCGGCTCGAGATTTACAAATGGCTTATTCTGCAGTCCTGCACAGCCGTCCTCCAGCCAACTAGTCCCTAAGCGTTTTCTCTTGCCTCTCTCGGTCGAGCGCGAAATTACGAAAGTAAGCGGCCTAGGGAACGGGTCAGCTTAGAATGGCCCAGCATTTCCAGGGCAAGTGTCAATCGCGGATGTGACGAAAAGGTTCAAAACGAACTTCTTTCCGCGCCAAATATAAATAGAAGTGTTGAACGAAGGTCGAAGCTGGGGGAGGGTGGGTGGGTTTCCACGTGGATTTTTCCCCCTCCTCTCACTACTTTTTATCCTCGTCTTTTTACGTTTTTTTTTCCTTTTTTTTCTTCCTCTCCTCCTTTTCCCCTTCTTCCAGTCAGATTTCATATGGGCTGCCGGTAGCGGTGGTGGTAGAGGTTTTTTAGGCGGCTGTGTCCCGCAAATTATTGGATTCAAAGAATTTCTCTGAGGCCCGTATTAAAACGGGTTCATAAACATGCGACCTACTCAAGGTAAACGCTCTGATATTGCTAACTTCAGAATCACTACGGAATTGAATCGGTTCAGTTATCTATATCTGGCTGAAAAAAAATTATTCTTATCAAGCCTCAAAATCCCATCATTAGATGAAAGATTGCTGCTGTATGATCAGCACCCCCCCCCCCCCTGCCATTTCAATAGAACAGAAAGATATAGAGGTTCACAGTTTTGGTACTCGTACCACGATATACAAGCTCTCTAATTTTGCACCTGTTCTAAACTGAGGAACCGACGCAAAATTAGAAGGTTTCTATGGAGAAATTAAAACCTGAAGTGCCCAAGTACTAATAGTATTATTACAGCCCAGCCAAATTGCAATTGAGATAATTGTGGCCGTTTTTGGCATGCTTCCCCGAAATGTTTTCCTCCGAAAGGCTGATCAAAATTCATGAAGTTCGCCCCCCAATTTAATTGGAACTTTATTATAACTTTGCAAGTCATACGCTTTTATTACAGTTTACATTACACAAATGCTATATTTTTAGAACGTTACAGAACGTTACCAAAAACGATACCAAAACGTTTTTTCTTTTCACGCAAACCGCAATCGTTATCAACTGCGTTGACTACCCAGAAACCAACACGACCCTAAATCTGGCGCGTAAATACTCACGCGCGAAACACGAGATCACCAAATATGGAGCGAAAATCCCCCAATCAAATAATTGTGATGTCATTGCGGTTGTTATGGAAAACGGAAGGCAGGTACAGAGTTGTCTCCCCGACGTTTCTCAAACGAAACTTTGAGCTTGTCGAGGAAGGTTGCTTTCCTTCTTTCTCGGTCGAAAATAAAAGCTCACATTCAAGTGAAAAGCGGTAGCTCAGCAGCTAATTGTCTTCTTTGGAGTACGTCTTTCAAAAGATTTACTCGATGTGTTTTAAACATGGGTCAAAAAAGCAGTTTCCATGTGCCTAAAACCGACGACAGTAAGCTGGTACGTTTGTGATGCATGTTAGCAAGAAGGTTATCGGAGGTCGAAAACGTTGTCTTGATAGCACACAAAAACGATAAGAACACTACGAAGATTGAAGAAAAGGAAGTATTGTGCCATCTATTTCTCGGTGTCGACAGAATGCACACCGAGAACGCAGATACCCGTGAAACAGAGAAGAAACTAAAACGGCTGCCCCAGAAAACACAACACAATTCATCATGGCGGACAAAGAGGGTGACCGAACCTTTCTATGTTATTCCTTTCGCCTTCTTCTGCTTCGCCGACAAGTCATTGTACGAGCTCTCCTGGGTCGATACGAGGTACACCTTTATCGGAAAGAGACATAGCTTTCGACTCCGCCGAAGAAGACCTAGTTCGCGATTTTGAAGAACTTGATTTTTGATCTGGATTTCCTTCCAAAGAGATTACGAAGCTACATACAACCGTATACAAGAGGAAACCTTACTCGCGCTGTCTAAAAGCGAGCTTGTCAGCAGATATAGAGAACTAGAAGGAAAAGAAGAGCTTTCTTCCAAAGCGTTGCGAAGAACTATCGAAAGATTGTACACACGAAACACGAAGGTCGTCTTTTCCGGGGAAAATTCATCTCAAGTTGACACCTTTCCACGCGCACGCGGTAACACCCCTCGTCGATGAAAACACTTTGCTTTCGCATCTTGAAGAGTTACAACGAGAAAATGAATCATTGGTGGAAGAAAACTCGAGGTTAATGCTTTAAAATGTTTCTACAGTAGGCTTGCTCGCCTTTCATAGTTCGTAAAAATAACGAAAGTAAAAAATAGACCAAAATAATTATTGCAGCTTCGTGGTCAAATATGATTGAAATTAGATGGAATGTGAGACATCTTATTGAAAAGTTATTGTTAGACAGACCATGCTATTTTGTCATTGTGTGTCTGCACAGATGATTTTTAATTTTTTTTCGGTGTAGATTTATAGTCTGGACAATTTTTTGGGGTGCAATTCAAGAAATTATTTTCTTTTTATTTACACGATGAGTTGGCAGTGAGGGTAATATTTTAATTCATGCTGACGCAGGAAAAATGGCCAAATTTAGATTAGCGTAGGACTGCGTAGGAGTATTGTTACGTTGGTTTTCTTTTTGTGTTTTTCAACTTTTTTTTCATGGAACTTGTTATGTAGAGGAAAGTATAAAATTCAAATCTGGTTTGTAGAAGCAAGCTGCTTTTAAAGCATTTCCCTAACAAGGCAAACCAATATATTTAATTGTAGGATAGTATGCTTTTCATTTATTTTCAATTCTACTGAAACCTGGCATTCTATTTTCCAGTTTAAATTCTTGTTTTACATTTCTACACTTGTGTAACTGATTTTCGAAGAAATAATAATGGTGTTAAAAGGTAGGATGTAAGGTGGCATGTTTTGCGCAGTTGTTTGATTTACTTGCATATTGTTTATAGTAATGTTACTGTTAAAAATTAGTAAATAATTATTATACGGGTGGACTAAAACTGCCAGTTTTCCACTCTGTGATTTAGGTGATGTGTGGTGACACTTGGTTTCAAGTGGCATTGCCAGTGGATTTCACACCACACACTCGAGTTGTCCAGGACAGCTGAACCTACCCTGATACCAGGTAAAGGGTAACTTCCTTTGAGTGCTTTTTGAAGGCATGTGTCTATCTATTATTGAGAACTTGAACAATTTTGATTAAGAAACATGACAAAAAATTATGATTGCTTTAAATTCTGCTTTGCCATTTTGATATTATAGTCTAAAATTTAATATTAAATTTTATTGAATAAAGAAAGTTATCTGCAATTTCTTTGATTTTGGTTATTTGGGATTTGTTTGACCCCTTAAGTTCGCGAGTAAATCCAAATACCAAATCCGAAAGGAATTGCACATAACTTTCTTTATTCAATAAAATTTAATATTAAATTTTAGACTATAATATCAAATGGCAAGCAGAATTTAAGCAATCATAATTTTTTTGTTCATGTTTCTTAATCAAAATTTGTTGACAGTTCTCAATAATAGACAGACACATGCCTTCCATAAGCATCAAAGAAGTTATCCACTTTACGCTGGTATCAGGGTAGGTTTCGAGCTGTCTCTTGACAACTCGCGTGGTGGTGAAATCCACGTCGAATGCCACTTGAAACGCAAGTGTCACACACATCAGCCTAAATCAGCAGAGTGGAAAACTGCAGTTTTAGTCCACCCTATAATATTATTTCACAATTTTTCACAGTAAGCATTACGATAAACAATATGCAGTAAATCAAACAACTGCACAAACATGCCACCTTACATCCTACCTTTAACCAACCATTATTATTTCTTGCGCAAATCAGTTACAAAAATTGTATAAAATGTAAAACAAGATTTAAACTGAATAGGAATGCGAGGTTTCAGTAGATTAAAATAAAGAAAGCATACTATCCTACAATTAAATATATTGGTTTGCTTGTGTAGGGAAATGCTTTAAAGCAGTTGCTTCTACAAACCAGCTTTGAATTTATACTTTCCTCTACATAACAAGTTCCATGAAAAAAAAGTGGAAACACAAAAAGAAAACCCAACGTAACAATACTCCTACGCAGTCCTACGCTATCTAAATTTGGCCATTTTCCTGGCGTCAGCATGATAAAATATTAACCTCTCACTTGCAACTCATCGTGTAAATAAAAAGGAACTAACTTCTTGAATTGCACCAATTGTCCAGACTATAAATCTACACCGAAAAAAAAATTTTAAATCATCTGTGCAGACACACAATGACAAAATACATGGTCTGCACAATAACGTTTCAATAAAATGTCTCACCATTGCCATCTAAATTTCAGCATATTTGACGCACGAAGCTGCAATAATTATTTTGGTCGTTTTTTACTTCGTTTTTTTATGAACTATGAAAGGCGAGCAAGCCTACTGTAGAAATTTTAAGTCATTTAAACCTCGAGTTTTCTCTGCACCATGATTCAATTTCTCGTTGTAACGCTTCAAGGATGGCGAAAGCAAAAGTGTTTTTTCATCGACGAGGGTGTTACGCGTGCGTGGGAAAGGTGTCAACTTGAGATGAATTTTCTCCCGGAAAAGACGCCCCTTCGTGTTCGTGTTACAATCTTTCGATAGTGTCTTCGCAACGCTTTTTGAAGAAGCTCTTTCTTTTCCTTCTAGTTCTCTATATCTGGCTGACAAGCTCGCTTTTGACTAGCGTCGAGTAAGGTTTTCCTCTTGTATAGCGGTTGTAATGTGCTTCGTAATCTCTTTGGAAGAAATCCAGATAAAAATCAAGTTCTTCAAAATCGTCGAACTAGGTCTTCTTCGCGAGTCGAAGCTATGTCTCTTTCCGATAAAGGTGTACCTCGTATCGACCCAGGAGAGCTCTAACAATGACTGTTCGGCGAAGCAGAAGGCGAAGAATACATAAAAGGTTCGTCACCTCTTTGTCCGCCATGATGAATTGTGTTGTGTTTTTCTGGGGCAGCCGTTTTTAGGTCCTTCTCATTTTCACGGGTAGCTCGTTCATTCTGTCGACACGCAATAGGGCACACTACTTCCTTTTCTTCAATCTTCGTAGTTTCCTTTCGTTTTTTTGTGGCTTCAAGACAACGTTTTCGACCTCGCATAACCTTCTGCTAACATGCATCACAAAACGTCGAGCTTACTGTCGTCGGTTTTAGTCACTGGAAACTGCTTTTTGGAAACCATGTTTTAAAGCCCCCCCCACAGCGATTAATCTTTTGGAAAGACTAATCTCAAAGAAGACAAATAGCTGCTAATACTCGCTTTTTCACTTGAATTGAGCTTTTATTTGCGACTCGATAACGAAAGGAAGCAACTCTTCCTCGACAAGCTCAAATTTCGTTTGAGAACCGTCCCGGGAGAAGACTCTGTACCTGCCCTCCTTTCCATAACAACGCAATGACATCACAATTATTTTGATTGATTTCGCGCCATATTTGGTGATCTCGTGGTTTCCGCGCGTTGAGTATTTTACGCGCCAATTTTAGGGTCGTGTTGGTTTCTGGTGTCGTCAACTCATTTTTATACGTTGGCGGTTGCGTGTGAAAACTTTTGGTATCGTTTTGGAACGTTCTGTAACGTTTCTAATATAGCATTTGCGTAATGTAAACCGTAAAGCGTATGACTTGGCAGATTTTATAATAAAGACGCATCAGAATCAATTACATGTAAATTTGTGCGAACTTCATGAAGATTTTATCACTATTCGGAAGAAGCATTGGTGGAAGAAAACTCGAGGTTAATGCTTTAAAATGTTCTACAGTAGGCTTGCTCGCCTTTCATTAAGTTCGTAAAATAACGAAAGTAAAAAAAAGACCAAAATAATTATTGCAGCTTCGTGGTCAAATATGATGAAATTTAGATGGAATGTGAGACATTTTATTGAAAAGTTATTGTTGCAGACCATGCTATTTTGTCATTGTGTGTCTGCACAGATGATTTAATTTTTTTTCGGTGTAGATTTATAGTCTGGACAATTTTTTGGGGTGCAATTCAAGAAATTATTTTCTTTTTATTTACACGATGAGTTGGCAGTGAGGGTTAATATTTTATTCATGCTGACGCAGGAAAATGGCCAAATTTAGATTAGCGTAGGACTGCGTAGGAGTATTGTTACGTTGGGTTTTCTTTTTGTGTTTTCACTTTTTTTTCATGGAACTTGTTATGTAGAGGAAAGTATAAAATTCAAATCTGGTTTGTAGAAGCAAGCTGCTTTTAAAGCATTTCCCTAACAAGCAAACCAATATATCTAATTGTAGGATAGTATGCTTTTCATTTATTTCAATCTACTGAAACCTGGCATTCTATTTCCAGTTTAAATTCTTGTTTTACATTTCTACACTTGTGTAACTGATTTTCGAAGAAATAATAATGGTGTTAAAAGGTAGGATGTAAGGTGGCATGTTTGCGCAGTTGTTTGATTTACTTGCATATTGTTTATAGTAATGTTACTGTTAAAAATTGTAAATAATAATTATTATACGGGTGGACTAAAACTGCCAGTTTTCCACTCTGTGATTTAGGTGATGTGTGGTGACACTTGTTCAAGTGCATTGCCAGTGGATTTCACCACACACTCGAGTTGTCCAGGACAGCTGAACCTACCCTGATACCAGGTAAAGGGTAACTTCTTTGATGCTTTGGAAGGCATGTGTCTATCTATTAGTGAGAACTTGAACAAATTTTGATTAAGAAACATGAACAAAAATTATGATTGCTTTAAATTCTGCTTTGCCATTTTGATATTATAGTCTAAAATTTAATATTAAATTTTATTGAATAAAGAAAGTTATCTGCAATTTCTTTGGATTTGTTATTTGGATTTTACCTCGGAACTTAGGGGTACTGTTACAAAGTCAGTCAACTGTTTGTCTTCATTTTCACTTGTCGCATTCACTGCTTTACAGGTTTTTAGCCAAGATTGAAGAGTGGGTGTCTGGAGATTCACTCCAGAAAAATTCCCAGAGGTGGGCTAATAGCTTGCTACTTTGTAACAGTTTCTCATAAGTTCCAGAATGATAGCATTTCATTTGCTAATCATGTTGCTTTTTTGTTTCAAGCTGAGTGGTGGTGGATGGACACTGGAGTATCCATTACCATAGCAACACCTGCTGCTCTGAGTCATCAGCTAAGTATGGTCTGCTGTTGTTCTCTCTGTAATATTGCTACCGTGTTTGCAATAATATTGTGAAACCACCCAAGATGATATGACTCAAAAGAGCCAATAAAAATAATTATTGCCTCCTTCAAGTCATATCAATTGGGTGGGTTGGTAGTTGAGATTTAGCCAAATTATCTATAATGGCTCGAACAGTCTAGAAATCTGAGAAGAAGGATAACAATTTTCTGACTACCAGAAGTTTTCCAAAACCTACCAGACCTAAATGAGGTATTTTCTGAAAAAGATTTCGGACTGGAATATCTTTTTATGTGTGAATTGAAATACTATTTTCATTTAACACAAATTTTGATTTTACAATATCGGATCGCAAGGTCATTATTACAAATTGCCTTGGAATCGCAATCCCTCCCCAATAAGCACTTCCAAAATGCCAAAATCGGTTGAATATTTCCTGTGATTTTCATGCGACTTCACTTTCGTGAAATCTTCCAGGTTGTAAGCCCACCCACTATATTCAGTCATCTACTGCCTTGGCCATACCAGTGTTCCTCAGAACAACAGCAATGTACTAACTTCCCTCTTCTGATTTCTTTGTGACATCGGCCTTGCTCCATCAAATACTTTAGTATATTATCCTCCTCATTTTAAGCCATCTACATGTACAGTTTTGTTTAAACTGGGACTAAACAAAAACCATCCTATCACTGAGTACCTGTACGCAAATGCAATGACCAAAGGGGGTGTCGGGGGGGTGGGTGGGGTGTTATTATGTCATTTATTATGATATGATTTTGTTTCGAGTACTGTCTGCCTTAAAGATGGGCATGTGTGATTGCAAGATCGTCTATTTAGGTGCTCTTGTCATGTTTCTGCTATTGTATATCTTGGTTTTTGAACCTGTGCTTCATTAAAAAGGTTTTTTTCTGAAGTGATGATATCTGGTGCTCTATTGTATAATGATCTCCCCGACACCTTTGTTTTACTTTAGCTTGATCTTCACAGCAACCCTTAGCTAGGATGGGATGATAAAATGGTATGTACTTTTAATGACGATCACTGTGCTGATGCCATGGCACATGTACAAACTAAGCACAACAAAGGGATATGCTGACAGGCTCCCCCAAGTGATCATTCTCCATAACAAACTGTTTTTTACTGGTGCTGTGAAGATCAACACTTAGTTGATCTGAAAAGAGTTGGCAGCCACCTAACAAAGGTCCCCGATCAAATGTCACTAACTACAACTTTGTCACACGAACATTTTAACACATATTATTTGTTGAGACGATGTGAGACCGTCGATGTTGAGTACCTGTCGATGTTGAGTACCTAGTTTTGACGGCACACCCCTCAACTTAACAATGTTAGTGACGAGTTTGAATTCCATGAACTTTGTCTCAAGCATCGTCACAACATTTCTTTTGTTTCTGTGAAATGTTGAGGGAGGTTGTTTTGGCTGTTTGACCAGGCCTGGTCACAACATCTCACCATTTGTGACTGTTTTTGAATCGGGCCTTTAGTTATGCATGCAGACATTTTTAGGGGTTTTCCAGGCAATCTTTTCCTCTGTTGGCTAATAATCAAAGCTAACAATCATTAACATGAAATCATGAATTAAAGCGTGAGAAGTAAATATGTCAGCTAATCACCTGTATTGCGTGATTTCAAATGAAGTCTCCTTTTCCCGTTAGTGTGTCAATGCCAAACTATCTTGTGTCATTATTTTGTTTGTTTGAATGGATGTTTTCTACAAACAAATTCCAACTTTGTTTCGAGCTCAACTGGTAGAACAGTGTTGTCAAAATTGGGCCATGGATTGGCTAGAAGTGCCGACCAGAACACAATGATAAAACCTTTTTTCATAAACAGAGCAGAACATTAAAAACATGCCAGACAATGATAATTTGTCTAATTGGCTTGTTCATTGAAAGAAGTTTACCAACCTTTGTTTCTCAATTGAACATTTTCGATTGGTCAATTTTATAAGTGCTTTGCAAACTACCTTGCATTTTGTCAGGTTTACCTAAATAATTTGAATTTACCTGTTATCCCAGCGATATACCCAGCGTATATACTCTAATATTGGTGGGTGGGTGGGTGGGTATGTGGGGGGGGGGGGGGGATGGGGTGTCTATACATTTCCTTGTTCCTGTGTCTGTCGGCTTTTTTCTTCCTGGTTCCTGTGTTTGTCCAGCTTTTAACTTCCCACTTCCTGTTACAGATTTTTTTGAGAACGTTTGTGGAAAAAAAACAACTTGTAAAAACAACAACGATATTGTTTTGTTTGAACTTGAAGGTTCCCCGCCCGATTCTCTGCATATTTTTGTATCCGCCCCTCCCTCCTCTCCGTAAGGTATTTGGTGTCGCCGAGTGAAGATGGGGTATTAAACCTTATTCTTCGAGGGAAACTGCATGTTTAGAAATTTTTTTTTTTTTCCCCACCGTGGAAACATTTGGCCATGTTTTTCCTTAAAAAATTACCATTTAAATAATATTTCTTTGAAGTTCGAGTTATCATGGGTACAGAATCACGCACACTTCACTCTCATCCCGGTGAGTCAATATTTTTTTCACACATGGGCCATCCTGGATTCTGGAACACATACCGTCTGGAATGTGCGCAGTTTGAATTTGGTGTCAATGTCAAGGTTGTTTGTCCGCGGTGAGGAGTTTTATCGCTTTAAAAGCGAAAGTTAGTCGTTTCTGCAATGAGTTTTTCAACGGAACGGTTAAAGTCATGTTTTTATTGTTTTTTATCTTTGGTCGTTTTGGGTGTTATTGGGATTTCTAGTGATTGTACATATGTTCTCGGAATGTTTACCACGAATGCTTCAATAACAACATTCACTCGGCAAGCGCCATGGCCGAAATCTAGAACGCTTAATTATCTTTACACAAACGTCGGACGCAGTACCTGTTCGACGTTTGAGGAGATGACATAATTGTAATTTCTACACATGCAGAAGACAGGAGGAACAAAGTTTCGGTAAACATTTGGTAAAGAACTTGAACATTCAAATGCGAGTGTGTTCCCGGAGAGCGACAACGTTGCACTTGTAAACCGGCCGAAGTCGAAAAAGATTTTTTTTTTGGCTTTTTTCTCGATATTCTATGGGTTGGGACCTGTGGATTACACGCTGACTGGACTGAACTTAAGGGTGTGTTCCGAGGCCTTTTAAACAAACGAGAAGGTAGGAAGCGATCAAGGAAATTTCTTTATATTTATTACGATTTTACGCGAGCCTGTTGCGAGATTTGTGAAGCGAAATTTCGATGTTACCAACGAGTGCGCCACTTGGACAAACTCGCTACATATGTGATATGGAATAATTCCTACAAAGGAGGAACTACCACACGGTGGCTATACAGGAGAAAATTGGACCAGACGCTTAACACCCCCCCCTACCCCGAGAGTTTTTTGAATTGCTCTTCTAATCTTCGGGCGACGAAATCGACAAACGCCGAATTGCTCCGCCCGATTTGACACTGCGGGGATGTTACTACTCGAGCGTAATGTCACGCGAGAGGAGAGAAGATATTCTATTGCAAAGTGCCAGAAAAAACCTCGACAGTATGGCGTATTTTGCGCTTTTGGAGTACCAGCTACACCCTGAAAGTCACATATCTACCACCTTTGAGAGACGTTTGGTTTGAAAATTTCGCCTTCCCCTTTGTTTCAATATGAGTAGGCGAAAGGATACGCGAGCGGGCGCTGTTGTCCTCGATGCTCAAGAATCTTTGTCATCGCGTGCCGGGAGCTTAATCAGTGGGACACCACGGTTGTATTCCGTTGCTAAAGAGCTGTTTTTTGAGAGACTTAACAATTTTAAACGTAAAAGACGAGAAAAAAATGACAGATCGTGAGGTTTTCGAAGTAATTTAAATTCACAAACAGGATATATCGTATCCGGATGTTTATTCATATGCTGTGCTCAAATGCATGGCTTTTATATTTTTTTTCGAATTTTTTATAAGAATTTTATGTGCTTCCTAAAAATAGTTTGTACCTTCTCGAATAAATGAGTGGGCAATTTAATATTTGGTTTTTACATTGTGTTGTGGCATCAAAATAAATAAAAATGGCCCAAGAGACAAGTTCGGTATTTCAATTTAAAATAAATACATTCAATGCAAATCAGTGGTGAGCCTGCAGTGTTGTAAGTGTGAGGTTTTGTTGTAGAAGAAATTAAATTATTGTAAGTATAATATTATTTTACTTTTTCAAAACGAAGAGCTTTATTTTGTAGGTACTGTACTGTACGATAAACATGTAATTATTTTTCCAAAGCCATACATGCCAGTGGGGCCATAATGGGGCAGTAAGTCAATTAAAATAAGACTGAAGATATTGGAATTAAATCCCACTTTTCTTTTATTGTTTAAATATTTCCAAGTCGTAGAGTCATGCTAGCAAACAGGTTAGCAACTGGCAACAAGGGACCTCTGGGATAGAAGCGTTCCGCTAGTCTAGCTAACGAATCCTGTCATGGCGGAACGCTTTAATCCCAGAGGCTCCCTTGTTTTTGTATTCCCTGTCACTGGATAAGAGCAACAAGGACTATTTAAAGGACACCATTGCCTTGGGATTTTTCAAAAATAATATATTTTTTATTATCCAACTTTGGAGGCCTACATTCTATTGAAGTACACATATCAGTTTCTTGAAAGAGTCTTCAGTAAATGAAAGGCTGGTAGCATGAATAATAATAAACTCATTATTTCAGACTGTTCCCTGATTGCCATCTCCTCCAAAAGGATTTCCTCTCTGGTTACCCCTCACGCCTCCCTTCCCTCCTCTCTCAACCACCTCCTTGGGCCACCTCCACTGGCCACCCCTCCCCCATCCTTGGCCACCCCTCCCATCTCTTCCTCCCACCACCACCTGGTGACCAACCGGCAAAAAATAATTAAAATATTAAGTTTTTTGTTTAGTGTTATTTTTGTTAAATTCTAGCATGTATAGCTTCATAATAAACTAACTTGAGGAAAAGAAAAAACAACAATGTACTTTAACCCCCTTTGTAATGGCTCCTTTGCTCCTCTTCCTCCACGGCGCACCTAACACAAAAAACAATCACAAAATAATATTATTACAGTGAATATGACGCTAACCGTTGCCACTCGAACAAAGTTTTTGATCATTTTTGACATCATTTTGATAACTTTTTGGCGACTATTCGGAGGGTTTTCTGTTTGAACTGACCAATCAAAATCCAAGAAGTGTTTGAAGGCGGAGGTGTCGTGAAATTTGAATGGTTTTTGTTTCTAGTCTAGTTCAATTGTGGTGCCACTGAAATGGAACCCATCAAAGTTGTCAAAAAGATGGTCAAAAATTAATCTAAAACTTTGTCGAGTGGCAACGGTAGTGTCATCTTCACTGCAAATTTTATTATAATTTATACTTAATATTTTTTAATATCATGTAGGTGCTACTACTAGTACCAGGGTCATTCAAACAAAATTGACCTAATCACATGAACAGCATGGCAAACAATGAATGAACGCAATCTCAAGCGACCAGTAAAACTGATTGGTTCAAACAACTTTGGTTTGGAATTCAATGTTCGTTCCCTGTAATCTGATTGGTCAATTTCAAGCCCTAGGAGGTTTTCACGGTAACTATCATTTTCCGGTAGCCCGTTGTCGTTAACCTGATGTGTTTGAGAAATAACGAAACCGAAAAACCTATTTCAAAAAAATAATATATTTTTATAATAGTAGTCCCACACTAACAATTTTATTGGTTTTCAGGGGGTAAATAGTTAAATCATGATAACATACCTTAAAGGAACATTCCCTGCATAAATCTGACATTGAAAAGTTGGAACATTTATTTAACATCTGTGACATAACATTTTTCATTAATAATAGATTTCCCAACACTGTATGTTCTTTTTATTATAGCAGACCATAAATAATTCTCTAATATAAGTAGCTAGGTTATACTAACTTGAGTGTCTTTGGTCTCTTGGAGCCTCTGTTCTCTTTTTAAAAGATGGCATTTCTGGTCGATGCTGCATTCGATAATCCTCCACCCTCGATCACAGGTAACCTTGAAAAATTACAACATATATTTTTTAATAATAAATTATTATAATAATTATTATCAAGTGAATATGCAGCATCATAGGCATGCAATTGACATGCATTGCACTGTGTAGGCTATGTAGAGCTCTAGCCAGGCTTTTGGAATGCATTGCGTCCAATGCCAGCTCCAGATTGTTTAACTCATCAGTGTTTTTTCCATGACCTAACTGGACCTCATCGTGACATTGTAAAATTATTAACTTCCAGTCCCCTTGTTGTGGCAGGGAGGCTTGAGTGGCCCTTGCGACCCCCCAGAGCTATGCCGGCATGAGTTTTTTCCATCCTGGCAGGTTCAAACCATAGCCAGATTGGTCTAAGGGAGACAGCAACACTGTTTCCAACCTCCCAGGTTGGAGGCTTTAACAACCCCCCTGTCCCTTGACAAAAAATACAATGTTTACTGAAACCTCCAAGACCTGGCATATAGAGGATGAGTGAGTCAAAGTATAATTTACTTACTTTGCCCATCAATGATCTTGTTGATTTTACATTGTGTTTTGTCTCTGATTTCTCCACTGCTTGTTCTTGTCAACCTTATCAAATCTGTGAAAGAAAGAAAAAATGAAAACCAAAAAGATAGTTTCAATATGGCTGGCGGGCCGTTATTTGGCTTGTCACGCAATGCTTCCCCCCCGGAAGGAGAGCGTTGCGTGACAGGCCAAATAAGGGCGGAAATAGGGAGACTAAGTCCCTCTTGGGAGTGATTTTTATTATTTCATACCCTCCAAGACTTGATTGAGGACAACGTCTGGAGTGGTACAAGGACTTGATGCATAATTTTATTAGTTCAAAATAACTTGAGGTTTCAAACAAAATGAGATAGTTCTTGCCTGATCTTGCTGCAATAAATATCAGGAATGCTAACTGGTGCTGTAACGTAACTGATAGGGATTTTCTTAGAGGGTGAAAAGCTGTGGATATTTCATCCTTCTTAACCTGAAAAAAAAACCCCAAACTGTATGGTCAGTGGGTACACCTTAACAAAAAAGAGACCTTTGTACAATGGATTTGGATACAATACAGTCACTGAAAATACTAAAGTGAAGCACAGAACCTTGGCTCTACCCAGACCAGCCAAAGGATTGAACTGTCACAAATCTAATCTCTTCAGCAACATTGAGCGCCGCCAGGTGTATATTCCTGGTTGAGCTGCGAGTTAATTTTCTTCTACTTTGCTCTGAAAAAAAAAAACTAAAAAGTAAATTACACCACCCCAGACTACAATGACTTTGTGGCTTACAAAGATGGTCATCATCGTGGGTTAAAATAGATTGACAAGACAGTTGTACAGTCTGAGCAATGTTGAGTTGAGTGATGTGAATCGCTCAAAAATGTGAATCAAGCACTGACTAAGTTGTTTCACTAAAGTGAATTCAACAGCCTTGGATCATGCAGTCGCATACAGACGCATAAAATTTCAAAAAAAAGAAAGTGAAAAAAGAACAGATAATAATAATTAATTATTGTTATTTACCCATTGCTTGACACCTAGACTTTTAGTTAAATAATGAAGTTCCAAGATAATCTTTAGGAGCTTTACTTAAGAGTTGCCGCACCTACAAAAAAATAACCACAAGCAAACAAACAAACATTTTTTTAGGAAGCATACATCAGGGAAACTCATAATTAATACATTTCATTCACCAGCTGCCTGAAGCTCATCGGACCATATAACTTACATGTACTACTAACTACTTGATTGAGTGTCATTCCCCTCCCAGAGACATCGGGGGAAAACGCCAGAGAGGCAGATGCCGCACTAGATAAGTATGATGCCATTTCAACACGACATAGCTGCGGCAGGTATCGATGAGGAGGTGGTGTGAAACCTTGGCTGCACTTAGTTTTTTGACAAGGAGGAGGAGAGGGACTGCCCTGATTACTAACCTTGGCCTCTATCTGAGAAAACAGCTCAAACACAGTTGATTCTCTGGTGGGCTGCGACAAATCCAAAGCTACTAAAATTGCTTTTAAACTGTTGCAGGGCAGGACTCACTGCCTGTTAATAGACATTCAGAGGCAAAGGTTTAAATGAATCTGAGTGTGTAATAAAGAAATGCTCACTATTTACTGAGCTAAATATCATTGACTTAATACATTGTCTGATCTGCATCTTGAAATATTTAGTGACAAAAATTTATTAAATATAAAAGGAAATGTAAAAAAATATTATTTAGTTGATAATAACTTCAGTTAGTAGTATAGTCAAAGCTCTCTGAGCGGCACACTCTTGACAAGCGGAAAGCTCTACTTACGGCTGCCCATTCTTCTTTTCCTGTCTCCAGAAGCCCCTCGTTTTTTTCTTTTGAGCCCGCGACACCATGACCAAAAAACGGAGGTTCTGGGAATGAGAACGACGGCCTGCCGTGACAAAGCTCTGTTTGAACTCTAGCTCATACAAACTCTGTATTTACACATTCCTGTAAGCGGCCAGCTCCAGTTGCGGACACTTTTTTCGCTTCCCGAGCTTCAACTGTACTTAACGTGATCATCGATCTCCATTTTATTGTCTTCTACCCTCCAATCATCACGCACTGCTTGAAGTTCTGACGTCAGATAGTCTGATGTGGTAGTGTAAAGAATATACATCATCAAAATGATACATTTTCAATATTGATAAACGGTTTAAAGATATAGCATTCTACTAAAACAATTAATAGTACTATTTTATCAAATTAAAATTGATTTTAATAGTTACCTAATAAAAAGCAGCCTGTTGGATGGGGATACAAGGCCATTCACCTCCCAGAAGCTGCGAATGAGGACAACCTGGTTATAGACAAACATTTCGAAATTTTTTTTAAGAATTCACTTTCAAATGAAAGCATAATGCTTAAAATTAATATTATTCAGTTGATATATATCAACAAATGTAACGATAATCTAGCATCTTCACACACATTGCAGGCCTATAATTTATCTAGCATCTTTGCACGCAATGGCGGACCTATTAACTCTAGATTATTGTCAAAGCTGATCCAACTTACCCAATTCATTCAAAATCCACTCATTTCCATTCTAAATGTTTCCTCATCCTCTTTTTCTATTAAAACAAATAATAAAATCAAAGCACTTGAGCTTACTATTGCATGGAAATTTTGACAAATATTATTAATCCAAATTTTGCTTGCATAATGATTACTATGAGTACCTGAAACATGTTCTTGTACATTGCAAAGACACTTCAAGTGTTTCTGCCAACCAGACACACACGGCCATGAATTCAGGTGTAAGGTTTTTCTCCTTGCACTGCAACTGTCAATGAACCCTCCTCCAAAAGTGCGCCATTAAATCTTCCGTAAAGAATTTGTCAAATAAATTTCACACAAAGAAACAGTTAGAAAATGCAAAAGATCAAGCTCTGTTGCACAAAATACTGTAAAAAAAAAAATTGGACTATTTTACTGTTCAAATCAGATCAGCTACATTGTAGAAAAACGCGCGCATGAAGCTTTGTTCGAAATTAAAGTTTCAATAAATTTTTATAGATTTTTATCCATGAACCAATACCGAATTCTGACTCAAAACTCACCCAAGGTCTTCTAATGCATCCTGAATATCACTTTCCATGTTGAAATAACACAGAATGGGCTTTTTAACTGGTAAAAATCCCTTCAAAGCGACCTCGATTTATCACGATTTTCTAAAAGTTGCCAGGCGTTTCATCCGCAACTGGAGTCTAGTCCTCCTCGGACAATCGAATCAACGCATTCGTTGCAACAGTAACCGCTGAGCCAAATGACTGTTTTTCTGTGACAAGGCAAAAAAATCCAAGATGGCTTCCCAAGCGGGTTTGAAAGAAGTTGTTTCACTCTATCAAACTCTGATAAAGGAGTGGAATAGAAAACCTGTCGACCTTGAAAAGGGTTGGGAAGCTTCTTTCTGGAATGAAGGTAAGTGAATTTTTTGTACGTTTGTTTCCAAATTCCAGTGGAATTATGGCACATGGCATGACAGCATTCAGAAAATTTACAAGAGCTTAAAAATTTAGAAAGCTTATGCTTTATTGTATTCTTGAAATCTTTATTTTCAATATTCTAAAAAGTCCGTTCTTCCACGACGTGCCACTGGGCTATTTTACTATAAATTGTAACTGGCTTGATTGTAGTTTAATTAATAAATAAGCTTAAGCTTATGTTATGGTTTAGATTTGGTTTTGAAAGCTTAATTTAAGCTTATCTCTTTTTTTTTGTAGATGGCTTTGATTCAGTTCTCATTCTTACCCACCTCATCATCCAAACCAAGTCCACAAGAACTCCTCTTAGCAAGTAAGTTTTAAGATCATTTGACAGGCTCTGACTGTGATTGTGTGGTTCCAGAAAATATCCATACCCCCCACAAAAGGATTTTGGGTTTGAACCCCCTACCCCTACTCCTAGAAATTTCAGTGTTAGCTTCATATTTTTCTTTAAAAATTTTGGCCTTTGAGACTCCCCCCCCCCCCCCCCCCCCCCCCCCCTATGGCGCTTTTTCGGGTTCAAAATTCAAACGTGTGAATTTACTAAAATTTGAATTCGTCAAAGGTCCAAATTCATCGAATACGTGGATTGAATTTACCTAATTTTTAGAAATATTGAATTCATTGAACTGTTGAATTCGTCGAGACACTAAATTATGTTGATAAAAAAGTTGAATTCATCGAACTATTGAATTTATCGAAACCTGGAATTCGTAGAAGATTTAATTTCGTTGAACCATTGCATTTATCGAACTATCAAATTCATCGAACTTCTGAATTCAAATAAATTCGTTCAACCCTTGGATTCATCGAAGTCTTGAATTCATCGAACTATTGAATTCATCGAAACACCCGGGTCTAGGTCCAGTCCTTCGCGTCCATCGAAGCCCCACAATCCCCTGCGACAGGCGAGCCTCTTCAAAATGGCGGACGCGGCCGAATCTGACTCGTCCCAGTCGTCTCTCTTGTCTCCTGTTAATATTAACGAGAAGAGAAGACCTTTGTTGGGAGTCGCAAGTCGCGGGGGATGCTGGGAAGGAGGACACTGTGGACTTTGCGATTTTCCGATTGCAGCAGATAAACCGCCATCTTGTACAATCTGATAAGTTCAACGAAGTCATGCACTCTATATCAGCTGTTATACTAACCATGGCCCTCTTGCAGCTTATGTGCCTAGAGGTGTTGCAGGAAGACCGAAATTCGATATTCCGCAAGAGCAGCTGCAATATCTGATCGACTATGAAATCTCTATGACAAAGATAGCACAAGCCTGGGAGTATCGAAGAGTACTATAAAGCGGCGTGTTCGAGAATATGGTATCTCAATCACAGGCTTCCCAAGTTCGTGATAATTTTTTTTTATGAATAAATTACTCTTGTTTATGTAAGCGCTCAGAGTGGAACGTGACTCTCTGAATTAAGTGGTGTTGTGTTACAATGTCGGCCGTGGGAATTTGAGCGCTCTACAAGACGTTGCATGGCGATCGAAACAGCGTTTAATTAAGCGTTCGATATGGTAAATTTTTGTCGTATATAATTTTTTTATAAAAGAAGTAAATGAACTCACCTTGTCTGGTTTCTGTGTAGCTTTTGGGCTATTTAGGCGTTTTTTGGGCGATTTTGTCATTCCTGTCCTAGCCTTGACTGTTTGAGCAGCCTTGACTACATCTACGCTGTTTCGATCGCCATACAACGTCTTATAGAGCGCTCAAATTCCCAACGGCCGACATTGTAACACAACACCGCTTAATTCAGAGAGTCACGTTCCACTCTGAGCGCTTACATAAACAAGAGTAATTTATTCATAAAAAAAAAATTATCATGAACTTGGGAAGCCTGTGAGTGAACTAGATACATTGGTCAGAGACATCCAGAGAGAATTTCCAAACGCCGGTTATCGTAGAATACATTCTCAGCTCAGTAATAAGCCGCTCTGCACACTCTCGCAATATATTTTCCATGTTGTAGCCAAGCACCTCGCCTGTCGCAGGGGATTGTGGGGCTTCGATGGACGCGAAGGACTGGACCTAGACCCGGGTGTTTCGATGAATTCAATAGTTCGATGAATTCAAGAGTTCGATGAATTAAGCGTTCGATTTTAGCTTCTGTGAATCCGAGTTTTCGATGAATTCAAGACTTCGATGAATCCAAGGGTTGAACGAATTTATTCGAATTCAGAAGTTCGATGAATTTGATAGTTCGATAAATGCAATGGTTCAACGAAATTAAATCTTCTACGAATTCCAGGTTTCGATAAATTCAATAGTTCGATGAATTCAACTTTTTTTATCAACATAATTTAGTGGAATTTAGTGTCTCGACGAATTCAACAGTTCAATGAATCAATATTTCTAAAAATTAGGTAAATTTCTATGATTCGATCCACGTATTCGATGAATTTGGACCTTTGACGAATTCAAATTTTAGTAAATTCACACGTTTGAATTTTGAACCCGATAAAGCGCCATACCCCCCCCCCCCCCTCAGAATTTCCAATGACCTTCCTTAGGGTGGGTATGGAACCTCACATTTGTATGTACATGTACAGTACTGTGCTTTAGTTAATGATTGCTGTATATGTACTGTATTGTTCCTAGGAGATGCATTAGAAATTGGTGTCCAGTGGAGTATATTGAAGAAGGATATCCCTTCATTTGAAAGATATATGGCCCAGCTGAAACCTTACTACCTTGATTACAAGTAAGAGTTGTTTGTAATAGTAATTGGACTGAGTGCAATCTCGTTCCCAGAATCCTTGTTACCCCGTAAATAAAAATATAAAATTTTTACAGTTGAAGCTCTCTGAGCGGACACTCTTGTAAGCGGACAGCTCTACTTAATTACACTAACAGCCGCCTTGACAAAACCCTGTTTGAACTCTAGGTCGTACAAACTCTGTATTTACACATTCCTGTAAGCGACCAGCTCCAGTTGTGGAAACTTTTTCTGCTTCCTGAGGGTGTCCGCTTACGGGAGCTTTGACTGTAATTTTTATCCATAATCACTTTTATTTTTAGGGGTACCCTGGAAGAATCTGCTTACATGTTCCAGCTTCTTGGTCTGAATTTGCTGTCTCTTCTTGCACAGAATCGACTTGCAGAGTTTCACACAGTAAGTAAAATCATTCAGTGGTTATCATAACCAATGGCAAAAATAATAACAAATACATTCAATGGTATTTCATCATACCGACATGGTATAACATGCAAGTTACAACTAGCAGTTGGCAATGTAAATTCAAACTGAATACGGACTGAAATAATTCTGTCTGAGGTATCAAATATTAAAATTAATTAAATTAGTCATCATGTCCTTCTCCCTGTGTGGGGAGTAGGGCAGGAATAAAAATTATAATGTAAATTACCAAATGGTACAATCAGCCCCCACAAAGACTACACATAATGCTCTTATTCACAGTCAATTTTTTGTTCAACAGGAACTGGAGCTGTTGCCTGCTAAAGAACTGCAAAACAGTGTGTATATTAAACATTCTGTCTCCCTAGAACAGGTATCAATCAAAATCATGAATGTACATTGTACATTTTTGTATTTGTACTTTAATTATAAGTAGAACGTGTTACATTGATATGTTGTGGTTTAAATTTATTTTTGGTTTAAAATTTTTTCAAACCAGTTTGATTTTTATTTTCCTTTGTTTCAGATTATGGTAATGAATATTAAACAAAGGAAAATAAAAATCAAACTGGTTTGAAAATTTTAAAACCAAAAAAAATTTGAACCACAACATACACATGAAATAACCCATGAATGCGCCACTTTCGGTTTGTATTATAAATTATGTAACATTCCATTTTCTTTTCCATACAGTACCTTATGGAAGGGAACTACAACAAGGTATTCATTCTTTTGATCATGTTTTGGCAGCTCGTACATATTTCCTTATAATCCTTATGATTATTTTTTTCTTCTTTTGTTTTTGTAGGTTTTCCTGGCAAGAGGGAATGTACCAGCTGACAACTATCATTTCTTTATGAACATTCTTTTAGATACTCTTAGGTACAGTAAACACTGGGAAATATTAATATTAACATAATTTATTTTGCGCTTTCAGATAAATATTATAAAATAGCTGCCCGTCCATCTGACTGTGTGTCTGTCTCATCTGACTGTGTGTCTGTCTCATCTGACTGTCTACCTTTCTCATCTCTGTCTGACTGTCTCATGTCTGTCTGACTGTCTCATGTCTGATCTGTCTGTCTCATGTCTGTCTGACTGTCTATGTTTTGCTTTTTCTGTCTTTGTCCAATCTTGAGACCCAGCTTATTTTTAGACCTTCCCCTTTTCCCAGTTGAGCTCTCATTCTATCAATCAATTTTGTCTTTGGTCTCAGACTTTTTTTCTTAATTTATTGTCACTTCAATACAATAGGCCATTTCCGAGTTGCCTGCCCTTTTGCCTCTGTTTCAAAACGAGTCCTGGTGCACAACCTTTCATATGGAAATGAGTTTTACCTACACGTTTACTATCTCATTTTCTTATGAAAGGTTGTGCACCAGGACTCGTTTTGAAACAGAGGCAAAAGGAAACTTGGAAATGGTCTATTGACAAGTGCATGGTTTTTTTTCAGGGATGAAATAGCAGCATGTACAGAGAAAGCCTATCAATGCATATCCTTTCCAGAAGCGACCAGGATACTGTATTTTGAGAGTGAAAAAGATATGAGAGCTTTTGCTGAGAAGGTATGGTACATACAAATGTTACAAGTCAAGTTTTTTTTTTTTTTTAATTTATTTTTTATTGCAATCAAAGACATAACTTACATGACTACGCTTACACTATATAACTTGTAGTACAGTACTGACAAGTCAAGTTATTTGCAGTTTTTGCTGCCAGGACTAACTAAAGGTGAAGTAGCAATACACAGGTGTGTTTGTTTAATGACCGTGTCTTTTTTCCTTTGCTTACATTTAGCGAGAGTGGACTTTAAAGGAAGATAAGTACTACTACTTTGTGCCGGAGACTGACAAGGAAACGCAGCAAGAAATTCCTGCTTATAAAATGATACAGCACATGCTTGAGTACGCCAAAGAATTAGAGAGAATAGTTTGACAGAATAGGTGCCAACAAGGGCTTGTTTGTACAGTACTACACTTTTGTATTTCACTTCCAGTGAGTGATGTAAGTTAACAGATCAAATACAATATAACTTGATGCGAGGGTTGATGTTTGACTTGCTTTATTTCAATCAATCGTGTTAATTTTTATTGTACATGGTTCCAGAAAATATCCATACCCACTCCATGGAAGGTCTTTGGAAATTCTGAGGGGGAGGGGGGACTCAAAAGCCAACATTTTAAAAGGAAAGTAGGAAGCTAAATTGGAAATTCCAGAGGGGTGGGGGTGGGGGTTCAAATCGAAAATCCTTCCATGGGAGGGGGGGGGGGGTATGGATATTATTTTAATGGAACCACACATTTCAATCTTGTTAATTTTAACTACAAATTTAACATATTATGTGAGTATTTATTCCACACAAGCAAGGTACTCAATAACAGGTGTTTTTTTTTTTATAAAATACCATTTTTATTTTTATTGATTTTAGAAACCTCAGTCTACAAGTTCATTAATTTATTCTGTTCAGTCTCCAGCTCAAAAGATCAATTCTCCTTCGTTATTTTCATACATTTCTTATAATGTTGGTACTGAGAATGTGGTGTTTCATCAAGACAACATTCCCTCGCTAGTTGATGACATTCTGTATTATTTCCCATCACCTGCAGGTCTGTTTAAAGATTCCCTCTTTTTTATTACATCCTTGATTTTCAATTCTAACTGAATGGCATGTTGTCCCTCGTTATCTTTTTCCAGTACACCGTTCAAAATCTGCCAACGCTAAGAATAAGCAATGTAGAACTTCTTGGAAATTTTGAAGATCATTAGGTGACTTCGTTAATAATGGGACGGTATAGCAATACACACATCAACAACACGTCCAATGCAGTATCCACCTGCGGGGGAAAACATTCACTGAAGTCAAGATACTGTGCTTATCACATGGCAACTTTGCTCTATTAGTTACCAAACCAATCTGTGACATGATACTCATGCTCACACTTAAGCACCCAAGTCTAAATAATGGACACTGGGGAAGTCTGCCCTCTTTTTCCCTTAATTCGCTCTCCCACTTTTTCGCACATTCCCACTTAGTATTAAAGAGCCTGGAACAGGTTATAACTATCAGTGGAAAGAATAATTTATGTAATGTCAACACAATATTTGTTAAATCATTTTACCTTGTTCATAAGCCTTTATCTGGAATGAATTGCTTGCTCCTTGGATGTCTCCATAAATCTCAATCACATTCTCAAATAGGATAAGGATTTCTTTCACGGCATCAATGACAAAATTGACACAGTTTCCTATAACAAAACAAGAGTCTCGTGAAGTAAGGTGACTTTAGTTGCACTGGATTTGAGTGAATTTTAATTATAGGGAAATTCAAAACTACACTTGCCAAGGGGTACTTGACTTACATTACTTTCCCCTCCTCCGGTGGGGAATAGGGCCAAGGGATGTGTACATGCATGTCTTTATCTGAGGGCTCAGCCCCAACAAACCAACTACTTAGAAATTCTCACTCATTGACAAATCTAACCCTAGCAGTAATGCGGGATGTTTGTTACACTTGAACCAGCTAGTTATATGGCTTTAGCTCTTGTAGCTCAGTGGCAGAGCATCTGACCAGTGTGCGGAAGGTCATGCAGCCCCTGTAGGTTTGAATCCTGTTAGGGGAACTCAGAATTTTTTTTCCGAGCAGCTTGTGTCACTGACAGAATAATTATTAATATCTTTCTCATACACTCACATAATTTCTAACATGTTACCTTCTACACAGTTAATGAAATCCTTGGCTATCTTCTCAAGTGCTTTAGCAATATCAGTCTCGCCACAATCTTCAAACGCCTTCACTATGTCCATAAGTGCTGTACCAAATAACTGTAGTCCTTTGAAAATGTCATTGTTTTGGAAGGCAGCAAACGATTCCTTGAACAGTGCCACTGTGTGATTTCCGTCTTCTACACATTTCTCAAAATTGAAGCCCTCTTTTCCCAGTCCAGCGGCTATCCCTCGGTATACCTGAACCCATTCCTTGTCTGCTGTGGCATTGAATATGGTAAGGGAAGAACTCACGGCATCGAAGAATCTCTTATTTACCCTGGGAGATTATTGATACCAAAATTATATCTTAATTAATCTGAAGAAATTTGTATAAGCATCCGTTTCTGGCTAAAGAAATTGCTTCTCAGAGAGAGGGGTGTTATTTAATAAAACAATGCTGCAGTAGTTCTAGAGGTGGGAGGCTTAAAGGAAGGATTGTGGAGGGGGACTTATTATAGAGCTTTCATACTATAGATTGAGTTACTAATTACTAAGTTTATATTTCAAGTCAATTATTTTTATTGCATTGTTACTGAACAGTAAGTATATTTTACTTACAGGTAACGGTAATCATATTTGCCATTAGGGAGGTATGACTTAAACGTTAGAGAGCCTTTAGGTATTGCATCCTTGTTTGGGTTCTGTCCCCCTCCAACATAGTAGTAGTCCACATACATGTGGTTATCAGCACCAGATGGGTACACACCTTAAAGAGGACACACAAGTCAGAGAAATTTATGAGGTAAAGCTACACTGGGACCAAACTGACCCACACTGCCGGAGCTTATCCCGGTTTCCTTAGCATGAAGCCGACTAGGAGTATTGCTACTCCCCTGGATTGCAAGTTATGCTCCAGAATTTTGTCGCCGGTAACCCATTTATACTCCTGGGTGGAGAGAGACACTGTGAGAGAACTTTAAATGTCTGGCCCAAGAACACATTGACCCTGACTGTCATCGCTCAAACCTGGACTGCTCCACGATCCAAAGTCCAACTCGCTAACCATAATAGGTCACTGCGGGAATTAAGGGTTAACCAACCCACCCACCTATCCAGTCCTTGTTGGTGGCCTCGTCAACTGGTACTGTCCAGGAAGCAGTGACTGGACTTCCAAATGGTACATTTGATGCTGAGAGGACCAGGGACCGATTCTGTTCAACCACATCAACATCATCAGCGGCACTTAGCTACAAAAACAAAAAAGTCTTGTTAAGCCGTCAAGTGTCCGTATTTTACTGAACTGTAATTATTGATTTTGACAATTTTTCTGCCTCATTTCTGCCAATCAGAGTGCATGTTTTAATTTATGGTGTTGTATTTTCTATTTTCTAAATGTAACGGTAATAAAATTGAACTCACAGCATATGCAGCCCACCATCCTTTGTCATCATTCATGATGGTGGGATGACTGGCTATGGCTGATGCAGGGCGACCAACAAATTCCCATGAGTTCCACACACCACCACGCTCCAACTCCCACATGTGCCACAGGCCACCTTCTTTGCCAACTGTGAAGACCTATGATTACATTTAAATGATAGCTGTATGACTAAATTGTATTTTATAAATTAAAATAAATTGAAGTGGTATACAGAAAGATGTTTATAATCAGTGACATATAAAGCTACTTGAGGAAAAAAGAATTCCGAGTTCTCCCAGCAGAAGTCGAACCTACATGTATGACCTTCCACACACTGGTCAGATGCTGCTGTACTGCTGAGCTACAGGACACTCGAGTCTCCTGCACTCTCATACCCAGTCTTCATTCCCCTTGACCAAGCGTTTCATCAAGCTTCAGCCGCAGTAAGGAGTGAAGACTCGAGGTACAAGATTGAGTCTCCTGTAGCTCAGTGGTAGAGCATACATATTTTTAATGCAGACACTTTACCTCAATTCCAAGATGTATATTAGCCCCTATACTCAAAGGGTTGGATGAGGGAACTGCAGCAGGAATTGTGTTACTAATCTTGTACCAAACACTCCACGTGCACCACCCCCATGGGTTTGGAACCTTGTCACAGGTTGTTTGCCATATATGGTGTAGATAGCCATCGTTTCCGTAAATAAACACATTGAGAATGCCATTGAAGACACTGTGGCTCATCTGGTGCACAACTGGGGCATGCTGGGTTTCAGGGGCACCATATCCAGTTTCGTCCCACGACACCCATTTTGTTGGATCTAATCATTTCAATAAACGAAATTGATAATAATTTTGTTTTTCTTATAAATGAAGCAGATTGGTCACATGAGAATTCACATGCAAAACAGACTGTCCGACTGTCACCGACAAACTGACCAACTGACTGTCACCGACTGACTGTCACTGACTGACTGACCAACTGACAGTCTGATTGACTGTAGTGACAAACGGAGACTGTCATTGACTAACTGACTGAATGACTGACCGACTGATTGACTAACTGACTGACCGACCAACCGACTGTCACTGACCAACTGACTGGCATGGTTGACTGATTGGTTAATTGACTGATTGATGATTTGATTGACATCCGATTTTAATCAATCAAAAAAATTATAATAAATTATTTTGTAAGTAAAATTATTATATTATTACCTGTTTGCCAAGTCCTGTACATCTTGTTATTTTCCATGATAGCAAATGCTTCCAAATACTAGATACAGAAAAATATATACCATTGCCAGAAATAAATAAAAAATAATATAAAAAACTCCACATGAAAGTCGTACACGATCCTGCCTTCAGCAGTTCTTGGACCACTAGTGTGTTACATGTATGTTGTGTACCTTTGAAAATCCATTCAAAGCAACGGCCACATCTGACTTTAATGACACAGATGATCCACCAATCAGAGCCCAACCTGACCAATTGCCATTCACTTCCTGTGCCCAGTAGAGATGGGAGGCTTTTGTCACAGATCTTGAGAAGACAGTCAGCTTTTTCTGATAATTCAACACTGACAAAGTATCTTTCCCATTCAGTGTAACTCCTATAAAAATAACGTCATTACAAAATCAATGTAACTATAAATGCAAAATGTTAAATATCTTACTAAAATGCTTTTAATATGACTACATTTTTATCATATGAATATCAAATAAAATTAATTGAAACAATATTAATAGCACACTTGCATGACGTGTCAATTGACTACAACTACAGTCGAACCTACACTAATCGACACCTCCGATCCCGTAGGCGGACACCTCTCATAAGTAGACACTTAGTTACGTGTATGTTCCCAGCTACATGTACAAACAATAAATTTTTAACCTCCTATAAGCAGACAGTCACCTATTTTAAGTGGACACTTTACCTGGTCCCAAGGGGTACAAGTCCACTTATGGGAGGTTAATTTACTGAGAGATTTGACCCACAAAATTCCATACTGATGGCATGGCACTACAGTCAGATCCGACTGTCATGAGCTTATACCTATCTCTGTAGAGCTCATGTCATATCAGTATTTTTTTCTCAGGTCAAATATCGGAACTCTCTAGCAGAGAAAGAATTGAGTGCGGAAAGAGAGATGTTTGTTTATATGGAATGGAATATAACAGTTTTATATAACAGTTATATAAACAAACATCTCTCTTTGATTTCCACAAAATAATATCAGTTACTGATATCAGGCACACCTGCTTCAAAGGGAATCTTAGGACCATCAAGGGCAAGCCATTTTCCAAAATCAACCAATTTGTCAGCATCTTGTTTTTTATAGTAAACTTGTCCGTCGTCACACAAGCAAAACACGTTGGTCTGATTGTTGGCGTCATGTGCTGCAACAGGGTTTGAAATTACCGATTTCCCCTCAGGAGAGCCCATGTCTTGCCTGAATATTATATGTGATGAAAAAATAAATAAAAACAGTTCAATGAAATAATATTTTTTTCATAGTTTCATTCATATTGATCAGGTACATATTACTTGCCCAAGCAATTTTCCAGTAAACCTGGATTGGGCAGGCATTCGGCAATGTGTACAAGAGTTAAATTCACAGTCTTAACATCCTCTGTTTGTGTGATAAAGCACAGTCAACCACACAAGTAGCCTGCGTCGCAGACGGACTTGACCGCCGGACATTACCGGAGGTCAAGTCCGTCTGCGACGCAGCTACCACACAAGCAGAGCATGGTAATTAAGCCTGTGGTACATTTAGTAACAACAGAACATTTTTTTATAAATATTGTTTTTACAAAGTACACAGCAATCCTCTCTCTCTCTTTAATCTGAAGGGTATATTTTCTTTCGCCAGGTATAACCCCCACCCTAGCCTGCGAACGCAGACGTATTTTCCCGGCGGGGGAAACTCGAGCCGGAAATACGTCTGCGTTCGCAGGCTACCCCCACCCCTCCCCCGCCCCAATTTTGAAACCCATCCAAAGGCTTGCCAAAGGCCTGTATAAAAGAGAACAAGACTGCTTTTAGATTTTGAGATTTCGTTCCTTAAATTAGAGGACTTACCAACTTGACCATTTTCCCTTTAAATACTGCTTGTATCTCAGTTTTCCTTCGTTTGTGTGGAAAGCAAAAACAAACTCCACTGGAGGCCGCATGTTCTCCAGAACAGCCAGACGATCTTCCATGGCTCCTTTCGACGTTTCCCGTGAATGGGACAGAAATGTACTTGTGTACATTGTTAACATGAAAAGAAAAAGTATCCGCGAAGAAGTCATGATTATCGCTCAATTTCTCAGAAATTAAACGCAACAGTGAAAGCACAACGAAATAAACTTGTATAACCGGAAGTCTGTGTCACGAGACTTTGTTGTGACAGGACAATCTCGGGCTCTGGGGCCGAGATTGACCACAGGTAACCCAGAGAAGTCCCAGGCCCCTTGCGCACCCATTCACCAAAAGACGCAAAAGCAGGCGATACATTTTTAGGCGGTGTAAAAATTTTCGTGCGCGCGCTCGCATGGTCTCCCACTCGACCTAGGGCCTGAGAAAAATGAGGGACTGTTCGTAGTCTAACCCAATAACGGCTAAGAATGAGGCTTGATATTTAAAAAAAGTTCAGGAAAATATTTGCAGAAGATGTGTAGTACCTCCATAATAAATATAAATACAACACTGAAAAGATAAGAGACCCTTTCGAATCAGTCAATTAACGAACATGCAGTTAAATTAGAAACTGCAGGTGCGTGACAAATACAGAAACAGTAGTTGTGGCCTCTGGGTTAGTGCGCGATTCCCTCAGGAAGCCAATTGAATGCGCCGAGCACAAGAGCACCCTGGGTTTAGGGATGAACCATTTTTTTTTTTTTGACAATTTTTGACAATTTTTCTGAGCTCGAATTTTTTTTTCCGTCTAGAGTTTGTGCACGAATTTTTTTTTCACCTTTTGCTTGTGAGTGAGTGAGTGAACTCGCTTTGCACGATTTTTTTCTCGACTTTTGCTGTGCAGGAATTTTTTTTGGTAATTGCCCACCCCCCCCCCCCCCCCCCCTCAAAATAAAATGGTCCATCCTTATTAAAACCATCTCAGTACGTCACATTTTCAATTTACAGTTAAGGGGGAAAACTGATATGTTATCGGTAAAAACTGTGAAAAAACATAAAAAGCTCATTTCCAGGGTGACTTCAGGTGTAATTGTCAATATTTGTCTCAGGTGCTAACAGCTTCTAAATTAAAACTGCAGCAGAAAATAAACATTCACGCCATCGGTGTAGTGCTTTTATGAAAAGCGGCAGGGTGCACTTCAATGGTTTTCCCAGCTTGTAAATGGTCTTTTAAGAATAATTTCGAATTCATTTACAATAGCCTTGAAAACAGGAAATTGCATCCAGTAGTGGTATATTTTACTTGGGTACACAATGACTCTTGCCGCAAAACTACTCAAATTCAGATCTTTATTCCTCTACCTCTGGTTCGCAACTACACGAAATCTCTGTCGAAATGTCTACCCAAACAGCGCTTCTATCTGGATTTTACTCCAAACACGAGCTTCTCGCGGCAGCCCTGATTGAAATCTGCCTTGCGTTGGTCGGGAACATTTGGAAACTGCTTGGTTTGCCTGGCGATTTTGAAAAACACTACTCTTCAAATCGCCGCGAATTTCTACATGCTTTCACTAGCGATTGCCGATCTTCTTGTCACGGCTATCCTCGTAACCTATGCGGGCCGCGCAACATTTCGCCTTGTACAATGATGAATTCGTCCAGGAACCGGTTATTCACGCGCTCGGTTTCGTCGGCAGAGTCACGATTCTAGCGTCGATTTCCAGTCTAGCTGTTTTAACCATTGATCGTAGGATGGCCTTGAAGCATCCATTTAAGTATCGCTCTGTTATAAGGTACGCCAAAGGGCGCGCTGTTAAGACTGTTTTGGCGATTTGGGCGTTTTCGCTAGTCTTCACCAGCCTTACTCTTATCCCTGGTGTCACAGATGAAGTGTTTCTTATAGGATTCGCTTCGTTTGTTTTAACTGTCACTGCAATCATTATTTTTGCTTACGGTAATATCTTCTTCATTGTGCGCCGTTCCGCTCGTTGGAGAGAATCAGCATCGTATTCTTATTACGCTAAGAGAAATAAGATAGTGCCATGCGATTCACTTAAAGTTAGGCGCACAAATCTTTCGAAAGTGGTGCAGAAAGACTCGGAAAATATGGCCTCCATGGCTAGCACTCAAATGGGTTCAAATCGTACAAAAGAAATTGACGTGGAACAGATCAGTGATCATACCAGCAAAATGAGGCGAGTGATGCTCTCCGGATACACACAATTTGACAAGTTTCGATTAAGAATGACACGAAAGGAAGCAGGAACGTTTCCCGCAAAGGAAAGTCGTATAAACGCAGCAGATATAGGCACGCAAAGCAAGCAAAAACTGCGCTGTGAAAACACTCAGACTGACGCGTTTCAATTATCGCAATTAGATTGGAGATTAATAAAAAATCCTCAATCCAGTAGTAGAGAAAAACATGATTTGAAACGCACAAATACCGCAGAAATAGATCTAGAGCAAGGCAATGGAAGGAAAACGTCTCGAAAAACGCACACTGGGCGCATGCCGCTAAAGTTAAAACGCGTCTCACTCGCAGATAGGACGGAGAAAAAACACTGGCAAGGCTTCCAGCGTCAAGAGTGGTAAACTTGATTTAAACTCACGCCGTCGTTGGAAAATATGTCCAAACGCGTCTCAACCGCAGATACAACGCAGAATAAACGAGGATCTGGCTTTAGGCTGCAACAAAAGTAAACTCAATCAGGATCGCTCGTTTAACGCTGAGATTGAACCACGCTGTTCGTGGAAAATGAGGAGGAAATTACAGCCGAAGGGCAACCAAATAAACCCAGCTCGGGCATCGAATACCGGAATAAAATCAACACAGCCTCTTTATAACAGTAGTGTTGGAAGTAACGCCAGCCTAGAGTGCTCACGTGATCAAGAGGTAGACCCCTGCAGCTCTAACAACCTGGAAATTCGCCGCGAAATTCCCACCGTGCCGCCGAGGCTTGGCGCGAGTCCTGACACGAGTACTGGTGCGAGTCCTGGCGCGAGTCCTGGCGCGAGTCCTGGCGCAAGTCCTGGCGCGAGTCCTGGCGGGAGTCCCTCGCGGCAAAGTGAACGTCAACGGGAATTCAAAATTGCCAAAACAACAGCTATTATTATGATCTTATTTATTCTCCTTGTCCACCCGAGAATAATTCTGATTATTTACAGTTTGTCTGCCGAAGCGACAAAGGTGCAATCTGCTGATGCAAGACTTTGGATAAGAATTTTGCTGTACTCTAATTCTGTGGTGAACCCTTTTCTTTACAGCTTACGTCACCGTGAAATTTGGCGGGAGTTTTTGAAGTTGTTTGCGTCGTGCACTGGTACTTGTTATAAGGGACAGTCTGTGCGCGTGGCATGACGCAGGAACTAATGTCGTCTGTTCGGAGCTGTAGGCCTGTCCCGATTGTGCTCGTAAATTGCTGAAAAGTTGCTAACTGGAATGCCAAAAAGTTGCTAAAAAATTGCCAAAAATCCAAAAAGTTGCTACCTAAATTTCAAAAGTTGCTACCTAAATTTCTTGATATTAAAAGCTTTATTTTTCGATTTAATTTTTTTTTTAATTTAAAATTTTTTTAATTGTATGTAGATAAACATTCAATAAATTCGCATAAATTGAAGTTTCCTATCAAATTGTTCACTGTTTAGTTGTGCTTGATATGTGCTGTGTAAACCTATATTTTGCTCAAAAGTTGCTCAGAAAGGCGAAACTTGCTCGACTGGGTTGCTAGAACTGTAAAAAGTTGCTCCAAACGCCAAAAGTTGCTCAAAAGTTGCCGAGCACAATCGGGACAGGCCAATTTTCAATTCATTTTTATTCACACTTATTTCGATTACAATAAATTATTAACAATCATAAGAAGAAGGAAAAAAGGAAAAAGGACAGAGCAAGTATGAATCAAATAACATTTGTTAAGGGGGAAGTGTGTAGTGGCCAAAGGAGCAAAGCTTTCGAGTTGGCCACTACCCCAGTGCAGTTACAAAGAGAGGAAATAAA
Organism: Desmophyllum pertusum; assembly: GCA_029204205.1. Taxonomy (NCBI): domain Eukaryota; kingdom Metazoa; phylum Cnidaria; class Anthozoa; order Scleractinia; family Caryophylliidae; genus Desmophyllum; species Desmophyllum pertusum. The sequence continues at coordinate 421,869 of MU826355.1, forward strand.
ATTCATACAGATAAGGCTCTAGTCGATATTACAAAGATATAATTAAAATGACAAATATAAACTATTTACAGCATTTATAACCTATTTATGTCTGACTGCCAAGAAGGAAGAGTTTATATTCATTCTTAAAAGCGTTATGAGGCAGACACTTAATCTCAATTGGTATTGTTTCCCAAATTTTTGATGCCATTACTCTAAATCTTGCAAGGCCATAGTTAGTTCTGGAGGCTGGTCTGTACAGGTTTTGATTAGTGGCATACCTGGTGTTATAGTTATGAACTTCAGAAGCAGGTAGGACCAGATCATAGAGAGCAGGAGGTGTTTCTTTTTTTAGGTATTGTATTTTATGTACGAGGGAGCCAATTTTTAATTTAGAAAACGTTCTTTAGCTTTAAGATTTCTAATAGTTGCGATAATGTTTCCAATTTTTCGTTTTTTCTTGTTTTTGTTTCATATAAATGTTCCTCGCTGAGCCAGGAAGAACATCTTTTTTTCTAGCGGCTTATAATATGAACATATTGCCGGCTGAAACAAACACAGAGGAAGCAATATAAGTATTTAGTATGACTAGTATTTACCGCACAAGTGAATAGCTAGTGCATGCTTCTCGCGCTCTCTCGATTGGCTACTACTCAAACCGGGCTCCGGACATCCTTTGCTGTTTTATACCTCCGAGCTACGTAGCCTACGTGCAGACGTCTCCTATTTCCTATTTCCTTCCGCGTGAAGCAAGGAAATAGGAGACGTCTGCACGCAGTCTATCTCCGAGCAAAAATAAAATGGCTTCCCACGAATTTTTGCTTAATTTGTCACATGCAAAATAAAATAATCGTTTGAGGCTGGCTATTCACTTGTGTGACTGATCATGAAGTGGTGGATATTTACCTCGCCGCTTCGGGGCTGGTAAATACCCACTTCTATTCACCTCGTCCACCTCGCAGTTGTAATAATTGTTAAATATTTTAACTGTTCATATATTACACTGTTATGAACAGGACGTCCATGCCACGACTCTTTCCACTAATTTTTATATTTTAAAGTCGGTTTTAACGTGGAGTTAAAGGCGGCAGTCAGACCTCTATAGTTCTTTGCTATGTGATTGGAAATCTTTACACTCTGATTTAATCTTTTTGCGTTGCTTGCCTAAAATTACATTCCCGCAGCCAAATCAGAACGCTGAAATTATTCCACGTGTGTCTTTTATACATCAGAATCACTGATTCCGGATTACTCTTGTTTTGTGGCTCTTCGTATCATCAGTCCGCCGCAGTTGGTACCTAACCATTCATCAGTTTAATTTCTTCAATAATCTTTCTCACATCCTTCCAATTCAGATTCACCAAGTCCCTTATCAAGCAACCACTGAAGTCCTCAATCTCACCCCTGCAAACGACACAGCGGTGCGGCGACTGTTGTATGTACGCGATCTTTAGAGACTGCCAAGCGCACCAACCACACACCACCACGTGTTTACACGGGAACGTTTGTATACACGCTTCAGCGTCTAAACAAACTGCACACTGTTTATCTGCGGTGTAACGAGCGAGTTCCGTTGCGCGGTTTTCCTTCGGAGTCCCAGCTCTATCTAGCTCTAAAAACCGGTCAATGATGAGAGGAATCTTCTCAGTCTGGATGGAGCGTAGCTCTTGTAGAAGTTGTTGGCGTTCTCTGGTTTTACGAGCTCTTAACGAGCGCTGAAATACACACCAGAATAACAACAGCGACGAAAAACAGAGAACGTACACGGTGATCATAGAAACGCAGTTATATCCACAAACTCTGAAGAGTACAAGGCTTGAAGTGTGATTGAAAAGCAAGAGACCGGAAAATGCCGAGAACATTTTCAGAAACTGACAGAATCGAATGAAATTTCGCAATTCCATATTTGTTTTCAGTCTAGTAACCCAAGGGTTTTCACAATAAAATTCCCATGATCTTTAAAAGATTCGACGGTCCTTTGACTCTTGATCTGTTAATATTAATAGGGAGACTTGGCCATGCGTTGGACACGAGCCGACTTTTCCACCAGTCAGCGTTGAAGTGAACATTGATACCACCTGTAACTTATTTCTTCCGGGGCTGAACAAGCCGGTTTTGAGTGCCAGGAGACAAATGAGAATCACGTGTTATATCAAAAATAATTCTTACGTTCACGCCGTAAGCGCGAAATTACTTACTACTGGAGACCTTTCAGTAAAAGCAACAACGGCGACAGCGCCCTGGAAAACGTCACTTCGCGATTATTCCAACACCGGTTCAATTTAATAAAAAAAATAAATAAATAAAAATAAAAACACCGGTTCAATTTGTCGTGTCCGAACTGTCTGCTGAATTCGTAGGGACGATGTTCAAGTCCAGATAGAGAAAGGAAAATTTCATCGTCGTGTATTCACGTTCTACATAATAGCGTGAATTCGGTCATTTGAGGTTTTTGTTTTGCAGAGGACGGCAAAGAAATGTTCCAAAATGAAAAACGCACGTGCAGAGCAATTGTACTACTATAATTAAACTGCTATTATTTTGTGACGTTCTCGTTGCCGTCGCCGTCGTGGTTGCTCTTAACTGAGGTCCCTTTTTAAGGTACAAACAGCAGACGGAAAAGTGGGATTTTTGCGTACCATTTCCGTACCCCGGCTCTGACTGTTATGCATTGGCCCATCGATTGTACGATTTTCAGCGATTGCAATCACGCCCGGGTTTTTTTACTTCTTTCCGACTTTCCTTCTATTTTTGTTATTTTATTTGTTGTACACACACTGGTTTTGTTTCTGCTGCTGTTATATGCTAGTCGCAACAACGCAACTCTTAAACATTGCACGAAAAATGAAATGATCCTCTATAGACCTTTTCACCTTGATCCACAATCCTTAGCTAATCCGAGCTAATCCTTGATCCTGATCCTGATCAGTTCGACCGCTGACCGATGAACCGACTCTGTTGACCTCTGTTATCTGGGGTTATTCCGTGACCTTCAGCACAGGGTCCAGAGGAGTTCAATTTGATCCACAGGGTACAGAGGAGTTCAATTTGATCGTGTAAAATTTGATCTGGCCACTGTTCTCTTTGAAGTAACGTCGCCGTATTGCGTTACGTTAAATATATACCGCAGGCCAAATTACTGTGGGCTCGGAAGATTGCGAAGGTCGTCTTACACATAAACAGACATTGCGGACGAATATCGATCAGGCGATCGAAAGGATATGGCAAATAGGAAAACATAAAACGGTTGAAATTGGATTCAGGGATTTTATTGGACAAACAAGGATTTAGTTTACAAGGTAAAGACGTTAAAAGCGAGTTTTGTACGATCAAATTGAACTCCTCTGGACCCTGTGCCTTCAGGTTTTCCCGTGAATGCTTTTTAATTTGCCTTTAAAATCGCAACAATCAAGTGCCACGTAAGTCCACAACTATGGCTGCCGAAGGTTATCAGCAAACTTCCCTCAGTATACAAATGGAAGGTGGCAAATTGTTCATTCGAACCGACGTGGTGCCACAACTGGGAGACGCCATCTTGGATTTAGGCTGCGGTACTGGGGAGCTGTCTGCGTACTTAGCCGAACTTGTAGGACCGAACGGATACATTGTCGGTGTTGATCCTGACTTGAATCGACTTAAATTGGCTCAGGAGGCTCATCGCGAAATCAAGAATCTCTCTTTTCTCGAAGGGAACTCGGATAACTTCGAAGGTATTGGCTGTGAGAAGTATGATATTATTTTCTCGAATCACGCCTTTCATTGGATACCTAACCAACAAGAAGCTTTTAAAAACATGTTAGCAGTTTAAAAGCAGGCGGAAAAATTGCCATACAATATGTAGATGAATTGCATCCCTTTATACTGGCCGTGTTAGAAGAATTAGTCCCTGAGATGGAAGAACGAACAAAGAGCACGTATCGCGGTGTCCCAAGGGTGGAGGTGGATCGCTTATGCGAGGCAGAAGGATTTCACGTCGTGAAAAGCTACTACAAGAATGACGATACGCTTGTTTTTGACAGCATGGAGGCTCTTGTGAAGTGGCTTTGGTCGACTACACATGGAGCATTTGATTTGCAGCTTGTAACACAAGAAAGAATACAACGGTTTTTAAACAGGGTGGGAGAACCACCGTTTGACTTCTCGGCTGATTCTGTCGATAGCAGACTGATTGCTGTCCGAAAATGAAACTAAGGCTAGCTGAACAATATCAACGGGTATTGGCTATCCCAGAAGCGGCTTGATCAATTTCATCAAAAGAAGAAAAGAATGGGACTGAATGGGCTCGTCACGCAATCTCTCCTCTCCCAAGTGAGGAGAGATTGCGTGACGAGCCCAAAGAAAAGTCTGCATAGGAGGCTATAAAGACGTTAGGATTAGGGTTAATTTTTAAGGTTTAGGTTAGTTTTTGGGATTATGGCTATGTTAGGCTTAGTCTGCAGTGGCGGATTTAGGGGAGAGACCCTGAGGGCCTCCACCTTATAAACATGTCTGAATCCGCCACTCAGGTCTGTAGTCTGCAAATGTCAGACACCGCTTGCTTCAGTTCTACTCCCAAGAAAGAAATGAATTAGGGAGACATCTGTGGAAAAACCTACCGTGACAGTGTGACAACTGTCACGCTAAGGAACTGAATCTTTGAAGCTTGCGGTTTGCATTCGTTTTGATTTTAATTGAACCGAACAAATTTGTTTGATTTAGAGAATATTGTAAACGTCTAGGGGTAGCTTGTGAGATCATTTCTATTGTTGAGAACGTTGTGGAACATTCTAGAACTTTCCAGAAGCCACTAAAAATATATACACGAGTCATATGATTAAGCCTTTTCGGTGCACGTGCGTGTTAGTGGATGGATTCAATTATGTAATTTCGGGTTAAGTGATAATAAAATATGGTGTTTGTAACTTTAATTTATTGTGAGTCTTCAGTGTCTCTGGGACTTATTCCCACAGGACAACATGTACTTCTATTATTATCCATTATCTAAACGTCGCGAAAAACAACAAGCAGTAATGATGTTCAAAACGATGAATAAGCTTACCCCAGGGTACTTACGAGAGCTATGCACTTTCCGCTGCGCGGAATACACTGATTTAAGAAACCTTGATGGTAAACTCACTTTTCCCAAACCACACACTAACTATCTAAAACGAAGCTTCAGTTATAGTGGGGTCCGCTATGGAATGATCTGCCCCACGAAGCGAAAAGTGCTGGCTCTCTTGGGCAATTTAAAACGAAATTACTGAATATATGATATATCGGATTCCCACACGGCAAAGATGTAAAACAGTATATTAGCATTTTTTTAACGGCGTTGCTAAAACGCGGGTCAAGGGTCAAGGGTAGCGGGTCAAGGGTCAAGGGTAGAGGGTCAAGGGTCAAGGGTAGAGGGTCAAGGGTAGAGGGTCAAGGGTGTACTAATATCATTTCATTGTTTGTAGTTTTATTTTCAGGTAACTGGAACATTTTTTTAAAATATGGTAACCGTTTTTACCTTATTTCATTTGTGTAACTAGAGGTTTGTTCTAATTAAAAAACATATCAAGCAGTTGTATCCCTAAATAACAAATTGCTCTCTTGAAGATGAAATATAAAGCACCTAAGGTTTTCCTTATCATGATTAGAACGGTAACGGTAACAATAACAATAACAATGATACAATTATAAATAAACTAATTATCAACTCAGTAAGAATATGTAAATGTCATGGGGCTCAGAGTCTTTCTCGAACACCTTCCCTGTGGCCGCCCTGACAGAGAGTGGGCATCTTAGCCAAACTAAAGTGGTCATGCAAGAACTATGACCAAACATATATTCAAAACGTGGTTCTCCCAACAGTAACGGAACATGTATACTTTCAGTGTTTGTAGCCTAAAGTTGACTTACAGTCCGTCGTACTGCGCAGCCTCAGGGTTGTTTTCATTTTTTGTTTTGAATTTATTGATGTTACCCTTCGGTAATAGCGTACATGGAGTAAATTGTAAGTTTTAATTTTGAGTACCATTACGACCGTTCCGTTAAAGAATGCTCGACGAACTGAAATAAGTCGATACAAAGACAGCCTTGGATCAAACACTTGAAATGACATCGGAACTTTTTCAGCTTGTACATTCACTGCACTGAAACGAGAAATGGGCAGAAATTTACTCTCTTTCCGAAGTGAGAAGCGATTTTGCAAAACGTCGAGGTTCTTCTACTCGTTTTCTTGCGTTGATAATGAAGAAAAAACGTAAGTTTATCTCGCAATTTTTATTTTGGCTGGTAAACATTTCTTCGTGTGAGGCTCACAAACTTCGATTGTAGATGCGAACGAGTTTTGCAGAAAATGAATTTTCGACGAAACCATCAATGCCAGACTCCCGCAGACTACGCAGCGCGAGATGTTGCAACCCGCGTGTTTCAACGTTCTTGTCGCATCAAGAGGAATTCCTGTGGTGCTCTACCAATGTCAAGAAAAGTGCATAGTAGGCATACTGCGGAACCGCCTTGATAAGTTATCACGGGCAGTTTCTTCTTTGTCGAGACGGAAAGCTCATGTTCTTCCTTTTACATTAGGTGCATTAGCCCGCTTAATACGAGGAAAGGACACGACACGCTCCTATTCAAAGTTAACCTCGCTATTACGGATACTGCTATCAAAGTGATTATTAAAAAAAACAATATCCGAGATCACAAAAAACCCACAAGTTACAAATTATCTTCCGATTAGGAATAATTCTGACCCTTGACCCTCTACCCTTTACCCTCCACCCTTGACCCTCTACCCTTGACCTCTACCCTTGACCCGCGACCCCGCGTTTTAGCAACGCCGTTTTTTTAAAACTTTTTTTTAGCTTTACTGATGTTTCTGTGTACCGTGTGTTATAAATAAACTTAGGATTCTATTCTATTCTATTCTATTTTACATAAGGAGTGCCCGCCTTGTATTTGTTGCGGGACAACATGAACTCCTATTATCCAGAAGTCAAGAGAGAGTCCTCGGTTTTCACAACCCAACGACCAACACCTCCTCCACCCCCTAAGGAGAGAAATGAACACTGAATAAATTAACGGAGAGTATCTTGCCGAGGAGCGAGTATACCTGCATTATCAGGCTGACAGTGGTAAGTAATAAATCCGATCCAGTATTATTTATCTTTTAGTTCATGTACTTCATGTAGGTCATTAGTGTAGTTCGCGTAGTTCGTGTAGTTCGTGTAGTTCGTGTAGTTCGTGTAGTTCGTGTAGTTCGTGTAGTTCGTGTAGTTCGTGTAGTTCGTGTAGTTCGTGTAGTTCGTGTAGTTCGTGTAGTTCGTGTAGCTCGTGTAGTTCGTGTAGTTCATGCAGTTCATGTACATAGTTCATGTAGTTTCACTGATATAGTTCATCAGTGTAGATCATGTAGTTCGTTTAGTTCGTGTATAGTTCGTGTAGTTCGTGTAGTTCGTGTAGGTCATTAGTGTAGTTCGTGTAGTTCGTGTAGTTCATGTAGTTCGTGTAGTTCGTGTAGTTCGTGTAGTTCGTGTAGTTCGTGTAGTTCGTGTAGTTCGTGTAGTTCGTGTAGTTCACTGATATAGTTCATCAGTGTAGATCATGTAGTTCGTGTAGTTCGTGTATAGTTCGTGTAGTTCGTGTAGTTCGTGTAGTTCGTGTAGTTCGTGTAGTTTCATGTAGTTCGTGTAGTTCATGTAGTTCGTGTAGTTCATGTGGCTCGTGTTGTTCGCCGTGTAGTTCGTGTAGTTCGTGTAGATCATGTAGTTCGTGTAGTTCATGTAAGTTCGTGTAGTTCATGTGGCTCGTGTTGTTCGCCGTGTAGTTCGTGTAGTTTGTGTAGTTCGTGTAGCTCGCGTGCAGTTCGTCTAGTTCGTGTAGCATATAGTTTGTGTATTTCGTGTAGTTCTTGTAGTTAATCATGTAGTTCGTGTAGTCCACAGTCTGCGCGGAACCGATTCCAGATGAGAGAGGACACCACCATCAATAAAAAAGGTTAATTTACCTCCTCCAACACCAAACGCACACTCCACAGGGGTACCACCATAACATTTATTGTGCCATTTGGATTTCCTTGTAATGTTTTGGCAATGATGACGACACTTCCCCAGCACCCACTCCCTCCTGGGGCAGATCTGTGCGCCTTGTTACTGAGGCATTGTCCTTTTTGACCTTCATTAAAGATAAAAAAAAAATAATGGTTTTTCTACCCTGGGTGCCAGAGGTTTTTTTTTATGGTTTTGCAGAAGATGAAGTAGAAAATATATCGTCTGGGTTTTTACTCTTAGTTTTACTCGTTGGTGTGTTATTATAATAAGGAACTTAACGTTCTGTATAAACCTATCAAATTATACAGTGTGTAGTTTTACGTAGTTTAATCTTATTTAATATCTTATAATATACTCAACAAAATATGGAGCTTCTGATTGGTCAATGACGAATGCATAAATAGGTTATAGAGTGCAATACGGAATTGTAATAAACGTTACCGGACAAGTAGAGACATTTTTGCCGCTTAATGGCATTGAAATAAGCTTTCAAGTTAATGGTTAAATGTTTTCTAAACTATAGTACTGTAATTCTTTCAAAAAGTTCACGCTTGGTTTGCCTGCGCGTTCAAATAAAACATGTGAGCACTTTGGAAACTAGTGAAGCGTTTCGTGTGCAGAGTAGCGTGATGGCCGCAGCAAAATTTTGTTGAGAATATTATAAACAAAAAATCGTATGAACTGCTCGTGCAATTCGTGATTTATGGTCACTCGTGATGTTTTGAAAGTTCTCAAATTGCACTCGCCTAAAGGCTCGTGCAATTTTGAGAACTTTCAAAACATCACTCGTGCCCATAAATCACGAATTGCACTCGCGTTCATACGATTTTCTATACTTATTATATATATATATATTATATTTTTTTTTTCTCTATACATCTGTGTATAATTAAATTGAGTAAATAAATAAATAAATAAAAATTCAACTGAAATGTTCTGCCAGGAAATTTCATATTACTCATAAACTATTGTGAACTATATGTTCTACATTGACATGATCTATCACCAGCAGAGTGTGGCAATGCGTTGTGGGGCCAGTTGTAAACTTTTCACAACGTTTGCTATATATCTCAGGCTGTCTGTGACAGAAATGACGTGCAACTTACAACAAAACCGGACAAGCTAAAACTCAATGGGCCGAATATTTAAACAAGGTTTAGACAGGGTTCAGACAGGAGCCCATTAGCCGGAGCGAGCAACTCCGACACTACGCCGTATGTCACAGCGTTTTTAAAGACCGGTTTATTTTTAGATTCCTTTTTCCGGAAAATGTGTTTCTGGTCCCATGTGTAATATGAAATGAAATAAAATAAAATAAAAAGATGGCGACCTAATTGCGGCCTTTGTTAAGCGGTAACGCAATTAATGATTACAAAGGAAAAACGTTTGATTGTCTGGCGGGAATACCAATTCGCGGGAAAAGCGAATCTAAAAATAACCTGGTCTGTAAAAACGCTGTGACACGAATCCAGTCCAGTTGCTCGCTCCTAGTGATGGGCTCCTGGTTCAGAACAAAACCGTAGCCTAACTCGAGTTTAAACTGGCCAATCTCAATGTGTTAACGTCATTTACAGTAAACCCTGTTTAGAAGGTGAATAACACAGACTAAAAAAATAATTAGCTACTATAAATACTGACCTGCTTATAATTATTCGGACGTACTTACAGTACGGACGAATTATAATCCGAGATTTCAACGCAGAAAAGTGCAGACTCGCCCCAGTCGTCTCAGTCGAGTGGCTCGGCTAAAGCGGTAGGGTGAGAGCTGGGGCAGAGTGCTGTTTGCGTTTATGTGGTTATT